>ML685849.1:709047-799716 GCA_007922175.1 Pelusios castaneus | reverse complement strand
TATTTCTTTAGAGTAAGCTGAAAACATTGTCATCTACTATTTATTTATTTAGGTCCACATTGTGCTAGGTGTCTTCCAGACATTCAAAAGGAATGATTCCTACTCTGAGGAACTCAAAGTCTAAGGCATGATCTGCAAATGGACAAAGATGCTGGAAAGGAAGCAAGAAAGATGGATAACTTTTGTCAACTAAGTTCACTATAGGAAACACGGCAATCTTCACAGGAAGCGTCAGCTCCCAGGTTACTACACTGGGTAACGCAGAATGGTGACAACGAGAGCAGCCCTCAGTGATGGAAAGTCATGGTAGGGACTACTTAAAGAAGTTGGATGTGCATAAGTCTATGGGGCCAGATGAACTGCATCCAAGGGTGCTGAGGGAGTTGGCCGATGTGATTGCAGAGCCGCTGGCCATTATCCTGGTGAATGGAGGAGATCCTGGAGGATTGGAAAAAGGCAAATATAGTACCTATCTTCAAGAAGGGGAAAAGAAGATCCAGGGAACTACAGACCAGTCAGCCTCACCTCAATACCTGAAAAAATCATGGAGCAGGTACTCAAAGAATCCATCCTGAAACACTTGAAGGAAAATAGTGATCAAGAACAGTCAGCATGGATTCACCAAGGGCAAATCATGCCTAGCCAACCTGATTGCCTTCTATGAGGAGATGACTGGATTTGTGGATGCAGGAATAGCCATTGACGTGATATATCTCGACTTTAGCAAGGCTTTTGATACGGTTTCCCACAGCATTCTCGTCAGCAAGTTAAGGAAGTATGGGTTAGATGAGTGGATCTTAAGATGAATAGAAAACTGGCTAGATCATCGGGCAGGAATCAATGGCTCCATGTCTAGTTGGCAACCAGTAATGAGTATAGTGCCCCAGGGGTCGGTCCTGGGGCTGGTTCTGTTCAACATCTTTATTAATGATCTGGATGATGGGATAGATTGCACGCTCAGTAAGTTCGTGGATGACCCCCAGCTGGGGGGAATGGGACAGAATTCAGGGAGACCTAGACAAATTGGATCACTGGGCTAAAAGAAATCTCATGAGGTTCAACAAGGACAAGTGCAAACTCCTGCACTTAGGACAGAAAAATCCCATGTACTGCTACAGGCTGGGGACCGATCAGCTAAGTAGCAGCATTGTAGAAAAGGACCTGCATGTTATGGTGGACGGGAAGCTTGATATGAGTCAACAGTGTACTCTTGTTGCCAAAAAGGCCACTGGCATATTGGGCTCCATCAGCAGGGGTGTTGCCAGCAGATCGAGGGATGTGATTATTCCCCTCTATTCGGCACTGGTGAGGCTGCATCTGGAATACTGTGTCCAGTTTTGGGCTCCCCACTACCGAAAGGATGTGGACAAATTAGAAAGAGTCCAGCAGAGGGCAACAAAAATGATTAGGGGGCTGGGGCACATGACTTATGAGGAGAGACTGAAGGAACTGGACTTATTTAGTCTACAGAAGAGAAGACTGAGGGGGGATTTGATAGCAACCTTCAACTACTTGAAGGGTGCTCCAAAAAGGAGGGAGCTAGGCTGTTCTCAGTAGTAACAGAGGACAGAACAAGGAACAATGGTTTCAAGTTGCAGGTGGGGAGGTTGAGGTTGGATATTAGGAAATACTTTCTCACTAGGAGGGTGGGTGAAGCATTTGAATGGGTTACCTGGGGAGGTGGTGGAATCTCTATCTTTGGAGATATTTAGGGCCCAGGTGGCCAATACCCTGGCTGGGATGATTTAGTGGGAGTGGTCCTGCTGTTAGCAGAGGGTTGGACTAGATGATCTCATGAGGTCCCTTCCAACCCTCTGATTCTATGATTCTAAGTCTTTACAAACTAAAATGGCCAGTGTAGGAGCCTTGCAGCTAAGTCAGGCATGGAAGTATCTCTCTATATATAAGTACTCTATAAGTATCATGGAAGTATCTCTATATGTATGTCTACACTCTACACGTCTTATGGCTGTGTGTAGAGCATTCACACTACTGGCCTCCCTAGCATGGGTATAAATAGCAATGTAGATGATGAGGCACTGTTTAGGTAAGTGAAGTAGAAACTTAAGAATGGCCACTCTGGACTCCTAAACTGATATAGTTCGTGCATTTCTCATATTCAAAGAATGAATTAAGGGCGAATTCAAAGTATTAGAGACTTGTCTGTATGGTCAGTTATTGCTTGGCAAGATGCAGTTCAAATCTACAGCTCTCTAGCCTTTTCTACATTAAACTGGCCATGTGGATCCTGCTACAATGCACTAAAAGCATCAGCAGGGTCTACAAAAGTGATTTTAGTACATGGAGACTAGAGCACTGTGTATTCATATGATGGCTTGCAATGCACTAAGTCTCTGCAAGGACAAACCCTGAGTTTGAATAAGACTCCCAAATATTAGCTACATTCTTGAATCATTTGAAGTCTTGTTCACTCCCCGTTTCTGGATCTTATCCTTTTTCCATCCTCTCAGCCAAACCAGATTCTTATTCCCATTTCCAATCCTATCTTTCCTTTTCCTGGGCACCTGAGTGTGGCACTGACAGACGAGAATCCAGTTTTTGCCCAAAGAGCAGAATTCAGGTCATTGTGTCTACCTAGCTGTCTCTCTTGGAGCTTATTTTGGGTATCATATCTATGTACCGCTTCCAAAGTGGGCTAGGCACAATCTATCCCTAAAGACCAAATTGTAACTCGTCCAATGTGTTTTCCTCAGGAAATAGGATGGCATGAAGCCCTTCCTTCCTTCCGTGGTCTGGCTTCCCTTACTGGGGAAAACAGCCTCTGTGGAGTCACTATATCCCTCTAGTCTATACACGCGAGTAAGAAGAGGTGGCAAAAAGATAGGGAAGAGATGAAGCCTTGGCTCTACCTCCTAACATACTAGCTAGTGCAGCTGTATTAGCAGATCATGGGATGATTGCTAAACTAGGACTCTTCAGGGATACATCCCACTGGATCTGGAGGAAACCAAAAAGCATATTGTGACTGATTTATAATCTGCTTCTCAGCCTTCTCTCAGGGGAGTTCTCTCAGAGAGAGAGAGACTGTAGGGGAGTCACAACTGACTACACAATCAGCAGTGCTTAGAACAAACGCAGCTAAAAGCAAAGGCTTGTGTTTGCCAGAAATACCTTAAGCATAGAGAACAGAAAGCAGCTTTGGCTTAGTACAACTAGAACTTCTGTAGAAATCAGTGTCTATATAACTTTCTGATACAGATAACCTAACCACCCACTCTTCTTTCTTGTTACACTGTAATTTACTGTCCCCCTGGTTCTTTACACCATGAATCACTCCCAACTGTAATTAGAGGCTTTGGTTAGTCTTCCATTTTTTCCTTTAAAAAATAGTCTGCTCACTTTTGCAGTGTTAACACACACATTTAATAAAGCGTATGTTCTGCAAAATAGAGCCAAATTAATATTAAATGCTTATATTCCTGGAAAAAATGTTTGTTCATTAAATTTGACAGTCATTGCTTATGTGGCAAATGCTATGAGTGCCAAGAACACTTTGGCACTGGTTGCCAGCTACAGGTCCATTATTTTAATTGCCTTTAGCTTATAATCAATATTGGCTGCCTTCAATTCAACTAAATGTGTAACGAAGCATGACGAAAAATGGGCTTATTCTATTCCAACTTAGTTTGCTTCCAAAGATATGGCAAAACACATCAGTACAGTAGCATAATCAAAACTGTACAGGAACATAATCAAAAGTGTACCTGATGCTTAGGTAACCTTTCAAAACATAAATAAAACATCTGTCTGTTTCACAATGGTTATTTGGTGTGCCCATTTAAGGCCAGATTCTGTTCTTATCTACACTGAGTTAATCTGGACTGTACTGAAGACAGTGAATAACGTTTATGCACATTGATGTCCTTTTACTCACATAGGTTGCCCCAAAGTCAATGGAAGACCTCTTGACTTAGTACTTGCTCACTAATAAGAATAAAGATGCAGTCTAGCCCTTAGAAGACCTTTCAGCATGTCCAGGCCTGCATATGAGATCCAGAGTATGACAACCCAAAGTGAGGGACATGGAAAAGTATTCATGCAGAAAACTTTAAATGCAGTGGGATTCATTCTGTTAATGGAAGTGACTCTTCAACTTCACTTAAATGCATCCAAGACACTACAGAAAGATTGCCAAATCTCATGGGTCTCTCTGACCACTACTCCATGCTTGTGAGCACTCATGATACTGCCAGGTCTGACTTTGAGCACATCAGCAATGACTACAGGGCTCTAGGGCTGCGTCTACACTGGTAAATTAAGTCGACTTAAGCTTGGCTTAAGTCAACTTAATTTGCCCTGCGTCTACACTACACTTTGCTTAAGTCGACTTAAGCAAAATAAAGTCGACAATGAAAATTAAGTTGATTTTATTAAACCACCTTTCTACTCGACCTAAGGCTTAATTTGACTTTTTAAAGTCGAATTAAGCCAGTGTAGCCCTGGGGTAGGCCTAAGTTGACTTAGGGCTAACCCAGGACTACACCAATGCCCTCCCTGCCGAGGGGGGGGGCATAGGGGGATCCTGGCATGCCCCCCAAAGGGCAGGGCATGTGGGCAGGGTGTGACACTGTCTGGATTTAGGAAAGCATTTATGATATTATTTTCAATGGATATCTCATAAATGCTATAATCCATAGGAACTATGTCATGTTTGATATCAATAGAAAGGTAGTAATTTGCTGGGAATGGTTATATAGTTTATGTCTAGGAATTCTATTTCAATTAGAAGTTAGGAATTTGATGTTATATCCCTACTTTAACTTGTGTCATTCTGGAGGAATGCCTTAGATGGGAGGGTGTGAACAACCATTGTCTCCTTAATGTTAAGGAACCTGCCAGGTGATATGGTCCCAGGGAGTAAACTGATGAGCCATTAAGGACACAATGGTTGTATTATGTCCTTAATGGCTCATCAGGATACTCCCTGGGACCATTCTACCTGGAAAATTCCTAAACATTAAGGAGACAATGGTTGTTCACACTTTCCCGTCTAAAGCATTCCTCCAGAATGACACAAGTTAAAGTATGGATATAAACATCAAATTCCTAACTTCTAATCAAAATAGAATTCCTAGACATAAACTATATAACCATTCCCAGCAAATTACTACCTTTCTATTGATACCAAACATGACATAGTTCCTATGGATTATAGTATTTATGAGATAGCCATTGAAAATAATATCATAAATGCTTCCCTAAATCCAGACAGCATCACACACAGGGCTCTGCCCTGCCAGGGTCCCTGTCCCCCTTTGCCCCATTGCACACAGGGGGTGCCCCCCTGCCACCGTGGAGCTGCCCAAGGTCCCCCTAGCCCCACAAAGTTGACCTAGAGCATCCAGTGTGGACGCTCTAGGTCGACTTTGTAAGTTCCTCTTTAGTCGACTTTAATTTTAAGTGTAGACACACTAAGTCGACTTAACTAAGTTGACTTTGTCGACTTAGTTACAGTCGACTTAAAAGTGCAAGTGTAGACATAGCCTAGGAGTGAGTGTGAAAGAGTCAGGGGAGCAGGCTACAGTCTCACCCATCCACTCAGATGAGGCCAGGCACAGACATAGTGATGAGTTCATGGCTGTGCACATGGTGTTGAAACGTGGGCTCTGGCTTCTTTAACCATGGAGTACTGCTTTTTCGGAGGAGGAATCCCCCTTCCCAGAGTTCATTTCATCACAAAGGAGAAGAGCATCTTCCCTCACCAACTTTCCATTCTATCAAGGAGGGCTTGAAAACTAGGTTCAAGAAGGGCAGATGACAAAAGCCTAAAAGTGATATATAATAGAAGCATCAAAAAGAGGCTAGGATTTTAGAAATTTGGTTACTTTTCTTAGCATACTCACAGGAGAAGGGTTCCCAGACAGCAAGCCAGTATTTAGCCAGGTTCTGTAAATATTAAGCTGATCTGGAATAATTAATAAGTAATATGTAATGTAGTAGGTCAAAGTTTCATAGTAACTTTGCCTTAAAATGATAGGGTTTTTTTTTTAAAGTGACTTTAACAGAGAGCTAAATGTTGGAGCGGGAGGGTGGTATAGCAAATTACAATAGAGCCATAGAAACAAAAAGAGTGAAAACAGAGGGGAAATCCTGATCAAAATCTTAGATGTCTGTATGCAAAGGAGAGGACTATGGGGAATAAATAGGAAGAACTGGAAGAATTAGTACATATGTTAAATTATAATTTAACTACCATCACAGAGATTTGGTGAGATAAATCTCATGTCTGGTATATTGGTATAGAGGGGGATATCTTGTTCAGGAAGTTAAAAAGGCAGGGAAAAAGGGAGGCATTGTTGCATTAAACATTGCCTTGGAAGGATTGGATTTGATTGGCAACCTCAATATATAAAGATGAAAATGTATTTCCATTGATTGTAATAGAAAATTACAGATAGGCAAAATGAAGAAAATTCTACTTGGGAACATATTAGAAGTTGGTTAAAGGATATTTAAACTTTGTATATTTTGTCAAGTGATGTTGGCAATATGTATTTTAATAGTTACAAAGCTTTAATTTTTTGTATCTCTAAATCTACTGTCATTAAATACCTTGGATGTCGACATTCTTTCCATTGTAAGTGAATTGCTGTCACAGAGTTCTCTTATTTTAACTTAATTTTTATGGTTGCTTTCAAGAGATTAAGACTTTGGTTTTTTTCCTATTTTTTTTTCTGTTCCCCTCCCCATTCATACATCACACCTATACATATAAAACACAGTCCATAGTGTCTTCCTAGCTCTTCTTCCACCTAGAGTAGGCAAATCAACTGTTGCAGCTGATGGCAATATTGCTGCTAAGTCAGCTGGCAAAATATATTTTTACATGGTTCAAGAGGCTCGCTAGAGATCAAAAGCCCACCTCCAAACTGTGGACTCAATGTGGACTCGCTAAGTCGACTTAACAAGGTCGACTTAAGTCAACTTAAAGTCAATCTTGTTAAGTCGATTTAACAGAGCCTCCAGTGTAGACATACCCATTATGAGGATGCCACACCACTAATTACCTGTGTGGAAAATGAGCTGGATACTCAATGGAAGAGTTGGAATATGCAGAAAAATGGCATCTTCCAGAACGCTAGATCCTCCATTTATATGAGTGCAACTCCTATAAAAATTATGAGGAAATATGAAATTTAGAAAACCTTATAGAACAAAGACTGGCTAAAAACAAAGGCTAATAGCGTAGTCTAAACTGTCACATAGTTATAGCGTACCCACAGAATGGTTTATTTGTGAGTTGGAGCTAATTTCTTATGCCAGCCAATATTATGCTGAATATAATGACATTATATCCTTGTAGTTCTCCGTAATCTCACTAGACTTTTGAACTCTATGTCTTACACCAAACATGACATGTATTGTAAAGTTCTTTTATATACATTACAATACCATATGATATAGAGTTAGAATTTAAGCCAGAAGAGACCACCAAATTATCTAGTCTATTGTTTTGATTGATATCACAAACAATAGAATTTATGCAATAGTCATGTCACAATATAATAGCTGCTGTATAGCAACTAATATGAACAGCTGCATTCTCAGGTGTAACATTAATGTCTTCAAATGCCTCACCTTTGGGACAGCTTAAAAATCTAGTAAGCATCATTTTTCACAAACACAGTGTATTTCACCAGAAAAGTAAGTCATTTGTGGTCTCAGGAAATAGTAATACAAAGAAAGATCTCTCAATCCATACATTAAACTGTTACTAGTATAAACTACTTGTAGGTTAATTGTACAGCTGGATGTCCAAACTTTGAGGATTAAAGCTTTCTGGAGAATGGTGACCACTTTCCATATCACCTGTGCATCTCAGCCAAACAGAAAAAGCTGAACACATTTTGTTTGCAGTAGGCTTTTTGGCTATGTCTACACTGCAAAAAATCACCCCCAAAAACATCATAACAGCGCAAGTCTTCAACCCTGCAACAGTGAGTCTCAGACTCAGAATCACATTGCTCGTGCTATGGTGCTAAAAATAGCTGTGTAGATATTCTGGCTTAGATTGGCACTCAGATTTGAGACCCAGCTATCTTGCTGGGTTTCATAGCCCAAATGCAAATACCTACACTGCTATTTTTAGCTCTGTAGCGCGAGTGTGAACATCTCTCAGGGCAAAGAAAACTTCTTTGGACACAAAGCAACTGAATAGTGCTATAGATGTAAACCCTTAATCATGTAGGACCTGCATTCTTAAGAGATTCTCTCTCACACTGAATTATACTTCCAAACCTGTAATCATTTGTGGCAGTTTAAACCAAAGATTCCAGACTTTAACCAGAAAAGTGCTATTGAGAGAATTCTCTGTCAGGGACCTTAGACCTTGGAATTCACTATCAATCTTCAGGGGAAATAACCCAATTCAGCTAACTTTTAGAGTATACAATACAGTGCATCCAGGAAGCATGATAAGCATATGGCAGGGGTGTATTTATTCAGAATGATCATATTTTTTTCCTGTGGAAATTTGCAACTTTTCATTAAATAAATAAGAACTGATAGTTTTCTGCTTAAAAAATTTGTTTTCATTTTTTCTAGAAAACCGGAACTTTTAATTTATTTATTTATTTATTTTTGAGGAAAGCAGACACCTGTGAGAACTTCCATCTAGCTGGGGGGAGGAAAAAATCTGTCAGGGGAAGAAATGTTGATTGGAAAATCTCTTACCAGCCCAAATATTTTTATATTAATTTTTTGGTTTGTTTTTGTGTGTGTGTGTGTGGGGGGGGTAAGGATGGGATACTAGCTGGTTCGGGTTTTTTTTTGTTTTTTTTAATAGCAGATGTTTTATGCATTTGTCAAGTGACTAAAGATTTGCATATATTGATGCTTCCCAGGGGTCCTTAGGCTTTTTAGGCACTTCTCTACCACTTGCCCTTAGTGAGAGGAAGCCTTGTCGAGTTCCCTCAAACTTCCAGTCTGTGGTTTCATAACTACTACCTTCTTAGCCTCCACAGGCCCTGCTCTCCTTTTACAAGTTAACCAATAGGTACACTACAACCCCCAAATTCTCTGTGTCTCTGAGTGCCAGGCCCCTGGTCCCCTGGATCTTCATAGAATTCCCAGAAATTCTATTCCAAAAGGAAGAGTACACCACAGCTTACCAGTTACTCTGTGGAACACAGCTATACTTAGCACAGCACTTCGATTTGTTTGTAAAAAGAACAGGTATGTGTTTATTTATGTAAATGACAGGGGCAAAGGTAATCTGGTCTAGCAGTCACAGGTGGGTCAAAGTCCGACCACCAGGGACAATAGTCACTAGACAGGAGTTGGAGGAATCACAAGAACCAGGTTTCATAATCAAGGGTTAAAGTCAGAGGTAGGATCAGAGTCAGAGTGGAGACAGGAACCAAAAGATCAAGCAAAGTGTGACATGACAGCAAGTCTATGTTATTGCCAATACAACACCCTGGGCCAACCCCTGAGGTTAAATAGTGTGCTTGGCCAACTAGAGGGCCACAAGATATCATCATGCAGGGGCATCCTGAGGTGCCTATTCTCTATAGTGCTTCCTTGCTCTGCTGCTACATGGTTTCCTGGTGGTACTGACTGAGGGACTATTGACTGTCCCATGCTCTGCTGCCCGGTGTTCTAGCTTACAGCTACAGCTTCACAATTTCACAAAGAACAGATGTTCAAATGATAGCAAGCAAAAATGTTGGAAACAAAGTGTAACCAACAAAATAATAACACACCCTAGATCGTAAACTCAGCTTATAAAACATTGTCATGTCCTCCACGGCAAAAGCTCATCCAAAATCCTTCCAGCAGTAAGGTTTGGCTGTGATTTTTCATTCAAGAAACAAGGAGGCTATCCGTATACCTCCTCCGTGGAAAGATACAGAGCTTGTCTCTGTCTCTGCAATGATAGTCCAAAAATCTATTGTCTGCCCTTGTAAACAGGATAACCTCTGCTGCTTCTGTCTTTCTGCCTTGGGTTTCCTCTGGTGACTTTGCAATCACCTGAATAGCATTTTGCTCAGATTGTAAATGGGTGCCCATTGTGAGCTGTACAATACCCAGTTTACATGTATACAGGCAGACAAATCTCTCTTTCCTGAAAAAAACATGTTTGTCATCTTTGCTGGTCACAAACATTAGGAACATAAATTTTTGTGTGTGTGCGTGTGTACCCAACTCCTTACACATTATCCGTACATTCCTATCACAATTATGAAACCAGGATGACACAGGCTTTCATTAGGGACTTTACATGACACTCTTTGACAAACTAATATGTAGATCCCACACCCAGCAGACTTCTCTAATCAGTATATACTACTGTAGCTCTGCCAGTTGTCACCAAGAGATCCCTGGGTCACAAGTAGGTTTCTTTTATTTTACATACCAAATAAAGCAAAGTCCTATACTCAACTCTATGGCATGTCTCTATTTGTCCTGCTGCCTGCAACAAATCTATTGTAGGTTTTTGGTTTTTTAAATAGAACTTTATATTTTTAAATTATTTGAAATGCAGCTTTGACATTTTGGGGCATATTAAAGTGCTTTCTAAAAAAATAATTCCAACAGTTATATACACTATGTCGTCCTCAGTTGAGTAAAAGGTTGTAATTCAACTCAAGGGTTTAATAGACCTCATAAAACATGAAAACCCAGTTTAGCTGGTCAATGAATGGAAGCAGAGCCCTGTGGGTGAATTAATTAAAAATTATACTCTTACTATTTGACAGTGCTTATAATGCTGCCCATATGTAAAGTTTTTCACACCGGGAGCAAGTGATCTGATTCTAGGGACAAGCAGAGGTGGCTTTTGGGGTAGGCGAAGCAGGCACACGCCTAGGTCCCCAAGCTGTAAGGGGCCCCCTTGCCTGCCCCAACCTGCCTCGGTTGGCAGCCAGCAGAGGAGCTGGCCCCTGTGTCCAGGGTTGGTGAGGGGGAGATGGGGCTGGAAGTGACCTGGGGGTGTGGTGGGAGGGGCAGGGCCAGGAATAGCAGTGGGGAGCTGGGGTGGCGACAGGGGGCCCCCGTGGGCCTATAGGGGCCCTACAGGTCTATAGGGGGCCCCACAATGTGCCTTTGCCTAGGGCCCCCAATAGCCAAAGGCCACCTCTGAGGACAAGGAACTATCCAACTTATCCAATATTTGTATAACAGTACATAAATACACAGTCACATATAATTATTTTGATAAGCCAGAAAGATTCTTTCCCCAAGAATCAGGCAACATAGATAATACTGAAAAGGTTTATTCACGATACCGGGAAGACTGACAAGACAGCTTCAAACTGGTGGTGTTACCAAGGTCAAATATATATGCTTCTTTGTCAGTTACATAATCCACTTGGAATTCTTTACCTTTTAATTTACAAGTACAGATTTGTTCCACCCAGAGAGGACAGAGGTGATAATGACCGATGCAGAGACACTTTAATTACATTAAAGGCCTTATGACTACATTTAGGGTGGGGTGGGAGGATGAGATGGAGAGAATCCTTACAGATAGTCAGAAATGTATTGTTCCATCTAAGCCAGAATTTCTCAATAGGCAGCTGGCCACTGCCTTACTGGATTGTTCAGAGCATCCTTGTCCTTGGGTGGGTCTGGTATGACTATTTGTTAACTTGAGTTTCAGGCCACAATTTACTGGCAGGAAAAGTATCCAAGCTGTAACAGACGAGACCTGACAGAGAAAAGTCTACAAAGACAGAAAAAATATTAAAGCCTAACAATTTCCTCAGGACACCTGCCTCATTTGATATTGAGTGACAGAGTCAGAGGGACATACTGAGTGCTAATATAGCACTGTGTCTCAGAAGGCTGGTTACTGGATCCCACACAGACTAGAAATCAGATGATGTGCTTTCTCCGTTATGGGATTGGCTTCTGATGCTGGTTTCTGCTAGGGGAATATTTGGATACATTTGACACCAGCTTTTGGAGGAGAAGAAGAAAGAAGTCAGACATAGATTTATTTATATTATTGGGATTTGGAAATAGCATGACTGTAATAGTATCATACATTTAATTAAGCTAAAAAGAAAAAAAAATAGTGCAGCATGGGGTTTTAAATTAATGTTAACCACCAAATCCAGTGATTTGGCTAAAATCAATTTGTATTGGCTATATCAAACTGAGCCCAGGGTTTAGCCCATAGATGGGTGCAGCTGTTATATGGCAGAATATTACTCAAGCCCTAGCAAGCACTCTGAAGTGCCTCATCTGCCCTCCTTCCCCTACTCCCCCCATTACCCAGTGTCTCAATCCTACTTTTATTTGCTCGCTCTCCTAAAATCAATCTTCTCAGCTTCCAGCAGCTGCCCAAGGCCAGCAAGACACACACATAAAACCAAAGAAAAATAACTCCCTTCCATTACAATAGCTAGATTAGCCAGGTTTTATTTTTGTAGCACTCTCTTTACACAGTATCATTCACTCACCCATACATACCAATGGAGTGGAGTGCAGTATATTCAGGCCAGCTCTTTCTTTGTATGCTAGAGACATATTTTTAAACCCAAAAATGAATTTTGTAGCCTAGGCCCACCAATCTGACTGGCTTTATATGAGCCTAATTGGCTATCTCACTCCCTCCTTCAGCTGATCACCCAGTCTGTGTTCCTGGGATAGCAAATACATCTCAGCCAATCAGCCGGGATATTCAAATTCCACAGCAGAGTTCTGAATACCATGATATTTGTGTCATTTGTTACTCATATTCATGTACAGTCCTAATTTCATCATGGCCTCTAAGCATTTACATTACAACTGCTACAGCAATAAGCATCCAGCTCACTGCTGCTTTTATCTGTAGAATCTCAGTGCATTATGGACCTTCTATAACATGTCCATTAATTAACACTAAATTACAATACACCACCTATGTAAAGAGATGATGAATACCATACAAATTCATTTTGATTACTGTTATTACACTGAATACAAAATGAAGCTGGAATGATAGGACCTTTTAAATGCTGGCAGCTGGTTTTGATCAGTGTTTATGCTTTTTGATATAATTTAATGGGAGATCACATGTTAATATGCAGCTGGAGTAAACTACCTTTCAAACTCAACAAGCCTGAGAAGAATTTCCAGCTGACATAGCATCTACCAGAGCTGTAATTACCAATCAACAGAGAATACATTTTAAAAAGCAAAATACCCAAACTAGAATTTATCTAAAAATGTAGGCCTTAATCCGATACATTGTAAAAAAAACATACAGAGAAGTTCCACTTTGTTTGATTTTTTTTTAAATGGTGCTGATTGTGCTTTTTTAAAAATTTAGTTGATTAAAGTCAGCTTCATTCTCTTACTCCCTCACCCTGTGCGATTTATTTATACTACGCTATAGGCTTTGCTGCCAGCCTGGCCTGAGAGGGTAAATAAGGGAAGGAATAAACTGTGCACATTCCCTGTTTCTAAGTAAACCTGATTTTCTGGTGGACAGCATCATACTTGTATTATATGTAAACTCGACAAGTCAGAGAAAAGGCCACATTTAGACCTAAGACAGAATCAAAAATTTACAAGTAGATCTTTGCTCTAGTTAGGAAGTCTTTCATTATCCTAGAAAGCTTGGAAATGCTAGAGATCTAAAACAGAAGATTAGGATTACCTGAAGATTTAAATCAGGATGAAGTAATTCTTTGAACTAATATTTTTAAAGGGTTAGCAGTATGACCCAGATAATTCTAGGCCTGCCAGTCTGATTCAGTTCTGGGCAAGATAATGGAGTTGTTGATATGGGACTTGATTAATAAACAATTAAAGGATTGTGATATAATTCATGCCAACTGGGTTTATGGAAAACAGTTTATGACAAACTAACTTGATTTTTTTTTTTTTTGGTGAGATTAGAAGTTTGATTGATAAAGGAAATAGGATTGCTACAATATTCTTAAAATTCTGTGAAGTGTTTGCCTTGGTACTGCATGACATTTGATTTTGACATTTTGATAGAAATATATAAAATTAGCATGTTTGGTGAGTAATATCTTTGATTGGACCAACTTCTTTAGAGCCCTGTGCAAATACGTAAATGTCAGTATGCATCTGATCTGTATCCACCAGAATAAATTTACACCTGACCCCAATCTGCACTCTGGATATTATCTCTATCTACATCTATATCCACACCCACACCTTCAGCAGCAGCCCCAGGCTGCCAACCATTTAGTGGCCAGCACCCTCCCTCCTATTCCCCTGCAACTGAACAGATATTCTGCCTGCCCATCTATGGTTGGCAGCCAGCCCTGGGGCTGACAGCTGCTTCAGACCTGCCCCAGAAATCGCAGGAATCCCAGAAAGTCATGGAATCCAAGATTTCTGTGCCCATCCACATCTAATACATGGTCCTCAAATAGGATCCGCAGATATCCCCATTTGTGAATGCAGATATGCATGGATATAAAGCAGATATCCACAGATTTGCAGGACTCAAAACATCTGTTGGTGAGGCAGACAAGTTTCTAAATGACACAGAAAAGCTGAAGAAGAGTTCTGTATGTCTCAAAAGCTTGTCTCTCTCACCAACAAAAGTTGGTCCCATAAAAACTATCTACCCCACCTTGTCTATTTAACATCCTGGCATTAACATGGCTAAAGCTACACTGAATACATAAAATTATCCTGACACAAATTTAATGAATTGATAGATAGCTAACTGATAGGTCTCGAAATGTAATTGTAAATGGAGAATCATCATTGAATGGATGTGTTTCTAGTGGAGCAATCTAGATCATTTGGTAAGTTATATGCAAACAAACAATATGTGTTTTTAACATGGCTAAATGTAAATGTATTCATCTAGGAATGAAGAATGTTGGTCATAATTATTCATTTGGGAATAGTAACAGGATGGCTTGCCTCATGGGGTTGTTCAGTTTGTGGCTGAGCCAACCCTGATTACTGGGTAAACTCCACCTGAGTGAGATTAGGAAATTCTTTATAAAGGACAACAGGTGGTTGCACTAATCTGGAGGGGATGTGTAGGACACAGAGGTCTGAGAAACAGTGGCTATTTTTTTTTTTTTTTATTTTGAATGATGCCCAGCTTTGAGAAAAGGGGTTAAAAATCCTCTGGAAAACAGGGACATTGAACTTAGACTGATGCCTAGATGGCCAGTGTATCACAGAGGAAAGAATAAATTTGATTTGCAAAGGGGAATATTTTTATTTCCTTTGGACTGTCTAGACTTAACCATTCCCAGCAAAGCCATGGTCTAGAACATACAGTTGCACAGGTATTCCTTGAGAAGTATAGTGGCAAGCCCATTGCTATTGGTATGCATTTAGTGTCAGTGGCTGAAAAATTACATGTACCAGAGGAAAGGCAATGAAGGGATGAATTCCAGTTTTCAAGGATATCAGGAAAAAAGGGATAAAGAAACAAGGTATTTAGACAATGTAGATCAGAAATGTTTCTTTCAGGCCACATTGCTATTATTTCCTTGTTACAAGCTGACAGCATGCTACGTAGTGTAGGAGGAACAGTTTCTAAAAATCTGTTCAGTCCAGCCTGCAACAGTGCAGACAAGAATGCAAAAGCACATAGTGGGAAGCATGCTGTTTGGTTAAAGTATATGTATTTCATACCAGTGATTTTTGCATCCACTTTTCTTTGACATATAGCATAAAATCACCCATTGCTTAACAGTAGTCTTAAACTGTGAAGTGTATTTTTCTGTGCTACACTGGTGTCTGCACTAGAGTCTCAGTACCCACGGACATTCATGCAGCTGTTTTAGGCTTATTAACAAAAGGGTGATGCCAAAGTGATGTAAATATTTGTAAATGAGAGAAATAACCAGCCTACTGTGCAAAACAGGCATTTCTCTGATCAGAATAGAAGTAGCTCACCTGGTTCTCAAAATCTTTGGGAGCCAGGATATAGCACATATTTACTTTGGATATCACCAGTGTACTTCAAATCATATGGGAATAGTTTTTTAAGCAGTTCTCAGCTATCTGAGCAGCATAATCCAAGGACCATAGTTAATTTGGATTTAGAAAAAGGGGGGGGTGAAATGTTTGTTTCTTAATTTTATTGCAAGATAGTAAATTTGAATAATGGTTCTAATTAAATGAAGCAAGCTTAATTAAAATTGGGCTGCTTCGGGGAAGACAAAGCACTATAACTGGCTTTTTAAGTGTTTTCTCTTTCCATAAGAAAGGAATCATTATGGAATTAGGAATGATTGTTAGCTATGCAACACTCTATAGTCTTCCTACGCGTATCATGCCAGTCCAGTCCCATCTTCCCGTAGTTTTACTTTACATAACAGCTGGCATTTAACAGAGTGAGGTTGCAATCTACAGGTTAAAAATAAATGCTTCCCTTACAAGTAAAAGGTCAGTGGCACCCAACTATTACTGCATGACTATGAAGTGTAAACAGCCATATGCTTTATTTTAGCTGTGTTGTTCCCATGCAAAATATTAGACATCTTTTCCCCAAAGACTTTATTAGAGCCTAACACGTATATTTTCAAAAAGTGATCATGCCATAGCAGAAAAATGAGGTTATTGATTTTTATTTTAAAATGTAGATGGAGTGTCCTCTGCACAGAGGAAGATCTCTGACACTCACAGCTACTGTAGTTGTTTGTGATCTAACAAAATTCCTTGAAGGGAAGACATTCAGAGCCAACCTCTGTGAAGGGACCCCACCTCTATGGGAGCCTAGCTGGCTAAATATTGAAGAGAGCCAAAGCTGGGGTGTTAGTAGCACAGACAAGAGGCAAAAGTCCTCTTGAGGCTAGATCAGGGAGTGGAATTCCAAGCTCCTTTAATGGGGCTGCCTGTGGTGAACTCTGTGGTTGAAAGATTCTGGTCATCTGTGCAGGAATAACCCACACTCAGTAGAGTTTGACCCTAATTAGTAGAGTGAAGCGAGCAATATTGGAACAGGCTAGGTAAAGGGGAGGCTGTGGAATGGGAATTTGCAATATAACTTAAGAAAAATGTTTATCAAATCATATAAAAATTTACTTTAAAATTGAACAAATACTTATGATTTTTTTCCTACTATCTGTTCAGCTCTAGCTGTCAGCAATATTATCATGTGCTAAATCATCAGGTGGCATTAACTGGATTAGATCTGTAGACTTCAATAAAGTTATGCCAGTTTTCCATCATTGTGTATAGGTCTTCTTGATGAAAAAGGAAGAGTTTCAAAGGAAATTCACTTGGGGGCAGATGCTAACACTGTAAATATTAGTTTCTATACAGCAGGGGTCCTCAAACTTTTTAAACAGGGGGCCAGTTCACGGTCCCTCAGACTGTTGGGGGGCCATACTACAGTTTGAAAAAAAACATGAACGAATTCCTATGCACACTGCACATATCTTATTGGTAGTGCAAAAAAACATGAAAGAACAATACAATATTTAAAATGAAGAACAATTTTAACCAACATAAACTTACCAGTATTTCAATGGGAAGTGTGGGCCTGCTTTTGGCTAATGAGATAGTCAATGTCCGGTTCCATATTTGCCACTGCCAATTGTAACAAGTGATGCAAGTGTGCATCAGTTAGTCTGGATCTAGTTGGAGATTTCAGATGTTTCATTCGGGAAAAACTCTGTTCACAGACATAGGTGCTGCCAAAGATAGTTGTCATTTTGAGTGCATAGTTCCTGAGGTTAATATGTGTCTCAGAGGGGAGAGATGCATAGAAATTAGTAAGACTGTTTGACTTGAATGCGTCTTTCAGAGAGTCACAATTCTGTAGTTCGACCAGTTCCATTTGGTAAATCAGATCAACAATTTCAATGTCAACAGAAAATGGGTTCCGGAAAAGCTGTATGTCCTGTTCATGGAGATGAAGCTCTTTAAATCTCATTTGAAACTCCCTTTGCAACATTTCCAGTGAATTCACACATTTTTTGTTTGGGAATGCAACTGTTGGTTTTTCAGCCAACAGCTTTTGAGTAGTGGGGAGATGGCAGAAATTTTCCTCCTTTACTTGTTTAATGAGGAGGTCCAATTTTACTTCAAATGCTTTCACATGTGAATGCATATCACAGATGAGCTTCCCCTTTCCTTGAAGTTGCACATTGAAACTGTTGAGTAGCTCTGTTACATCTGTCAGAAAGGCAAGGTGCCATTTCCATTCTGCATCTTTGAGCTCTGGTACTTCTTTGTTTTTTGAAAGCAGAAAAGCAGAAACCTGTGGAAGTAAGTCATAAAAACGTTTCAAAACTCTCCCTCGACTCAGCCAACGGACTTCTGTGTGGTACAGAATATCTACATAGGCAACATTCAGCTCAGACAAAAACTCCTGAAACTGTCTGTGGTTTAGTGCATGAGCCCTAATGAAGTTAACACAAGACACTACAACTTTCATGACAGAGTCCCACTTCAGTGATTTACAACACAGTGCTTGTTGGTGGATGAGGCAGTGTATGGCTATTGGACGCGAATGGTTCTGTTTGTCCATCTCTTGGTTAATGCGTGCAACAACTCCTTTCATAGACCCCACCATGCTAGGAGCACCATCACTTGTTACACTGACTAGTTTAGCCCAGTCCAGCTCCAAATCATTCACAGTCTGGCGAACCTTTTCATAGATATCCTCTTCTGTTGTTGCTCCTTTGATGCTTTTCAGTGCAGCAAGCTCCTCTGTGACTTAGAAATAATCATTTGTCCCACGAATGAAAATTAGAAGTTGTGCAGAATCACGAACATCATTGCTTTCGTTGAGTGCCAACAAAAAATAGCAACTTTTTTTGAGGAGTTTTGCAAATGCTGATGCAAATTGTCCCCCATTTCTTCAATCCTTCGTGTAATTGTAGGTCCTGAAAGACTCACTGTAATAAATAAATCAGCCTTCTCTGGACACATCTCTTTGGCAACAGAAAGAAGGCATTCTTTAACAAATTCTCCCTCTACGAATGGTCTGCCAGTGCACGCTATTAGCTTGGCAACTTGAAAACTTGCTCGCAGTGATGAAATATTTAGCTGCTTCTGCTTCACGAAAGCTTTTTGCTGAGTTGTCAATCCATTTTTCAGTTTTAATATTTTGTCTTTTCTCACTTGTCTGACCAAACAATCATATTTGTCTTTATGTCGAGTTTCGTAGTGTCGACGCAAATTGTATTCCTTGAACACAGCCATTAAATCCTGGCATATCAGGCAAACAGCTTTTTCCTTGCACTGCATGAAAAAGTAATCATAGGTCCACTGTTCTTTGAATATCCTGCACTCGGAGTCAATTTTTCTTTTCCTTGACATAATTGTTTCCTAGGGATGCAAAATAACTATTACTTCTTTAAGATGGGCACGCGTAGCTATCATGTCTGCTGCTGGCCTGTGTTTCTGGGTACTGGGTGGCAGGCGGTAATGAATCCACACACTTTTTGTTGGTGCTGTGGGACTTTGGCCAGGCCCAGAGTGTGGGACTGATTGATTTTAGCCTGCTGGCCTGCTGTTGTGTAGGCAACTAGTAACTGAGGGAGAGTAAGGGGCCCTGCTCTGGGCCTGGCTACTACCTGTCTGCCTCAACGTAGTGATGGTGGCTCGGCTCGGCGCGTCCTCGGCCCCCGCGCATTACGTCACCGCGTCCCCCCGACTGATGCTAATGACACTGGACGCAGCGCTGCCCGTGGCCACAGCGGGGGCAGGGGCTGGGTAAATGACCTTGGAGGGCCGTATCCGGCCCACGGGCCGTAGTTTGAGGACCCCTGCTATACAGTATGCTTTGTGCTATATAGCTCACACACCCACTCCTTTGAATAGGATTGTTTTGATGGGGTTTATCCCATAAACTGTTATAAGGGATGGGGGGCAAGGGGGAGGAATTAGATACAAGCTCTGCAGCTGTTGGATTATGGTCACCTCCAGGGATGAGGGGTGGAGTTAGTTGAGGATCCATTAGCACCGGGGCCTTATTAGTGGGCTGAACAAGCTCATTTGTGGGGAGAATTATTATTTTTTCCCCCATAGAAAGACAGTAATATAAGCTTGTCTGGAAAGGCCTTCAAATAGGGTTTGAAGGAAATGGGGAGGTTGTTGGGCGGGTCACTAGGTGACCAGATAGCAAGTGTGGAAAATCGGAATGGAGGTGGGTCTTAATATGCACCTATATAAGAAAAAGGCCTGAATATCGGGACCATCCCTATGAAATTGGGACCTTTGCCCACTCTAGAGTTGCTATGGAAGGATCATAGAATCAAAGGGCTGGAAGGGACCTCATGAGGTCATCTAATCTAACCCCCTGCTAAAAGCAGGACCACTCCCACTAAATCATCCCAGCCAGGGTATTGTCCAACCAGACCTTAAATATCTCCAAAGATGGAGATTCCACCACCTCCCTAGGTAACCCATTTCAATGCTTCATCACCCTCCTAGTGAGAGAGTTTCTCCTAATATCCAACCTCGACCTCCCCATCTGCAACTTGAAACCATTGCTCCTCGTTCTGTACTCTGTTACTACTGAGAACAGCCTAGCTCCCTCCTCTTTGGAGCACCCCTTCAAGTAGTTGAAGGTTGGTATCGACTCCCCCGTCAGTCTTCTCTACTGTAGACTAAATAAGCCTAGTTCCTTCACTCTCTCCTCATGTGTCCCAGCCCCTTAATAATTTTTGTTGCCCTCTGCTGGACTCTTTCTAATTTGTCCATATCTTTTCTGTAGTGGGGAACCCAAAATTGGACACAGTATTCCAGATACGGCCTCACCAGTGCTGAATAGAGGGGAATAATCACATCCCTCGATCTGCTGGCAACACTCCTACTCATGCAGCCCAATATGCCATTGGCCTTTTTTCACAACAAGAGCACACTGTTGACATATATCCAGCTTCCCATCCACCATAACCCCCGGGTCCTTTTCTACAGTGCTGCTACCTAGCAATCAGTCCCCAGCCTGTAGTATTACATGGGGGTTTTCTGTCCTAAGTGCAGGACTTTTCACTTGTCCTTGTTGAACCTCATGCAATTTCTTTTGGCCCAACATTCCAATTTGTCTAGGTCTCCCTGGATCCTGTCCCTGCCCTCCAGCGTGTCTACCATTCCCCCCAGCTAGGTGTCATCTGTGAACTTATTGAGCATGCAATCTATTGTATTATCCAGATAATTAATAAAGATGTAGTGAGGATGCTCAGAGATTAAACTGTGTAAAGTAGCATGTAAGAGCAGAAGTAGGATTTGTTTTAGGATGTAGGCTTGGACTGTTTAATTACTTTGATAAAAGTTAAATCCCCTCTCAGGTTAAGTGAACTGGCTGAACAGCCATGCCAGGAAGTGAACAAATAGAAATCATCCACTGTGGGGCCATTGAAGTAGTTGCTGGGGGTGAAGTGGAGAGGGGGTGCTGCTAGAGATAAGAGTACTTACAATGCTATGAATTGATGTAAGGAGGTACTATAGCTGTGAGTACAGCTTCCTCCAAGTTGTGTGACCCAGTCATGGCCAGAGATAATGCTATTAGCATAGCTCCAGTAGAGCTATTATGGTTAGCAAAGAGAGTAGTATGTAGATGGTGGCCTTTCTCTCCAGGCCTCTCCTATGTCTCTATGATCTACTAGATTCCCTTTCAGCTCGAGCCATATGAGCAAGCATACATCCTCAATGTGATCAGGCAAATTCTGCCTTCTCATCAGGATGATGAACCAGGAACTCTGAGTGTTAGTTATAGGTATTTCCCATAATGGGACTGAGATGAGGAGCCAGGAATAGGAGAAAGACAAGACGGGCAGGTTGGAGAGGACAGAACACAAGGGGTCATGTGTGGAGGACTGAGCAGAGGAGTCTCTGCCCACTGGGGTAAGCTTCCCTCCAGATTGTGCAATTGAGCTCAAGATCCCCAAGTCTCACCATTCCTCTACTGTCAGTAAATATCAGTAAAACCCAATTGCAAAATGTCCCTTCCTCTAGTGCTGGGCCCTAAAGAGGATGACAAGCTGCTACTGTCCTCGATTACTCTGTTTACTCAAGTGGCAGATGTCTGTGCTGTGGATCTCAAGGTTCCAGCCCAACTGATCATCCAGATGCTGTCAGCATGTTGCCACGTGATAAAATTTGTTTTCACGTGCATTCCAAACTCCCCAGCAAATGAGGTGGGTGGGGGAGACACTACAGCCTTATTTATACATAGAACAGCTCCATCCTGTTAACTGTATGAAGCAGAGGTCCCATGGGGGAAAATGTGATTAAAGAATATAATGCAAAGTTGATATTTGCGCAGGCAACCTTAATTCTGGCCTTTCCTAATATTTGAGTGCTTGACTTTGCAACCTTAATAATGTGCTTTGTAAGTAATATATTGCTGGTGTCCCAGGAGTCTTCTGTTTACAACTTAAAGAGCATAAGATGGAAGCTCCTCTAATGATGAGTCCTGAAACATTTAATAGTGCTGCTGTTTAAATTATCATTAACCTTTAGCGTTAATGCTCAACTGAAATGAGTGGAGTGGCTGACAGTTCTTTTGTTTCAGACCACCTGTCTGTAGATTCAGGGAGATTGTACTTTCATCAGTTCACAGACAGAAGGGTAGAAACAGAAGGGGGACCAGAATCTTTTCTATTTTAATTGCCATGGTGAATTCTGCAGAACATATTGGAAATAAAATTAAAATAGATTACTTAACTTCTCTAAAGAACAGAACTTTTGTGGCAGCTACTTCTAGTGTTTAGGCAGAGATATAAAACTAAAAAGCCTTTAACGTGCTATATAACCTGCCTTTACAGAAAGGGACCTTGGAAATGTTACCAATTAAGATGGTAAGGAATTGTAGTCTTATCTGAACTTTCTGAAAAGAGATTATACAAGGTAGATTGAAACTAGACAGGGCAAACTTAGGAAGAAATTGCTTCTTGTAAAGTTTCCAATATGCTGGTGAACTGGTAACTGTTGGGGTGAAATCTTTGTTAATGAATGTTGGTTTAATAAAATGTGCCACAGACAAGTAGCAGAAATCATTGCATGTGTATCAAACTGAGCCAAAGATCTCTTGTTTCAGAAAATGTGATACGTTTCTATTCACACTTAGGCTATGTCTACACTTCTTAAGTCAACTCTATTAAGTCAACTTTAACAAGGCCAACTTTAAGTCGACTTAAAGTCGACCTTGTTAAGTCAACTTAACGGAGCGTCTACACTTAAAGTCAAGTGAAGTCAACCTTGTTAAGTCGACTTAACAGAGCCTGTAGTGTAGACATACCCGTCTACACTGGCCTTAAGTAGACTTAAGTCAACTTAATAAGGTTGACTTACGCCTTAAGTCGATCTTCAGAGGGGGTGTTATTAAGTCGACTTAAGGAAGCACTTAAGTCAACTTAACAAGCTCCCAGTGTGTATGCAGAGTTCTGTAGGTCAACGTAAGCGTCCTTAAGTTGACCTAAGGCGCCAGTGCACCCTTAGAGACTATATAGAAGTTGATGTGCACCATTGGTTGTAATTTCATCCGTGAAGGAAGGAGAGAGAATTTACAATTAGCATAGGTTAAGTGTTGCTGGGAATTATACTTCGATTCACCAACCGGTGTTTGGTTGCTGCAGAAGAACCCCATTGGTTGAAGATACAGTTCCATGCACTGTAATTAGAAACACACTATGTAAATCAATAACTTCCACCTGGAACTTCAATTTGTATATTTCCATGTCAAATCTGTGGTTTACAAAATCAGCTGGAGTAATGGAGGTTTATACACTTTGCATGACTACCTGTGATAGTTAAGCTCTGTGGTAGTTTCTAGTCAAGTACAGAAGCTACAAGAAGCACATGAAATAGATGCAATTATGATAATCTTCATTCTATCACAAAGCACAGTTTATAATCATCTAAGCACTGCAGACTGAGTGTCTAGGAGCGATCACAGGGTACTATATTTTTAGTGGTTGCCCTGGCACACCCTTTCAACTTCATAAACATCCAGAATCACATCACCTCAATGTAAAGTATGGTTATTTAAACATGTCAGACTCAGACACAGAACTGTGTGTTAAAAGCCTAGTCTTTTCAAAATCCACTGTTTTATGTATTATAGTGAAATGCATCTGGAGGGACCAAGGGCAGTGACTGGAAGTGATAAAGATCACTGAATCCTCTAAATGGGAGAGCTATATCTGCAGTGGCAGCTTTGGAAAGCACTGTTTCAGAAGTTTGAGATTTGAGATCCAGAAGTGGAAAATTCTCCCAGGTTGAGAATAGGTTGGAGATTGAATGTGCAAACAAATAGTGGAAAATCATTAATATGTTTGAACAATTGTTGTTATGCTTCTTCCTCCTCTTTTTGGAAATAGTTTCTTTCCCTATCCCCATTCTTCGGCAGATAGATTTTTTTTTTTTTGCTTCCTATTCCATAATAAAACATTATGCTAAAACACATTGAACATGTTAACATTTACTTAAATAGAGCTATGCCTGACATAAATTTGGTGTTTGTTGTTTGGGGGGGTGGGGAGAAGCATTGCTTTTAGTAACTCATGGAGTATACTAGAGCTGTAACTTTGATTCTAAGTTGCTAGCTGGTAGTGTGAGATCAAAGTAGGAATGGAGGGTTGGGATTGCTTTTTCTGAAAATTAAATTGTCTATTTGTTAACAATGCAATATTAGAGCAATATTTAATTCGAACATTGACTTCTTAGTTAAGTTAAAACTTGAGGATGTGAGAAAAGGTAGTTTGAATATTGTCATACAATACATTATTTAAACCCTTACAGAGCCAGTTACTGAATGAAACATGAAAGTAACTTTAAGCATGCAAAAATGACAATAAATCATGCAGTCAGTATTTGAAGCTGTCATTAAACAACAGGAAAACCAATGAAGAAGCAGGAGCCAACATTTTTAAAACAGGAGTCTGAAGTTCAGCTCTCAGACCACTAAATAGATACCTAAAATGTGATAAGTTCAAAAGGAGTAGCCATGTTAATCTAGTTCAGCAAAACAAACAAGGAGTCTTGTGGCACTTTTAAAGACTAACAAATTTATTTATCGCATGAGCTTTCATGTGAGAAAATCCCACTTCATCAGACACTTGAAGATGGAAAATTTACAGAATGGGAGGAAAAATAAATGCAGGGAAGTGCCAGTCATAGGATCGGGTCAGGCTATTTCAGCAAATCAAAGCGATTGTTTAGATTCAAAGAGGGTGGAACAACATAGTAGAAGGTGGGGAGGTAGAGATAAGGGAAAGTCACTTTTTGTAATGAAAAAGCCAGTTCAGATTTCGATTCAAGCCTAAGGTAATGGTGTTAAATTTGCATATGAATTCTAACTCTGTAGTTTCTCTTTGAAGCTTAGCTTTATTATTAAATTGACATATCTTCCATGGAGTGAGAAAGGAGATTGAAATGTTCCCCTATTGGTTTTTGAATGTTGTGATTTCTGATGTCAGATTTGTGTTCATTTATTCTTTTGTGCAGAGACTCTCCTGTTTTTTCCAAAGTATAAGGCAGAAGGCCATTGTTGGCACATGATGGCATATATCACATTAGTGGATGAACAAGTGAATGAGGCCTTGATGGTGTAGCTGGTTTGATTAAGTTCTGTAATGGTGTCATTTGTGCAGCTGTGCGGGCAAAGTTGGCAATGGGGTTTGTTGCAGGGATATGTGCCTGCCTTAATGGTTCTGTTGTTTGGTCTGTAGTTTCAGGTGAGCATCTGTTTAAGGTTGTCTGTAAGTGAGGAGACATCTGCCTCCCAAGGCTGGAGAGAGTGAGGGATTGCCTTGGAGCATAGGCTGTAGACCCTTGATGATGTGCTGTAGAGGTTTGACTTGAGGCTGTAGGTGATGACCAGTAGCGTTCTGTTGTTTTCTTTCTTGGGCTTGTCCCGTAGTAGTTGACTTCTGGGTACCTTTCTGGCTCTGTCAGTCTGTTTCCTCACTTCCTCTGGTGGGTATTTTAGTTTTAAGAATGCTTGATAGAGATCCTGAAGGTGTCTGTCTCTGCCTTAGGATCGGAGCAAATGTAGTTATATCTTAGAGCTTGGCTGTAGACAATGGATTGTGTGGTGTGTGCTAGATGTAAGCTTGAGGAAAGTAGGCATCTGTAGCAGTCAGTACATTATCGGTATAGGGTAGTGTTTGTGTCCATCATTTATTTGTACTGTAATGTCCAGAAAGTGGATCTCCCATGTGGCATGGTCCAGGCTAATGTTGACCCTTGGGTTGGAAATTCCCGAGATCTCTGTGGAAATCTTCAAGGGCCTACTTTCCATGCATCCAGAAAACAAAAATGTCATCAATGTAGTGTAAATAGAGGAGTGGTAATTGGGGACAAGAGCAGAGGAAGTGTCATTCGAAGTCAGTCATAAAAATGTTGGCATATTGTGTTCCCATGTGGGTACCCATATACAAAGTCACAAAGTTCAGGTGTGCCGTGACATCATCTGGGATAGTGTTCCTAATGGCTTGTATTCCATCTTTGTGTGGGATGTTGGTGTAAAGAGCTTCTACATCCATAGTGGCCATGATGGTGTTTTCTGGAAGGTCACCAATGGATTGAATTTTTCTCAGGAAGCCCATGGTGTCTCAAAGGTAACTAGGAGTGTAGATAGTGTAGGGTCTCAGGGGAGAGTCCACATAGCCAGATAAGCCTACTGTAAGTGACAATGCCTGATGTTTCCAAGTTTATAGATTTTCAGTAATAGATAGAATAAATGTGCTGATTTTTCAAAAGTGCTAACAGGTCATATTAGTCAATGCCAAGCTTAACTTCACACTCCTAACTTTTTTTTGACAATCTTAGTCCAAACATTTATGACAGTATTGTGTGAAAAGAAAAGCTCCAGCAAAGACTGAGCAAAGTTAATTTTTCTTGGTTTAATTCCTTTGGGTGGTGCTGTGATGTCTTGTACTAATGTATATGCAAATTTATGGTGAAAGGCTGATTCTCATTCTTTGTTTCAATTATTTCATTATATATCAATCAGATTTATATTTTTGCATGATTAAAGAAACTCAGCATCCATTTTGCTTAACCCAGTACTCTGAAAGTCCAAAAGGTGAAAAGTACTTCTCAGGGTGATTAAACAGTGAAATGAATTGCATTTTAAAAAATTAATTGCAGTTGTCATGTCCAATCCTTGGGTCTGAGGCACCCCTCATGCTGAAAATTGTCATTTTTGTGAAAACGTTAGCATGGCCCAGTGACACTGAAGGCTAGATTCTTTTTACTTACTTGCCAGTTTGCTTGTATGCACACTTCTTGGACAATTTGGACTCAACATTTAGAACACCCAAGTGCTTGGTAGTATGATATCCTGTGATCCTTTTCACCCACCACCACAAAAAATAGACCAGCATTCCACAGTAAGCACCCTATATTCCCAAGAGATGTCACTCATGTTCTCAATATTCATGTTCACATTACAGTTGTTCTGTGATAGTATTATAACAAAGTGTGCTGAAATGATACACACAGAGAAAGTGGTAGGCACATTCCATACTATGTTTTTTCCTCCTTCCCTATTTACACAACAAAAATGCCATATTTTTGTCTATATTCTATTAGTTAACATATTTATAAGGACTGTCTTTCTGGAGTTCTCTGGCATAGTGCTTGGGCAATTCCAGCAACTTCTTATGTCCAGTTAATGGTCCCTGGGACTGCTCAGGGATGCATAACAGGGTTTATGTATGTGATACCCTGTGTAGACAGTTGCCAAGATTTTCCAAAGTGACTAGCATTTTATTTTTGTTGTCCAATTTGAGACACCTTGATGTGACTTGATTTTCAGAGAGTGGGTACTACATACTTTCTGAAAATCACCCCCTACACAGTATCTCAAGTTGAGTATGTGACTCTAGCAAACCAGATTCCAGCTCATATGAATGCCCCTAGGCCTCACTCAGTATTGACAGATGCATAGCTGGATATCAGCCTGGCTCATCTGCTTATTAGCATTGTTAAAATAAATTTTAAGTTTATAAGAATGTGTTCAGAGTTGATGAAAAAGTTGTAGGTTCTGCATGTATTGATTTTACTTATATATCTGTATCCTATTATATAAAGTTATATTGTAGCTAACCGAACAGCAGAGAAACATTAATTAGAAGGCCCAGTAAAACTAATTAAGGGAAAGAAAGAAAGAAAGAAAGAAAGAAAGAAAGAAAGAAAGAAAGAATTATTTATAAAGTTAAAGAAGGTAACACATGAGTTACAATCTTAAGTTCCAAGATTGTCCTTTGATGTTTCAAAAAGGCTCTGTGCCCCTCATATCTTCATTAGAATGTGTTTGAGGCAGAAAGAGGTTATCAATCAACAGACATTTGTCTTATCTGTTTCAAGTCTGTGGGAAAGGAATAAAAATCCCTGACCAGAAGGAACAGTATCACTGGATATTTCTAAGCATAAGCAAGGGATCCCCAAACTGCTTTGCTTAGCTCTAGAGAACAAAGAAAGCTTGCATGTTGCAGCAGTTTCTATTACCTTTTGGAACCTAAGACTGTAACTTATATGTTTTAACCTTATAAATAATTCTTCTTACTTTTCTTTTCCTTAATTAAATAGTCTTTAGTTAGTTTATTGAAGGATTGACTACTAACATTATCTTTGGTTTGAGATCTGAGATGCCATTGCCTGGGGTAAGTGACCAGTCCTTTGAGATGGGAAAGCCCTAATATGGTTGTGATTTTTTTATGTAAGGGACCATCTATCGAGAAGTCAGACTTGCCTATGTCAAAAGATGAAATGGAGTACCCAAGGGAACTGTCTGTTACTGAGTTCAGGCACTATACTAGATACTTGGTTGATGAAATCTAAGTATAGAACTCGCAACCATTTTGAGATTTGTGCCCTGTTTCTTAACTCTGAGCTTGACACTCACAGACATAAGCCGCTCCAGACAGCTTGACAGGGCACTTAAAAATTAAGGCACTCAAAATCATTATTCATCATTAATGATCTTGACCAAAAGATCAGGATCAAGATTTTTAGAATTTGGAACTACATTACACGAACTTTGAAATTACAAAGTGTTTTGCTTTCTGATTGGGGAACCATTATTAAAATAGGTTGAAAGCTTATTTACAGTCTTTTTTTACTAGGCTTTCAGATTGTCATTGGCAGTCTCACTTTATAGCAATATGATCATCTTCATCGGACTTCAGACATGACAGATGTAATTAAGAATATGTATTTCATACCTCAACGAATGTGAGATATGGTTTTTACCTGAAAGTTGACAATGTCCTAGTGCTGAGGTTGAGCAAAATGGGTACATTTTTCTCATTAAGGCTGATTTCTAGAATAGAACTTACTGATTTTGTCATTTTCCAGACTTATTTGCCCCAGATGGCTTTTTTTTTTTTTAACTATGGGCATGTTAAATACAGGAGGAAAGGGCAAGAGAGTTATTCTGAAGTCTATAATAAAATTGTCCCTTGGGCAAAGCCTTAATGGTGTTCATCACAATAATTGCAGGTTTGGTATTTTCCCTTTTGTAAGGATGAAAAATCCTTAACTGCAATCTCACTGTAAATTGTAATAGAAAACGGTCTTAATGCATTGTGCCGAAGTTTTAACATCTGAATCCACTTCAGAAAATTCTATGGAAGAAAGGGCCAGAAAAGCCCCACTTTGGATCGGGAGAGAATTTTTTTGGTACAGAAACTGAGTGATATAGCCGCTTTGCTGCCTTTGTGGTCCATCTGTAAGGTATGTTGTAGAAAATGAACCAGGAATGGGGGAAGCTAGAGCTGTAGTAGACATCATTGCTATAGAAATTATCATGGCTTCCACTGTAATTTTGTCAGCTGAACAGCTGCCAGTGGCAACTGCAGGCAGTTGGTGGCACCGTCCCCAAATGTTCCTCTGTCCCCCCCCCTTCCAGGAGACAAACACTAGTTTGAAACTGTTCTAGGTGGAACCCCCATGTCGTTATGCAGAGATGATGGACAAACTTTGCCATCTTCCTCCTAACAGAGTTATTTGAGGATAATCCTAAAAGAGGAACATTACAGAGTGTTCCTAACCCCCTTGAGTTCCTTCCAATGGATTTTCCTGCCACAGGGGTTGTGTCCTATTCTGCTTCTCTTTCTTAAATTCATTCCATTACCCTTAGCCCTACTAACTCATAATTTCTCTCAATCTTTGGCAAATGCACTCTTCAGATGTTTGGGACTGTATGTTCCCTCCTCCAGCCCCTTTTGGTAGTTCTTACCCTAGCTATGCAGCATTAGTGATTTAACCTTTCCTCATAAATCATTGCCTCCACACTCTTCCATTTTAATCCTCTCCTCAGAACTTCTCATATTTGTGGTAATGTGGGGCCCAGAAAAGAATGCAATATTCCTGATATAGTCAAACCAGAGGTGAATTATCGAAAGGGACTATAACATTCATCTGTAACATGTCTCATTGGAATCTGAGTAGTTCAAAACAGTATTGGCCTTCTCTGCTGACAAAATATATTGCAGAAGACAATTGTCTGACTTCGAGAATCCCTCCCTCTTAAATGGCAAAGAACATGCTAGGTATAATAGGAAAGAACAAGTTTCCAGCCTGAAGGGGTGATTTATAGGTAGAAAGACCCACATAATGTAGAAAGAGAGCACAAATCACTTAAGATGAAGCAAGCTCTACGTCAAAGAAGGGTAGAAGGGTTGATAATGAAGATGGTTATTACTGGCATGTCACAGTAGGGACACGGGGGGGAAAATAGGATGAGACCAAGAACTAGCACCTGCAGAACTTGGAGGCCTCAGAACAGGAACACACAGTATTTTGCCACTGACACCATTAGCAAAGTCCTGGGCTGAGAGAAAGAAAGGAATGAAGGAGGAAGAGAAGGTCTCATTAGGGGACCCAAGGGGACAAAGAGCTGTCAAGGATTTGAGGCACGAAAAAGGCTAAGAAGAGGAAGAATATTCTTTGGCCAGGCTTGATGGAAGAAAGGACAATTTATAGTGAAGGAAGTCAACAAGGTGCCAGAATTTTCTCTGCTGATGCTCAGCAGAGAGACAGCAGTCCCAGAGACAATGGAAGTGAAAAGTGAGTATAGGCTAAGGGTTGGATATGCAGGTGGAGAAGTGAATAAGAGGAGTGGAATTGTGGCGGATGACAGAGAGCAGGGTAGTGTAACTATGACACCCACAATAATAAGGTGTCAGGGATGTGGAGGGTTGATTGAGAACAGCAGAAGGCAAGGCTGGATTAAAAACTACAGAAGCCAGGTATTTGGGGGATGGAGTCAGTTTTCAAATGGCATTATTTCTCCTTCATCTTCTCACTCCCTTTCCCCACATCCACCTCATACCTAACATGGTGCTGCCTTTTTTTTCTTTACCAGATTAAGAAATATAGTTTGGAGGATTAAGAACATTTCATTCTTTTAGTGTCATCCATGCCCCAAAACCTCTTCTTGAGTTTTGCTAATGAAAATGTCTAAGATGAGTCACAGGAAATAGTTCATCTCTGAAGACAGTGTATTTTATTGAGAGTTAAAAGATTCTTTTCTACTCTTTCAAAGTTACTTTGTGCCTTTCCTATATTGGAAGGAGGGGAAGAAACTCTGGGCCTGTAAACACATTCAACAGCCCTCTGACCAACAAAGCAATAAATTCCCCTTGTAAAATCTGTAATTAGAATTGGTGCTGCACTGAAAAGGGGATGCTGACCTGTAGATAGACACTTGAAAGAAAGGCACTAAAAGGTTGTGTGACCATCGACTTAGGGCTATCCCAGGGCTACACTGGCTTAATGCGACTTTAAAAAGTCGAATTAAGCCTTAAGTCTAATGAAAAGGTGGTTTTATAAAGTCAACTTAATTTTCATTAAGTTTACTTTATTTTCCTTAAATCAACTTAAGCAAGCTGCTTAAGTCGACTTAAGGAAAGTGTAGTGTAGACGCAGGGTAAATTAAGTCGCCTTAAGCAAGCGTGTAGACGCAGCCCAAGAAATGAAATCTATTTAGACTTTTAGGGACAGATTCCCAGCTGTGCATCCTGCAGCTGAGGAATCTGGGACAAGTTTAGCTTTATGCCACCTGTAGCCCCCCTCCCCTGGTTCCCCTTTCCCTTGTGGCACCTCCATCTCACCTCGGATACTCCATTCCTTGGCATTTCACGGCATCTGGAATCCCATGGCACCCTCTTCCCCCTGACACTCCTCTTCTCCCATCAGCTCCACCACCTGCTGCACCCCTTTCCCCTGTCAACTCCACTACCCCCCTTCTCCCCAACAGTTTACACTGCCCACAGTACCCCTCCTCCCCCCCCCCCCGTGGCCCCTCCATCCTGCATCTCATGTCTGCAGCTCCCAGTGCCCAGTGGCTCTGCTCCCCCTGCACCTCATCCCGGCTCCCACTACCTCCCCCACAACTCTTTGTCCACACACTCACCGCAGATGGCAGCCTGTGACCTGCAGCAGCATTTTACATTTCCCATCCTGTGTAGCCCATGTGCCAGAGCTCCACAGTGGGGAAGATTTAAAATGGCCTCAACTACCAGCAAAATTTCATGGCACACTTGGAGACTTCTCACAGCACACCAGTGTGCTGCAGCACATACAGTGTGATCTTATAATTTACATACAGTGTTGCCGCACATTTTCTCAAGACAGTATTGATCAGCAAATTATGAGTTTTCAAATGATACTCACAAGGCATACTTTGTGAAAAGATTATTACAATAGTATGCAAGGGGTTATTCAATTGTATGCAAAAATATAGGGTTACATAGAATCAGTGTCTCAGTGCATCTCAACTGCACTGTAATCCATGGGTGGTTGTTACAACCTGAGTTAGCAGATCCTGAGTTTGTTAACCTAACACTTGAGCATCTACACAAGAGACAGGTAAACTACGGCCTACAGGTTGCATACAGCTTGTCTGAGTATCTCGACCAGCCCACTAGCTGGGCATGGCTGGTGGCCCAGAGCATGGCTGCCACAGCTGTTCCTCCCTTCTGACTGGGTGGCCTGTCCCAGCACATGAGCCCAGCAACACATTGGCCGGAGCATGGTGGCTGCTCCCCAGCTCCATCCCTTCCTCCCTTGGGCAGGTCCAGTGGCGTTCCGGCCAGAGCACAGTGGCCACTCCCTCCTGGGTCCAGCAGTATGCTGGCCAGAGTGCAACAGTCATTCCCCCTGAGGGCAAGGATCCAATGGTGTCTAGCTCCCCCTTCCTGACTGCCCCTCCAAGATCCACCCTTTCCCTCTGCACTACCAAAAAAAGTGCAAAAAAAAAACTGCAAAAGGAGTGAAAAAAGGAGTGGAGAAAATAAAATAAACCTGTGCAAATATCTTCCACCTTCCAGCTCCACCCCATCATTTCCCTGCAGTACCAAAATAAATAAATAAATAAATAAAAAGAACAATGCAAAGAAAAAGAAAGAACAGTGCCAAAAAGTGCAAGAAGCAATGCAAAAAAAAGAAAGAAAGAAAGAAAAACAGCAAAAAAGTGAACAGTGCAAAAAATAAGAAAAGTGGACACTAGATTCTGTACTCTTTTGTAACCTCAGGTTAGGAATCATTGAACCTGATTCCCAGTGTCAGTCTCCAGTGTCCACACTGCATTATGAAGGCTCAACTCCAACCCTACCATATCCCAGACTTCCTAATGCCCTCCCAAAATGTGGTCTCTCTAGACCTTTGTTCATGGTGTAATGTGCAACTTGACTGCCCATCAAATTTGACCATCCAGGACACAAAGAAAGTGAGGGACTTTTGATGGCCTCACAGATCATGCATCCTGTGAGGCTGTGTCTATGTTGTCAAGCAGTAAGGTTTGAGCTCTGGATCCTGGCTTGACAGAAGCTTAGACCCTCCATCCCTATGAGGTTCTGGAACCCTAAGCCTGAGCACTGAGTTAGTATGATTTATGAGTAGATGGGAGGGTGGATGGGCTAAACTTGAACCTGAGTCCAAACCTTGGGCTTACATTGCAGTGTAGAAATACCCTTGCAGTACAGCTGAGAACAGTAGTAATGGTCACGTCATAATGACAGGCACTAGTTCAGTGAGCACTGATGTCAGACACTGCAGCAGGGTAGGCAGGAATACTGGTATTTTTTTAATTATTATCATGGGTGCGCAGTCCACCTCTGGAAAGCTCATAATGACTTAGTTAAGATAGATAGTAGGAAGTTATTGGTACTGAATGACAGATGGCTTTGGGTGAAGTATGGCAAGTAACAAGGAAATGAAGATGGAATATACGGCAATCTAGGCACCTAATGAAATAAAATATTTTAGCATGTACATAACTTGAAGTGTGTGAGTGGGCACCAGGCCCACCCTGCAGACTCAGAGGCCAGTCCAGAAAATGGGGGCTGGCTACACCCCTGATTAAGACTGATTGGCTATGTCTACACTGGCAAGTTAGTTTGAATTAAGGAAGCTTAATTCAAACTAACTAAAGCCATGGCTACACTAGGCTTTAATTAGTTCAAATTAAGGGCTTCCGTAATTCGAACTAATACATTCGAATATGCTATTCGAACTAAGGGTTAATTCAAACTAGTTAGTTTGAATTAACCAATGTGGCCATGTTAGTTCGAACTAATTGCTTAGGCCCGTTGAACTCAATGCAATTCGCTAATGAATGACACTTGCTTAGTTCGAACTAAATTTTTCTAGTTCAAATTAAGTTAATTTGAACTAACTAAAATTAGTTCGAATTAGTTAGTTCGAATTCACTAATTCGAACTAACTTTAGTAAGTGTAGACATAGCCATTAATATTTGGAAAGAAGATCTGCAAGAGGGTGGTAATACATTATTTGTTTGTAGAAAGGTCCCCTATTAATTATATACTTTCCAAATGCTCAGAAACTGATAGTTCCTTCTCAAGGAACTTTCAGTCTATGGATAGAAACACAGGTAGACAGAGGTTAGGAGAAGGGAGACAATTAGACAGAGTATGGAAAAATCAAGATCGTGACCTTTAAATAATGATCAAAAAGTGCCATTGGATTTTTTGTAAAACAAATGCCAACTCAGGTAGTTACAGTCTGCCTGTTTAAAACTCTTTGCAGCTTCAATTAGTTACTATAGTCTTCATTTTCCATCTTAGTCCTCAATTCAGAAAAGCACTTAAACACATTCTTAAATCCACCCTATTCAGGAAAGCTCATAAGCATCTATGTTTACACTTCCTAAAATTAGTTTGAATTAGTTAGTTCGACTAACTAATTCGAACTAATTTTAGTTAGTTCGAACTTAATTCGAACTAACTAAAATTAGTTCAAACTAAGCAAGTGCCATTCATGGCACTTGCTTAGTTCGAATTAGCAATTTCCATTGATTTCAATGGGCCGGTCAGTTCGAACTAAGAAATTAGTTTGAATTAACATGGCCACATTGGTTAATTCGAACTAACTAGTTCGAATTAACCCTTACTTCTAATACCCTATTCGAAGTTATTAGTTCGAATTAAGAAAGCCCTTAATTTGAACTAATTAAAGCCTAGTGTAGCCATGGCTTTAGTTAGTTCGAATTAAGCTTCCTTAATTCAAACTAACTTGCCAGTGTAGACATAGCCAATGAGACTTAGGCACATGTTCAAAGTTAAAAACTCTTCCTAATTAAGAATATTCTCCTGAGCTGAGGACTTGAACATTTGTGTGATGTTGCCACATGCTATTAACAGTTGCTGTTTCATTCAAGAGGAGACAGCATTTTAGTGGTGTTGGGGTTCCCATGAGACTTCTACTTGGTTCCCCCAAGAAGTCTGTTCAACTCCAGTCTTGTCACTGACATTCCTTTATTTGGATACAGCAAAGCTATGTTGAATTGATCACACACAAGGATAGCAGTGTGTATAGGACATAACACACATCTAAAGTTACACAGCAAACCACATCCTTTATTTGCATTTACACATTGCAGTGCATTTACTATACATTGCACACCACACAGGAGTGAATGGCATTAAACAAGTGATTGAAATGGATGGGTTGGTTTTGCAGAGCTCTAGTGGAAACCTTCAAGTATGGTGTGTATATACATCATTAGCTACTCTTCACCACTCTGTTGAATCAGCCCTGGTCAGATCAATGCTAATCTTACTGTGTGTCATTAGTTCACAAAATCAGTGATCTATTGGTGTCAACTGATGATCCACTGCCCCCTCTGTGTTATCAAACTTGTTTCCAACTGTATGCACTGGCAAATTGTACAGTATGACTAGACTGGGACAGAAGTAGAGTTTTAGTTTTTGGCTACATTTGAGAGTAAAAGGCCCTGTGGTGAAGATAAAGAATCCCTCTATCCTAGCAGTCTGTAACTACAAATAAACTTAAAAGGAAGGACATTAATGATGGGGAGGGGGGAGTGTGATGTGCTAAGGTATAGGCAGTACCTATGGACTTGTTAGATTTTATAAAAGGTGTGCAGAGGCAACACCTTCCCTGAAGCACAAATAGGTATAATACAAATATAAAACAGTTGACAAGGTGGACAGTATTCCAGTATGAAAAAATGAAGTTTGTCAAGTGCCACAAATCCAGATCAGGCTTTTTATAAAAAGAAGGTGAGAGAGAGAGCGAAATCAGGGGGTTACCCTGTATGGAACGAGCTCAAAACAAAATGCCACGAGTGTGGATTTCAAGTCCCAAACTGGCTGACTGCCAAAACTGGTGGCATTAATATCTTTACTTATTTTGTACATTCTGACAAAAAAAAAATGGTTGTGTTGCTTCAAAACTTCAACAAAATTGGATTGAGCTGTCCAAAATGATTTCCACCAAACGTGTCAAAAGGTGATGATTTTTAGTTACTGGGTTGGATTCATAATGACAACCTGCACAAGAGGTAAAAGGTTCTATATCCTGTTACTAATTCTATGAATCATCTAATATCTCCATATATTTGTGTTTTGGAAAGCATTTCACTTTACAGATTTACTGCCAAATAATTAATTCTCAAAAGTGAATTCTACAACAGTTAACATCTGAAAAGATGTTTTTTGTGAAATTAAGAATGAGCACAGATACAATTTAGGTTTCCAGGAAGTTAAAGATTTCTTTAAAGTTTGCAACTGAAATGCTGAAGAAGTAGTAAGTGCTTCATTCTAGTTTTCTGGATTATTATGTATTAAAAAGCAGAGATTTTTTTTCTCAATATTTAAAACCAAGCATTTTCAGGTTTTGTTTACTAAAAATGGGGGGGGGGTAATGGTTTTGGGGGTGGTTTCAGCTTTCCAATAAGAACCTAAATATTAGAGACAGAAACAGAACTTTTTTGGAGAAAATTTTCATTTAATCCAAAACCCATTTTTATTAAAATAAAATATCTCTCATAAAATACTTTTCACCTCCATTATCAGCTCATTTGTAGATCTGGTGAGAAATAAGTATCCAAAATCTAGAGTATATGCCTATATGTTTTGTATCATCACATATTATACTGTTGTAGCTCTAAATTACATATGATCTTAAATTTTTGTCATAAACTATATGATTCTGCTCCCAATGAAGCCCATGGAAAGGTTCCCATGGACTTCAGTGAGAGCTAGATCAGACCCCAAATAAACACCAGACGTGAGATCAAACAGTTAGAAGCACTGCTTTTTTTAAAAAAAGTGCTGGTACTCCATACCAGTGCATACAACCACAAAAAAACCACTGATTAGAAGTAAGTGACAAGGGGAATATTGCATTGCAGATTAAGGAAAACACTTGCGACACTAAACACATTCCCATTATATATGTCTTTCACCACTTGCAACTCTGTGAGAGTACACAGCCTCTTAACACTCACAAATAAACACAGGAAACTGCAGAAGAATTCAGAAGTACGGTGGTTTCTTATGACTAATATCTTAGAATTTCAACTCATCTTCTGCAGGGTTTGTTAGTGGCCTTGCAAATATTGCTATTCAGTTTTGTTTTTCTAGATTAATAGAAGAAATAATATCAACCAAATATATACATCTGCATCCTTGATTTGGATGTTTTCTCTGTCACATCTGCTCCCATAGGTCTCCACCATAGAATCATAGAATCATAGAATAATAGGGTTGGAAGGGACCTCACGAGGTCATCTAGTCCAACCCCCTGCTAAAAAGCAGGACCACTCCCCCTAAATTACCCCAGCCAGGGTTTTGTCTAACCGAGCCTTAAAAATCTCCAAAGATGAAGATTCTACCACCTCCCTAGATAGCCCATTCCAATGCTTCGCCACCCTCCTAGTGAGAAAGTTTTTCCTAATATCCAACCTTGACCTCCCCAGCTGTAATTTGAAACCAGTGCTCCTTGTTCTGTCCTCTGTTACCCTCGAGAACAGCCTAGCTCCCTCCTCTTTGGAGCAACCCTTCAAGTAGTTGAAGGTTGCTATCAAATCTCCCCTCAGTCTTCTCTTCTGTAGACTAAATAAGCCTAGTTCCTTCAGTCTCTCCTCATAAGTCATGTGCCCCAGCCCCCTAATCATTTTTGTTGCCCTCCGCTGGACTCTTTCTAATTTGTCCACATCCTTTCTGTAGTGGGGAGCCCAAAACTGGACACAGTATTCCAGATGCGGCCTGACCAGTGTCGAATAGAGGGGAATTATCACATCCCTCGATCTGCTGGCAATACTCCTACTGATGCAGCCTGATATGCCATTGGCCTTTTTGGCAACAAAGGCACACTGTTGGCTCATATTCATCTTCCCGTCCACCATAACTCCCAGGTCCTTTTCTACAGCGCTGCTACTTAGCTGATCGGTCCCCAGCCTGTAGCAGTGCATGGGATTTTTCCGTCCTAAGTGCAGGACTTTGCACTTGTCTTTGTTGAACCTCATGAGGTTTCTTTCGGCCCAGTGTTCCAATTTGTCCAAGTCTCTCTGGATCCTGTCCCTGCCCTCCAGAGTATCTACCATTCCCCCCAACTTGGTGTCATCCGCAAACTTACTAAGCACGCAGTCTATTCCATCATCAAGATCATTAATGAAGATGTTGAATAGAACCGGCCCCAGGACCGACCCCTGGGGCACTCCACTCGTTACCGGTTGCCAACCAGACATCGAGCCATTGATTCCTACCCGCTGAGCCCGTTGATCTAACCAGTTTTCGATCCACCTTACGATCCACTCGTCCAACCCATACTTCCTTAACTTGCCGACGAGAATGCTGTGGGAAACCGTATCAAAAGTCTTGCTAAAGCCAAGGTATATCACGTCAACGGCTCTTCCCGCATCCACAAATCTAGTCATCTCATCATAGAAGGAAATCAGGTTGGTCAGGCACGATTTGCCCTTGGTGAATCCATGTTGACTGTTCCTGATCACTCTATTTTCCTCCAAGTGTTTCAGGATGGATTCCTTGAGGACCTGCTCCATGATTTTCCCAGGGATTGAGGTGAGGCTGACTGGTCTGTAGTTCCCCGGATCCTCCTTTTTCCCTTTCTTAAAGATAGGTACTATATTTGCCTTTTTCCAATCCTCCGGGACCACCCCCGTTCGCCACGAGTTCTCAAAGATAATGGCCAGCGGCTCTGCAATCACTTCATGTTTTGATACTAATCATCTGGGACCATGTTTTGATACTAATCATCTGGGACATACTGAGGAAGGTATCGGTAAAATAATTTTTACAGAAAAATATATATATTAAAGCTTTTTTTTTTTTAAGTGAGCAGACCGAGGGGGGAGAGAAAGAGTGCTACAGCACAGATTGGGTCTGAATAGGGACTTACAATGGCTAACTCACTACAGAATGTAATTTCCCCTCTTTTAACATTATGACCTTCTCATCGATAGTTCTGAAAAGCCACTGTTTGACTCAAAACAACTTGTTTAGTTTGCTGAAATAAACTACCAGACTACCCCTCTGGAACTGCTTAAACTGACCTTGTGACTCACCCTTCTATGAATATATTTATATATACACACATCTAACACACTGCAGTTTCCATTTCATGCGTCTGATGAAATGGGATTGTAACCATGAAATCTTATGCAATAAATAAATGTGTTAGTCCTTAAAAGTGCCACAGGACTCCTTGTTTGTTTTGCTGAAATAGACTAATATGGCTACTCCTCTGGAACGCAGAAAATGTTGCGAGTCATTATACTGAATCACAACAGTAGACTTTGGGTTGGATAAGTGAAGTCAACATCTTAGGCTATGTCTACACTGGCAAGTTAGTTCGAATTAAGGAGGCTTAATTCGAACTAACTAAAGCCATGTCTACACTAGGTTCGAATAGGGTATTCGAACTAAAGGGTTAATTAGAACTAACTAGTTCGAATTAGCCAATGTGGCCATGTTAATTCGAACTAATTTCTTAGTTCAAACTAACCGGCCATTGAAATGAATGGGGATCGCTAATTCGAACAAAGCAAGTGCATGAATGGCACTTGCTTAGTTCGAACTAACTTTTTCTAGTTCGAATTAAGCTAACTAACACAATAACTAACTAACTGCACAAACTAACTAATTCGAACTAACACGGCTACGCCTTTGTAATTCAAACTAATTTTAGCAAGTGTAGACATAACCATAGAGACTACTACAAATAATTACATTCAGTCTCAAGCGTAAGAGACATCATTTCTAGTTATACCTCATATCTCATAGATTTCTAATCAAACTGTTGACTCAGCTTCCCCCTCTCCTTTTTTTACAGGTTGCTTTTATGCTATTTACAGAGTAGATGGATATTGACAACATATTAACATTTAAATGCTGCTTTCTTATTTTAGCCAACTCTAAAGAGTTTGCAACTTCAAATGGACCTTTTATGTTTGATGGTAATTATAGTGTTTTCGATCCCAACATTGAAGCTCATCGCCCTGATGTTTAAAATAGAAGATGGGTAAGCTTATTTGCTCTGAAAATGAAGAAAAAGCCTGACTCAGAAAAGAGACAGCATAAAGATGGCTTTTCCGAGCTGCTTCTGGTTCAACATTCATCTAACTTAAAAAGTTACATATTGGCTTGGGAATGCTATTGGCAATCAAACCACATGAGATTCTGAAATGAGAAGTAACTAATTTTATCCTGTTTATAAATCAACATCTGTTCTTCTGATCTTCATAAAGTTTTGGACTTGAACATTACAGAATAACCTCACAAGTATGCCTGTATATAAGGCATTAAATATGACAATATATATATTGACACATACAGTCTTTTACTATGAATATATTGAACAATTTCACAAAGGAAATGACAATAGTGTAAAAACTAGACACTGTACTCCAGAGCTTAGGAATGATAGAAAATAACTTTTTATGGATTGTAATATTTCCATTTATATTACACTTAGGGATGGGGTATGGATACTTTTTCCTATTGGAAATAAGGCCACAGGAAGTGCCATATCTGTTCAGACCAATGGTATATCTGATCCACCTGTCTCCCATATGACAAAAACATTTCAGAAAAAACATTTAAATAAATAAAGGGATTTAAATGCACACTATATACCCATCTTCCATATGAAAAGTCTACTGTTCAAAATCTTTCCAACCCTTCCATCAAGGTTGTGGCTTCCATAGGCCTCAAGGTCCTGTCCATTTGTGGAATCAAAATGAAGGCCCTGTATCTGAGTTTAAACTAAGCCTCTTATGCCTAAAGTATCTGTTTGTTTCCCAGTCTCCTGAAAACAGGTAAATCTTCTCCCTCCTATTCCCCTGGAAGTCAAGCTTTATAAGGTAGCTGAAGAGCCACCTTGGGAATTTTGCATAAATCTCCCTTGATTCAAGATTCCACAAGAAACACCAACCCCCTCCACACCCTATTGAGACAGGAACGTACAACTACATATCACCTGTATCAACACAAAGTTCTGTGTATATTCTACAGATCAAACTATCTGGCCCATCTTAATATAGTGGCATTTTGAGGTTATCCTGCTTTAAATATAAAATGCAATATGGTCCCCAAAGATATTACATGTGGCTGTAATAGCTACTAGGCACACTTTGATGGACAGTACAAGAATCCCTTTACGGACACTTAAAAAATAATCATCCCTTTGGGAAAGCTTCTTCCTAATCCCCTGACAGTGAATGGCTTATGTTCTGACACTTAAGGGCATGTAGGCTTAGTATATAACCTGAAGTTTTGTACCTGTTCTCATTAGCCATATATATATGACTGATCCCTTTTTTAAATTCCACTATAGTTTTGGCTTTCTGTACATCTTTTGGAAAAGAGTTCCAAGGGTTAGATATAAACTCAAATAAAGGTTAGTTCTTTGGGTCAGTTTTAAATTACCATATAAAACTAGGTTCGGCTTATCTGCGGATCATATACACCTTTCCATGCTCCTCTGCCCCTGGCACCCTTTCCCTGATCCTCTACCCCCACCCGCACGTGGCCATTCCCTGCTTCTCTTGGCTCCTCCTGCCCCTGCCTGCAGCTTTTCCCTGCTCCTGCTAAAGGTTGTGTGGTGCTCAGATGATGAGCCATATTTGTAGGTTTATAGCTTTATATAAGTAATCTCAATATAATGAATACAAATTATAAAAGTTAAAAAAATTCTGCTTGATTGTAATAGATTAAATATTTTATATTATGGCTTTAAAAAGGCTTCCTTATTACATGACACAATGTCTTTCCTCATGTGGCTACATGTTTTCAGAAATGCAATTGTGTATTTGTGTCTAAACCCTGGGTATTATTGGTTCTACCAGCCCCATCAGAAACTTGAATCTCATCTGTATTTAACCAATTAGGGCCAAATCTTGAAGCCCTTATTCAGTGCCTGATCATTTTTGCTTCATCCACATGTAGAGAAGGTACTCCGTGCAGGTGGATCATCCTTCTAAATGAAAGGGAGAAGACCTCAATATCTACAGAAAGAGCCCTTTATTTTCCAGACTCCACAAAGGTCTCATTTCATCAAGAGAGCTATAGGGCATGGGATAAATAGGCCAGAAAAAGAGAGTGGGCCAAACTGAAAAGTTTTTCTCCCTATCAATACTGCTGAGGCATGTAACTCTTTCCTGGCCTATGAATGTTGTATTAACTCTTAATTAAAGGGGCAGTCATTGATTGAGGAAGTCCTGGCAACCAGTGCAGCCATGCTGGCAGTGAGTGTTTGAGGATGTATAGACAGATGCTAGAGACACAAACATCATGCAGAGGCACCATGAATACACCAACCCTCTGCAGATCCCTTGATATGTGTGAGGACTGGATAGAGTGTTGGGGGGGGGGGGGAAGGGCACATTCAGCCTTCTTCAATAATATGTGATTCAAGGAGAACACCAAAAGAGATCTTGTGAAGAAATTTCCTTCCTTTATTGACATTCCTTGATCTTTAATTATTTTTCCCCTATTTTTATTCACACCTCCCTCCTAAAGGGGGACTTTGCCTGAATAAAGGGTTTAGTAAAAATCTCAGGTCCTGATCTTTAGAGGGAAATCAGTAGTAGAAGTCACTGGGTAGAATGATCTATGCAATGAATAGGGAAGGAATTTTCCCTTTGAGGCAACGAAGGAGTATTGTAGCCAGTATGCATGGAACACATTTTTCTAATGCAGTGTGGGGAACTCTTAAGAGTTTTTCACAAGTCTCTCAATATTGAATATTGTTTTATTCAAGCCCAGCACCTAGAGCCAGATCACAAGAACATCCACTTTTATTTATTAATTTTTTAAACATAAGTTTCTAGACTTCATATTTGTGGAGAAATCCTGAAAACATGATCCCCTAAAGGATCAAAAACTAAAAGAAAAACAAAAAGAATCCAGAATTTAGTGTTATTTTAAAATCTCACAGTTATACTCCATGACTGTACAGAAGGGTCATTAGATACTTCAGCCCCAAACCTTCCCTTTCCTTTGCCTACATTTAATCATCCCTTGCATGCTATTACACAGGCAGCCAAAAGAGAAACACATTCTATGCATGGGTGTGGCAACATATTGCTTGGCAGTCCTTTGTTCCCTTCTGACAATCAGAATCCAGATGCCTCAAGGGGAAAATAGAGAGTCTGAACCCTCAAGAATAAGCAATTGGATCAAGAAGTTGTATATAATGTTATTGTATTAACAATACACCAGATAACCTCTCTTGTGAAAAACTTGCATTGGTCTGTATTTGATAGTCATCATCATGGTTATGAATATATGCATATAGAATGGTATGATCGTGAGTGGTACTATAATTTTAAGTACACCGTGCAGCAGACAGGGGCTCCTCCCAAGCCAGTTGTTTCCATGAAACTAACTTCAAAAACCCAGACATTTAAGTGTTCCGCAAAATATCACATCTATCATCCCACTTGCTGGTGCGCGCGCGCGCACACACGCACACACACACACACACACACACTGGTCCTCTTTCTCAGAAGCAGTGCAGGATCTCCTTAATGATCATACCTTTCTTTGAACAGAGATGCCTTAAGCTGCAAAATTCTGATCCAGATTCTGATTTCAAACACCCCAAAGTTCCAGATTGTTTTGAGCCAGAGTTTTGATTTGGATTCCTCTCTACTCTTGATGTATAATGATGTGAGAAATTTGGTAAAGAAATAAACCGTTAAATTCAAAGAAACAGATTCTGTACAATGTGTTTTTCATAACATAGACAAATAATTTACTATACTATATTTTAGGACGGTATACTTTAGCTTAACTGTTAAACATAGCTGTTTACATTTAATAATATCTGCAGTGAATGTTAAGTCCTAATTTATATTCTGTGATTAAAATTAGCCATCATAGATTGTGTAGATAGCATTCAAATAGCTCTTACGTTCAACCCCAATAAGCACATTTTAATATTTAATTATTCATTTAACAGGCAGTAACTGTCTGATTAATTTTGAATTAAATATGCATCTGGGAACCTTCCCTGTGGTGCTTACATTTTACAAGCCCTTTTAAAGCCACTGATGTTCATTGCTTTTTGGAAACAGACTCAAGTCCCACATGTGGGATGAGCATACTTTCCATACAGCTCACTTGTTCCTCTCAGGGCCACATCTGTTCAAGACAGCATTACCACAAGCCTGAGCAGGCACAAAAATCACTTCTCTTGGGCAGGGGCTTTGTTAGAAGGGAAAAATATCTATGTCTGATATTTAACCATTAAGGTTCAAAGTGCACAATGACATTTTTACTAGAACTGGTTGGGAATTTTTCAACAAAATTTTTTTTGGGGGGTGAGAAGATGCCAGTTCACCAAAACTAAAACTGTTCATAGGAAAGGTTCAGGGCAAATAAATTTCCTATTTAAAAACAAATGAAAAAAGTTTCAAAGATTCTTATATTTATAGAAAAGAAGTAAAAATAATTTTAAAAGTCTAAACTGGAAAGAAATATTCTGAAATTATATGTTTTGATTGACCTAATCCTATCTTTTTTCTGAATTTTACACACACACACACACACACACACACACACACACACACACACACACACTCTTTTGAGACTCCAAATTTTCATTTCAATTCAGGCTAGGAAAAAATGTCAAAATCTCAAAAATTCTTGTGGTCTGGAAAAACCATTACCCAGTCAGCTTTAGTTTTTACTTCTTTCTGAGGTAAACAATTTGGCTAACATTTTCCATCAATGACATTAAAAGGTAAATATAACGGGATGGTTGCCCCACTTTTGTGTTGAAGGGGTAAAAGCCCAGGGAAGGGAGTAACCAATAGGGGCAGGAGGCTGCAGGACCAATCAGGGCCCAGGAACCTGTATAAAGGCAAGGCTGCAGCCCCAGCTCTGGGCAGTTTTCCATTGATCTGAGAGGACGAAGGGTGTGATGTTGATTGGGCTGTAGATGACAGGACCATGGACAGCTCACTGGTATTCTGCCAGGGTTTGGCTGGACAGCAGTTATGGTGCAAGAGTGACAGGTACCTGGGGGGGCATGTATATGGCTCGGGGAACCTGGTTAGATGTCTGCAGAAGTCTGCGGGGTCAAGGTGGTGCTCAGGCAACAAGGCCCAGAGAAGTGGGTGGGCCAGAGTCCACCTGCCTCCCACAGGTGGGTGAAAAGGCTCCCAGTGAGTGGTGAACAGAGTGTGGTGTCCACTGGTTCAAAGTGGCTGGAGGAACCAGGAGTTTACCCTGAGAGAGGGGGAACAGAAGGGACTCAGCCAGAGGACTGAGATCCTGCAAGGACTAGGGAAACTGTGAGAGAGATAGGGCACTGACAACTGGATGGGGCTGCCACTTGAGCAATTTCCCAGTACCATCACCAGGAGGTGCCTGTCTGAGGTTGTCACATGCAACAGCATGTCTACAAAAAATAATACTTGGTCACTTTATTGACCAGACACTAGCCCATGCTACAGGCTCTTTGAGTTATCTAGTGCAACTGAAGGGTCATTTTCATAATGCTGCCCTAACTGGGCCTCAGAGACGATTGGGAAGGTCTGTACCAGTCCTTCCTAATGCTCTTTCCCCACTAGCAGATGAGACATGTCATGACAAATTAAGCTTCTGCTCCTGGAAATTCACCCTGTTATTGGAAAGAGGAAATAAAGAAGAAAGCCAGGTCTATTGGTAAATGGCTCTGTCATATTGATATAACCCTATAAGAAAGTGGTTCCCAACTTGTGGCCTGGAGGCCAAAAGTGGCTTTGGCTCATGGGGCCTTTCAGAGTGGCCCTCCACTCCCCTTCCATTGGCTGCAGAAGGAGCTGTTGTCTAAGGATCCGGGCAGAGTACCTTGCTGCAGAGATAAAATACCAGGATCCTTGCTGCGGCTAAGGGGATGAGAGGTGACTGCTAGCAGAGACTGGTGGCCCTTCAGGGTAGTAAAAACTGTATCTGTGGCCCTCAAGCTAAAAAGGTTGGGAACCACTGCTGTAAGACATTCAGGTAGCATGATGAAGTTAACTGTATAATAATCCATGTAGCTAGAATCTTTCTTAATAGCATCTCTAGTTTGTCATTCTGGAGCAAATAGAGTGGTATCCTGCACCCCTTGAAATCAGTGGCAAAACTCTAATTGACTTCAGTGGACCCAGGATTTAACCCATTTTCAGTGGAGACAAAAATCTAATCTAAGATTTACTTCTGTGAAAAGTGATGTCATGGTCTATAGATAGAAGACTCCATCACTTAAAATGCAGATGATAGTATAGGAGGCATATCTGCCTGCCCTGCCACATGAAAAAGACTTCATCCATGCACTTGTCCCCAGTAGGATTGATAGATTATTTCAAAGTTGTGGCACTTGTATACAAAGCCTTATGCAGCTCTTCAAGACCCCACAAGTGGTTCTCAGGAAAAACTTGGGCTACCTGTATTAGGGTTTTATGTGGATGCTCATCAATATAGTAACTAAGCACCTGCTGTGTAAAATGAATAAAAATAGTGAAGTTGTTAGTGGACATTCTGGAGTATGACAGGTCTCTCTTTTGGGGGCTGCTTAGGATAGAGATGTCAATATTCAACAATTTGCTACTTTAACTGGAGTTACCCAAAATGATTTAGTTTAACCACAAGACTGGATTAGTTTTGATTTAAAAATAAAACAATTTTATTCAGCTACAAAGAGAAAGATTTTAAGAGAGTACAAGGTATGGAAGTCAGAAATGATTACAAGAGAAATTAAGGTTAAAATGCTTTCTAGTAGCTAAAACTTAACAAGTTACACTTGGTTCCTGGTAAAATCCTTACCATAGGTTCCCAGAAATACTGCTGACCAAATTCTCAGGTAAGGATCTTCTCCAGTGGCAAAGGGCTGATTGCTGTTTCATCTGAGGATCGAAAGAGAGATTGAGAGAGAGATTTGGGTTGCATTTGCACCTGAATTTTATAGACCAGTCCCTTTGAAGTGGACTCTTCTAAGGATACACCTCAAAGCAAAGTTTATTCAAACAATAAAAAGGTGACATGGAGTCTGTGAAGGCGTCTATGATCATTCTTCTTCTCTGTGTATGCCGAAATGAAAATTTGCTTTGCCTTCTGCCATTTCTCCCTACCTCAAAAACCCTGTTTAACACTTACATGGTACCTCAATTTACATTTCTTCATTTAGGATAAACCTGTTTATTTCCTTTTGTCTAGTGAGGGTTGTGTAGGTTGGCATATATGCTAACATCATACAGAGGGAATTCACGTCTTTACATATAAAGTTGCTACATGTATTCACCATATTATTGACCAGCAAGTTATTAATTTTCAAGAGATACCTTAAGGCATATTTTATACAAAGATTATTACAATAGTGTGTAGGGTGGGAATACAGGGATGCTTTTGGCCACAGATACTCTATGATGTTGATTGCTCTTGGCACAGCATCATAACAATCATAAAAAGATAGGCTTGAACCAAACCCTAGGATTCATGTGCTCTCAGACACTAAGGAGATTTGAAACTGGCCTTTAGCTTTGCAGATGAAGTCCATATCATGTAATGATGAAAAAACATAATTCAAACAATGAATTATCAGGGTGCCATGCTATGATTGGTTTATGAGTCTCTGCGACTCTTTGAAGAGCATGTGACTTTCCATTTTGTAAATGCTCTATTTTCTCTTTGATGTACATGTCAGCTCTGCACAGTGACAGAAAACTAGACTTTTTATGCAAAATGTTAGAACTATAATAGAATTAAATACTGTATTCAGGTATTTTTTATAACCATACATTCTTTAAAGAAGTATTCCAAATGCTGTGTTCCTTGGGAAATGACAGCTATTGTTGCTGTTTTGCAGTATTTTAGATAGACACATTAGAAGGTAATATGAATTTGAATGACAAGAAACTGTGCAGTTGCTTGCAACACAAAAAGAAACATTCAATTTTTGAAAACCATTTTTCTTCAACTCTAACACGAAGACTAAGAAATGCAAAGAAACTGAGTCCTTCTATACAAAAGAAATTATTTTCCTTAGCTGGATAATAATTATTTTAAAATAGTCAAAGTAAGTGATTGCATATTCAGAAATAGTGAAAGCATCTTACCATATATAGTTTAATTGCACCAAGCTAGTAGGCAGCTGAGATTCCAAAAAGTTCTAAAAATAACATAGCATCCAATATACTGATCTGCCTGGGTTGGGGGAAAATAGGCATTTAAGGGAAGAATTTTCTTTTCCATTATAAATCTAATGATATTGTCTGAGTCCTTTGCATTAACTAAAAACAAATGAGCTTTATGTAGTTTTGCTAAGAGGTGTCAGGTACCTTTTCCTCATCATTTTATTTTGCATGTTGCAAAATATTCCACTTTATACAAAGCATGTTTTTATTCTTTCAGTTACAAAAGAAAGTAGAAGATTTCTTTCCTTTTCTTAAATCAACAGAAAAATGCAAACAGGAGTTTTGTTTCTTTAACAAAAGCATATCTGTTTTAAAAAGGAAGAGATTGAAAAGTCCTAAGAATCCAGAATAAGTTGTTCTACTGTACCTTAAAATAGTGTTATAGTAAAGGTGCTAATTTAATTCAGCTACATGATCAAGATAGAGGACTACACTCCACTCAGGATGTTGAGCCAATTCTGCTTCTCTCATGTTTGTACTTCCCCATCTGGCTGTATCCATCTGATGTCTCTTGTCTTGTATTTAGATTGTAGGGTCTTTGGAGAAGAAATTGCCTTTTACTCCAGGTTTGTACAGTACCTATCCCATGGATGTCCTGCTCCATGACTAGGGCTTTTATGCCCTAGCATATTATAATAATAATTAATTAATATAATAGGGAAAGATCATGTTAAGTGTTGATCTCCTTTGGCAAATCTAATCTAAACTTTGAGATTTTTTTAATTTCCAAAGGCATCCATATATTTTATTGTTGCTGATTAATCCAAAAGGCAATCCATTATTTTGTTGCTATTATATTATTTTAGGTTGATTATGAAGTTCCAAAAGCAAAAAAGTATAATTTGCCTTCATTTATCCTGTGTGATGATTTGCTGCACCAAGGGGTGCATCTTCTTTTCTTACACCTATAGGAGGACATTAACGCTACAAAACAATAAGATTAAGAGGACAGCCAGGATGTTCAATTACAGCCAAATGGATGACATTATCTCAGAATGCATGAAACAGATATGAAATACAAAGGCATTAAGTATGGTATTGATTGAGTAACTCATTTTTGTGGGGCTACTTGCAGATGAATAAGGATGACAGAATATGGTTCTTAATGATAAACATACAGCAGCTACTATAAATACTTATGGTCAGATTCTGATCTCATTTGGTACAGACTGATAGATGTCTGATATAATGCCTTCTGCTTTAGTGGTGTTTTACTGGGTTTATACTAGTGCAAATCAGATAAGTATCTGAGCTACAGCATATGAAGTTGGGACTCCTGGAAATGTAAATTCCGCCCGAGTCATCTATGAAGTCACTGAAACTTTGTCTACCCTGGAGAAATTTACTAAACTAAGAACCATTCTAACTCTTTAAAATACATGTTGCATCCATACAACCCATTTATATGCATTCATAAGAATCATTTTGGAGTAGATTATTATTTCAGCGGCTCTGTGAATTTGTTGAGTCTAACCAATGTGGACTAGTTGAAACTGTGCTGGTGGTTCTCCTGTTATGATCCCACAGTACCTTTCAAAATCTCCCAGAATCCCATTGCTTTTAAAAAAGAAAAAATGGCAGATAGTGTAAGATAGATTCCCAGAGGTCACTGAAATTGAAATGATTGTACTGATATGACTATAGAGAAACTATCACAGGTTCTTAAGCTGATTCCTGGCTAGTATGGAATCATTTAATTGTCTGGGATAAACCCAGTTCTATCTGACAGGTTACATTACAAACAGATCAATCCTCTAGTGAAGAGACAGCTTCAAGCTGCTATACAACATAATGAACAGCTTCTGTGAAAGAGCAGAATCATAATAGAAAACACCATCTTCTAATTCTAACATAAAATAAACCAAGAGTGTCCAATATAAGGGGAAATGCAGCATAGTGATGTAGGGCAAGGTAATAAAATACAAAAGCAGAGGTCAGGCTAAATTAAAAAAAATTGTTTTGAAGAAGAAGAAGAAGAGAAAAAGCTTTTGTTTTGTTTTAACTGGAAGAGATAGATAGATAGCCAGGAAAAGTGAGTTCAACACATTATCCAAAGAGGTAGCTGTGTTAGTCTAGGTCAGCAAAACAAACAAGGGGTGCGTCTACACTGGCAAGTTAGGTAGACGTAAGGGCTATGTCTACACTTACTAAAGTTAGTTTGAATTAGTTAATTCGAACTAACTAATTCAAACTAATTTTAGCTAGTTCGAATTAAGTTAATTCGAACTAGCAAAATTTAGTTCGAACTAAGCAAGTGCCATTCATGGCACTTGCTTAATTCGAATTAGCAAATTGCATTGAGCTCAATGGGCCGGTTAGTTCGAACTAAGCAATTAGTTTGAACTAACATGGCCACATTGGTTAACGAGTTAGTTCGAATTAACCCTTAGTTTGAATAGCATATTCGAATATATTAGTTCGAATTAAGGAAGCTCTTAATTTGAACTAATGAAAGCCTAATGTAGCCATGGCTTAAGTTAGTTCGAATTAAGCTTCCTTAATTTAGACTAACTTGCCAGTGTAGACATAGCCAAGGAGGCTTAAATCGACCTAAGCAAAGCCACGTCCACACTGGGCTTTTCTTAAGTTGACTTAAGCACTTCCTTAAGTTGATTTAAGGAAAGCTTAAATTGACTTAATAACACCATGTTTTAGGGCGACTTAAACCTTAAATCAACTTAAAGCCAGTGTGGACAGGGATTACCGCCTAAATTGACCTTATTAAGTCAATTTAAAGCGTTAAATCGACTTAATAATGTCGACAAGGGGCTATGTCTACACTAGAATAGTTATGTCGACTTTATTAAGTTAATTTAACAAAGTCGACTTAACTTTTCCAGTGCAGACATAGCCAAGGAGTCCTGTGGCACTTTTAAAGACTGACAAATTTATTTATTGCATGAGCTTTCATTTATTTTGATTTGCTGTTACAGCCTGACCTGATCCTGTGTCATACATTTCCCTGAATTTAATTTCACCCCACTCTGTAAATTCCACATCTTCAAAGCATCTGACGAAGTGGGATTTTCTCCCACGAAAGCTCATGTGATAAATAAATTTGTTAGCCTTTAAAAGTGCCACAGGACTCCTTGTTTGTTTAACACATTATGATCATCACAGCTGACGCAATCATTTGCCATGTTAAATCTGTTATTCTTTCTAGCTATTTTCAGTACACTCATCACTTTTGAAACTAAACACATTAAACATGACTGGCAAGTGGGTGGAGCACTAGAATTACTCTAATAATATGACTTCCGTGGCTAAATACATGACCTGTAATCATAGAATCATAGAATTATAGGGTTGGGAGGGACCTCACGAGGTCATCTAGTCCAACCCCCTGCTAAAAAACAGGACCACTCCCCCTAAATTACCCCAGCCAGGGTTTTGTCTAACCGAGCCTTAAAAATCACCAAAGATGGAGATTCTACCACCTCCCTAGATAGCCCATTCCAATGCTTCACCACCCTCCTAGTGAGAAAGTTTTTCCTAATATCCAACCTTGACCTCCCCAGCTGTAATTTGAAACCATTGCTCCTTGTTCTGTCCTCTGTTACCCTCAAGAACAGCCTAGCTCCCTCCTCTTTGGAGCAACCCTTCAAGTAGTTGAAGGTTGCTATCAAATCTCCCCTCAGTCTTCTCTTCTGCAGACTAAATAAACCTAGTTCCTTCAGTCTCTCCTCATAAGTCATGTGCCCCAACCCCCTAATCATTTTTGTTGCCCTCCGCTGAACCAACTACAGCTTTTTCAGGGTTGGCTTTTTCATTTCATTTCATAATGCTTTGCAATAATCAAGCCTGAATGCCATGAGTGTGTGGATTACAATATTCACATCTAAATCTGAGAAGATGGGGCACATTGTGAAAAAGGGTGCTTTTAGCAGCAATGGTTTCTGGGAAAATATATTGACAAAGAGTGGTCTACAAAGACTGTGTAGATCTGACAACAGAGTCCTGTGGCACTTTTAAAGACTAACAGATTTATTTATCGCATGAGCTTTCGTGGGATTTTCTCCCACGAAAGCTCATGTGATAAATAAATCTGTTAGTCTTTAAAAGTGCCACAGGACTCTGTTGTCTTTCTACAATAGACTAACACGGCTAGCCCTTTGGAATTTGTGTAGATCTGGATAGTGAAAAGTCAGATTCCTTTCACTGGAGGGTGTTTGTGGTGATGGAGAGCTCTTCAGAATACTTCCGTCACCCAACCAACATAACATGTATCTGGTTTCATGCCTTTTAGGGATACATTATCTCATTATGGTGCAGGGAGATTTAGCTATGCTACTTTCCCTACTGTAGTTCATTCCCAAAAGTGTGTTGTAATAGTATAGTATGTTGTTATATTGTAGGAGAAACATCAAGGGCTCTATAGAGACCTACTGCGCAATGGGTGTAAGCACCCCAAACTTGCAGTGGCTGCCAGAGGCATTGTCTAAGTCAAGCACTATGTTTATTGGAGAGCACACTATGGTGGTATTTGAGTTATCAGGAAACAATATGTATTCTTTGTATCTGTCCTGCTATGCTGGCCAGCGTGGAAGGGGAGCTTAAAGTAAACCCTCCTCTTCTCTTGCTCTCCATAGAGTTTCTAGCTCCTCCACAAGGAATCCACTTTTTACATGCTAGAAACACTAGGAACAAGAAGATTCCTTGTATTTGCTCCCATTTTTTGCAGCTGTTTAGGGCTAGGCACAAACTAACTTGCTGGGTTTAAGGGTGATGGTCTTGACTACCACTGAAGTTGACTATGATAACTGACCTCAATCTCCATTGCACAGGACTTTCACCACGAGGTTCACTAGAAAAGTTAACTATACTTTTCATTAAGTCTTAAAATTTGGGACAAAATAAGAAGGGCTTGAAGGTGGGTAGTATATAGTCAGCTACCGATGAAGTGGAATATAGTTTAGGAGCTACTTACTCCTGTTCAATTAACTTTTTTTCTTTGGGCCCAGAAAACCTGCCTCATTAGGCACAAATGAAAATCTCCATGTTTGACAGATACTGCCTACATGCTATCTAGTTTTAAACAGATTCCATTATCTTTAATTCCAAGGCTTTTAAAACCACCTGCTATTCATCAGTGACTACACATTGGTACACTTCCCAGTCTGAATGGCTTAAAACCACCTGGTAACTACCAGATTTTTTGCAGATCATCAGCACACAGCTATCATATATCTCCTTGTGCAGTATACTCTTCTTTAATCAATTTATTGCTGGAAATTCTATATGTACATGTCCAAATTAATTCTTCTCTGAAACTGTTTTCAGTTGCCACCATGTGATTGCCAAAAGCAGTTCAGCTCAGTCTGTTGCTACTTGCTAATTAATTAGAGAAAGTCAGAAAAAACACCAGCTAAGTGTTTGGGCGGGGGACTCTTAATGAGTGAGTCTATTAATTTAAGAAGGTTTTGCACTTATGCATTCTCTGATATTGATTTCCACTAAATCCTATCTTGAAATTAAAGAGATTGATAATAAAACCTTTTATTCCATTCCAGTACAATAGAGCTAATGAATAAATTGGCTGCATGCATTCCCCAGCACTAGACTCATTTAGAATAAATGGTGCAAGAGAATGGAACACATTATAACTGAAATTAAAGAAGGGGCGGGAAAAACAGGTATAGTCTGAACTTGATAATATGCCATTCAGACAATGCAGAAATGAAATGTTATGTGCCATAGGCTTGTTCCTCTAGCATTAATGGAGTTACTTTCAAAATATCTTCTATTAGTGAGTAGACAAGTTCTACTTATCTGTTTCTTTAGGCTAACATTTCAGGATGAATACCTTATGTATAAGGCAGCACACAACAATCTGGCCGATACTCTTTTTTAAAAGGTGGATATAATTTTAAAAGAACGTCTGGTTTTCAAAGAAAGATTTTCCTATTCCAGATTTTGCCTTCTTAGAAGTAGCATGCTGAGGGCAGGGCAGGTGGGAGCATGCCCCTGGGCACCAGCCTGAGGGGGGGTGGGGGCTACTCATTGAGTGTGAATGAATATCCTCCTGGGCAGCTGAGCAAGAGCAGAAGCCCTTCCTCTCCAAGTGCGGCTCTTCCCCAGAGGAGGCTGTGCTCCGGCTTCCTAGAACAGTTGAGGACTCTATGCAGGGGACAGGGGAGGGGGATGAGGGATTCCATCAGCAGCAATGTGGTAAGTAAGGGTGGGAGGGAAGCCAGGGGCCTCCTAAGGCTTGTGGGGGGCACAGACTGGATGGAACCTACTGGGATGGAGGCTGCTGCTCCCAGTCTCCTGCTGCAGCTGCAGGGGGGTGGGGGCTGAAAAAGCTGCCTCCTGAAGAAAGAGCCCCAAAGAAGCCAGGGAGGAAGAGCAGGGCTGGGGGCTGTGACCACCCTCCCTTTTCCCTATTACTACTTATGGCATGCAATGGAAATAGCCACTGCCGCCCAGCAGGGAAGAGAGAAGTTTTTTTTTCCCCCCTCAATCCTCAGATGTGATTTTGCATTTTAAAACAAACAAATAAAAGCAGGGCAAGCTCTTGTCTGCCAGTAGGAACTATCTATGTTAACACTGCCTCCCCTGCAAAAATATAGAACAAAGCTGGCCCTGCAAATCTCACCGCCTAAGCACTGACCACTCGGCATGAGCACCACACACTGGGTAAGAGCAGGGGGGACAGCGGGGCCAAGCCTGCCTTTGCATCTCCATGCCTCTCCCCCCAGGCTAGTTAGGAGGAAGCGCCAGGACACCCTCCTGCTCAGCGGGGGGAGGAGGGGCAAATGTAGGCTTGGCACCTGTAGTCCAGAGACCCTCGGTATGCTGCTGCTTCTTAGTCCAGATCCCTCTGGAAGGGGGTGTGCTTCCTGAATCACATAGAATGTGCAGAGTGATCTTTTTTTAAAAAAAAAGGAACAGGGCATTTAATGAAGAGCTGAAAATATGAAAGTACAAGCATCCATGTTATTCTGCCCCAGGTTCATTCTTGACATGTATCAGCTCTAGATACCCATCCCTATTAGAGTGGACAATTGTGAAAGTCCATCCCAGGTGATTAACAAATATAGCACCCTTTTCAGTACTCCTCAGAGAGTGTCTGATATTGTATGTTGGGGATCGTTATATACAAAGGGGCCTACCAAATTCACGCTCCATTTTGGATTTTAAAAATCATAAATGTCATGTTTGAGATATTTAATTTTGAAGTTTCACAAGGTAATAACCATGGGGGCCCAACCACACGGGAATTGTTTGGGAGATGTCAAAAATCTGTTGTAGAGTATTGCCCCCTTCTCCTCTTCAGGTGCCTTCAGACCTGGCAGCTGAATGGCAGGTGATTCCCAGGGATGGGCATGACCTGGAAGAGGAAATCCTGTTCCTCCCAGGATTAGCATCTGGAGCCCAGCACACAGTAGGATCCTTGGCTGGGGCACACCCAACCCTGCCCCTCCCCAGTTCCAGGCCCAGCGCTCATGAGTTAAAGGGGCCTTGGGCTGGCTGTATGAATGGCACAGTCACTCACTTACCCACCTGTAAAGCCAGCCTGGACTCCCCCAGAAGTGAGGACCTCACCCATACCATGCCACCCTCACGTCTGTGCTGCTGCTGGCAGATGTGCTGCCTTCAGAGCTGGGCATCTGGCCAGCAGCTGCTGCTCTACAGCTGCCTGTCTATGTGAAAGCTGATCTCTGCTACAATAGCCAGGTTTCACAGGGGAGACCAGATATCATGGTCCATGACACATTTTTTTACAGCTGTAAATTTGGTAGGGCCCTATATATACACAGTCCTCTCAAGATTTTTTATCTTCAGACTCACAAGGCACATTCCTATTGAGTCTTCAGCAAACATCTATTATTCTTCTGGCTTTGACTTCTCCCTCTGTTCCATAATCTTTCTAAATCTTGATTGTCTAAATAACAGAGCCAGGTAAGTAACTGATTACAGTGGAAACAGTTCAAGTATCTGGTGGCAAACATACTTAGGGCCAGATCTAAAGACCATTTTAAGATAGCCCGCTTAAATTAAAAAAAACTTTGAATCCAGCCTTTAGCATCAATGGCTATGTCTACACTTGCTAAAATTAGTTCGAATTAGTTAGTTTGAACTAACTAATTCAAACTAATTTTAGTTAGCTCAAATTAACTTAATTCAAACTAGAAAAAGTTAGTTCAAACTAAGCTAGTGCCATTCATGGCACTTGCTTAGTTCGAATTAGTGATCCCCATTCATTTCAATGGCCAGTTAGTTCGAACTACGAAATTAGTTCGAATTAACATGGCCACGTTGGCCAATTCGAACTAGTTAGTTTGAATTAAAGCCTTACTTCTAAAACTCTATTCGAACTTATTAGTTTGAATTAAGGAAGCCCTTAATTCGAATTAATTAAAGGCTAGTGTATCCATGGCTTTAGTTAGTTCGAATTAAGCCTCCTTAATTCGAACTAACTTGCCAGTGTAGACATAGCCAATATTGTTATTCAGACAAGGTTCTTAAATATACTATATAATGTACCCTAAGTTGATTAATTGTACTATAGTTCCTCTCTCCCTTTGTCCAAGGGGACAAAATAAATATTTGGGACAGTCTAGTCTTTTAGGGTATGTCTACACTAGCAATTTAGGTCAATTTAAGGACCCTTAAGTCGACCTAAATTACTCCATGTCTACACCTGACTTTCATTAAAACAACTTAAGAAATTCCTTAAGTTGACTTAATGAACGCTTAAGTCAACCTAATAAGAACTGCTCGTTAAGTTAGGTTGACTTAAGCCTTAAGACAACTCCTTAAGTCGACTTAAGGATGGTGTGGACAGGGAGTAACCCTTAAGTTGACTTTATTAAGTCGACTTAAAGGTGGTTAGGTCGACTTAACAAAGTGGACTAAGTCGACTTAAGTCGGCTTAGAGCCGATCTTATTAAGTTGACTTAACAAAGTCGACCTAACTTTTTCTAGTGTAGACATAACCTTAGATATTTACTGCACAAAGTGAAAACTGCCACTGAGACAAGAATCCCTGAAATCTTCCAAGAGCTTCAGATGCAAATCCTCCTAGTATATAGTAAGTATATGAAAGCCTCTAATGCCTGGTCTACATTTGCCATGGTTTTTGGTGGCGGTCAAAGAGATATGCAAGCTATGTAAAATAACTTGCGTCCCTTTGACTGCCTTACGCCTACTTACTGCAGTGGCGTCACTGCGCTGAGTTAAAGGGAAGTGCCCTCCCTTTGACTCAATGCTACTTTTTTCAGGGGGTGAGCTTAACAAATTGACTTTCTGATTGATTAAGTGGGTCTTCACTGATTTGCCACAATCAGTGTAGACTTGGCCTGAGAAGACATGCAGGAGAGCAAGGCTGCTTGAAGAAATTATTGATTATCAACCCATTTTGTGTTGCACAAAATTTTCACATAACTATAATTACATAATACATAAATAATAACATCTTGTAGTTCAATTCCATCCAAGGACTGCAATATATTAATAAATAAAGCTTCACAGATGACTTTGTGAGGTAGGGAAACAGTATTGTTATTATAAGGATGAGGACATGGAAGCACAGAAAACTTAGGTAATTTCACCAAGGATATAGGTGAAATTTCTGCTAAAGATAAGACTCAGACTAAGCTACCTTGCCTGCTAGACCAGGGCTTTAATCACAAAATCATCTTTCTTCTAATGTGTGGTGTCTCTACAACCCTAGAGAAAAAAGTTAATTCTGAGAGATGCCTTCATATGCTGGTGTGATGTAAAGGAGAGAGTAAAAATTAATGTGAGACCATTGTCATCCATGGTAATCTCTGGAAAAACACTGGAAATGTTTTATCAATTCATTTTCAGTGCAGTTTGTTTATAAAAGCATTCATACCCCTTTGCTTTTGTCAAAAGACTATCTACCTGAAGCAGTGCTAGAAACTACAGGGGTCTGATTTGGAAAGCACACCAACGTGTTGCACATTAATTGGTCTGTGTAGCCCTTGCTGATGCATACTAATAGTTCCCTGGGGCACTTTAGAGTAGTGCTCTTTGAAACAGTACTGTGTATATGTACAAAGAAAGAACCTGCAAACCCTCTGATTTGGGGGGATTTACATGGGACTTAAAATTTTCTTAACAATAAATCCTAAAAAATGAATTAATAACCATCCCTAAACAGAAACCTAATCAAGAAAAACCTAAACAGTTTATAAATTCTCACAGTTAAGTGCTCTTAATTAAATGCTATGAAAGTAAAGGAAGTATTTAATTCAGTTCCTTAAAAAGAAGCCATTTAAATAATAAAATATTTCTTATACACTCATCAGTTCACCTTGAATGGTTTGAGACACCAAATTAGTGAACATTAAAAAGTTGCTTTCTCTTGATGCTGTATTGTGGTTCCTTTGTTTTTCTTACAGGTCTGGTTAATACCTAAGTGGAGATAATCTCCAGATGGGGTCACGAGGAGGCAACCAGGGAAAGAGTACACTGAGGAGGTTATAGCAAGGTCAGCAGATTCCATATTGGTACATGAACCATTTCGCTACTCATGCTGCAACGGTATCAGTGTTGCTGTTACTCAATGCTTGCATTTAAACAGAATGCATTTGCAAATGAATATCAGAAGTTTATACCATCTGAAGACTTTTAAAAAGTTAGACAAAACCCTGGCTGGGATGATTTATTGGGAGTGGTCCTGCTTTTAGCAGGGGGTTGGACTCATGAGGTCCCTTCCAGCCCTAAGAGTCTATGATTCTATAAATAAGCAAAGTTTTTCAAGTTTAAGGGGGAAAATGGGGTTAGAAGTTACCAAAATATTTCCCAGCTTTACCTATCTAAAGTAAAACAAATATGTCTACACTTGAAAAGTTAAGTCAACTTTATAAAGTCGAATTAATAAGGTCGACTTTAAGTCGACTTAAAGTGGACCTTATTAAGTCGATTTAACAGAAGTCGACTTAACTTTTCAAGTGTAGATGTGGCCCCTTTTTGACCTTATTAAGTCAACTTAACATTTTAAGTCGACTTTAAAAGGTCCATCTAGGCACTACTCCATGTCTCCACTGGCTTAAGTCGACTTAATAAAGTCGACTTAAGCACTAGTTCGAATTAAAACTAGGTGTTGTTAATTCAAACTAACTTTTCCTTAATTCAATTTAACGAGCAGCTTAAGTCGAATTAAGGAAAACCCAGTGTAGACGCAGAGTAAATTAAGTCAATTTAAGCCGCCTTAAATTGACTCAATTTGTAAGTGTAGACGCACCCATAGAGACTTTAGCATTTATAGCCATCAGCTATTTCTAGAATTCTTTATGCAGGTTTCAAACTGGGGGCTTGTCTCTTTGAAGATAGCAAAATAATAAAGATGTACAGATCCAGCCTTTCCTTTGGTGGCCTTGATAAAGCAAGTACCACATATCAAGTCTCTTAAAAATACCCTGGGAAAATGTCTTAAACAAGGGGAAGAAGTACTAATCTTTGGGAAGACAACCCTGCTGGTGGTTTCCCTTTTAACCAAACAATTCTCAAGGTTGGAATCCATAGTAGCTTCTCCAAAAACATAGGGCACATAATGACTTGGCAAAGTATCATACTTATTTTTGGCAGAATGAGGCTCTAAGCTTAGAAAGAAGTTTGTGACTGATCTGGAAACTTATATATTGAAGTTTTGATTAGAAGAGTGCAAAAACTACCAATTTCCACCCTTACAATATTTTGCATATGGAAATTAGTTTTCTCCTAGTGAAAACTGCTATTTTGTTTTGGTGAAAAATTCAAAATGATAAGAAAAATTATTTGCATTATTCTAAGACAGTGGGAAACAAACCAATCCCCCACCCCCAATTACTAGTTTTCCAGGCAATGATGTCTTTTTTTATTAAATATTTTGTAAGTTGGGGGGGGTGTTTTCTTTTCCTGAAGAATTCTAATCTATAAACCAGGATAATTTGCAAAAGATTTGCTACAGAATCATCTGTCCCCTAACGGAGTAATGCATGATTTCATCCCCCAACCACCATCAATCATTAATTTAATGGAAGAAAACTCTGCATCCAAAAATGGTGCTACATTGTTAGTGTTATATTAAACTCGAAGAAGAATGGCGGGGGGTCATTTTACAAAAGGAGCAAAAGACGATGGGACAGCTATTTTTATGACTCATTAGCCAACCTCAGTATGTATGAACTGTAGGTACTCAAACATTTTGATCAAACTTAGAAATCTAAACTATGCATGCAAAATATATGGCCGCAAGACAGGAAACTCTGCACATGCACAAAGGGTACATATACATACAAATATCTATTTGTACATATAGGAGCTGACTTGCTGCTGCTATATCTCCACTGAGGCACTGGAATTATGCTCGCAGAAAATCTGACCTGTATGATTTAGATGCACTTTAAATGGCCACCTCTGAGGGGCGGAGGGGAAATCTGAACATTTAAAAGTAGCTTTGAAAACAAGCTAAATAGCTGAAATAGTGGGGTGAGACATGGAAACATTGGCTAATGTTGAATTTCTATATAACATTTTATATAACATTTAACTGTTAGCAAACAAGTTCATTGAACTGAAGATGATTTTTTTAAAAAACTTAAGAAAGAGATTATCTAAGTAGATCTTCAATGTAATCAAATATAACATATTCTAGCAAACAGTGAAATCATTATACTGTATGCTATTTAGTCAAAATTTCACATTGCACAATGGTCATGATCTTGAATATTCCCTCAATATAAAAAGTAGGTACTGGCATGCTTGCAAATCAAAATGAAGTGATTTATAAAAGCAATGTGAAGCACCGAGGTGCTACAGTAAGGAGGCCATATAAACAGACAGACATGTACCTGGACTATGATGGGGAATCCTATTTGATTTTCAAACAGTTTATATCCAAACTATGTGCCTAATTGAATATCTGATGAAGTGAATAGAAAGAGTGCATTTATATCAGAGTTCAGAGTTGGAGCAAGTCTTAAGATTTTCTGGTTTCAAGGTTCATTATGATGTGCTTTTATTTCAAGCCATTCTTTTGATGTCTTATCAGACAGAAGTCCAGTAATCCCTGGTGAGAGTGCTTGCAGGTCACGGTAACTATGTGTAACCGTGACAGTGGATTGCACAAGGAACTAAGAGGTAGGAATTCCTGAGCGGTCCTTCCAGTTCTGTCAACGACTTGCTGTGTGGTCCTAGACAAGACATCTTTAGTCTCTGGATTTAATTTATTCATCAGGAAAATGAAGATAACAAAATGTAATTGCCTATCTCACAGGCATGTTATGAGGATTAGCTGATCAATGACTATGAAGCACTTTGAAAATGCAAAATGCTAAATAAGTGTTAAGTATTACACAATATGGGGAAATGTTTGATTATTTAATCCACATGGAATGTGTGTGACACAATGGCTATGTCTACACTTGTTAATTTAAGTCGACTTAGCATGTCCCCACTCAAAAATTAAGTCGACTTAAAGGGGACCCTACCAAATCAACTTAGAATGTCCACACTGGACGCCTAGGTTGACTTGTACCTTGGTACAATGGGGGCTGAGCCTGACAGGGATCCTGGCAGGGCATAGGGGCAGGGTCGGCAGGGCTCTGTTCTGCCCTGTAGGGGGGCACGCCAGGCTGTGGCTGTGCCAGCCACCCTAACAGGGAGGGCAATAGGGAAGCCCTAAAGCCCCCTAAGTCAACTTAAAGTCGACTTAGGGCTACTCTGCGTCCACACTGGCTAAGTCGACTTTCTAAAGTCGACTTAGCCGGAAAAGTCGACTTAAAACTAGGTTTAGTAAAGTCGACTTAAATTTTTCTTAAATCAACTTAAGCAGCTGCTTACGTCAACTTAAGGAAAGTGTAGTGTGAATGCAGATTAAATTAAGTCAACTTAAACTAGCTTAAATTGACTTAATTTGTAAGTGTAGACGCACCCAATGAGTCTTACTCTTAGCCAAACTGCAAGAATCTTTTGCCATCTTTTATTTGCTATGCAAACACTAGATTGTTTCCTTTACTTTGGCCAAATCAACGGTCTAAGGATCTTATCCTGCCTCTCCTGTACCTAGGATTACCAGATGCCTAAGCATGGAAAGGACAGGGAAGTATGAAAAGGAGGACATGGAGAAAATGTAGTATTAATATCTGTCTGCCCCCACGGCCCCTTCCCCGCTTCTCTGCCCGCCCCCACAGCCACTTCCATGATCCTCTCTTCCCCCCTCCCCCACCCTCCGCCCCGCTGTCCCTTCCACTATCCTCTGCCCACCCCCGCAGCACCTTCCTGACTCCTCTGCCCGCCCTCTGAACCCAGCTTTTCAGGTATATTTTGGACCCTAAAATTCTCAGCTTACACTCAAGCATATACGGTAGCTTCATATAAAAAACTGAAATTTTAATCATAAGTAAAAAGCCAGACAAATTCACATATTTTTAAAATGGCTGCTGGATGGAGAACGTGAAGGTAAAAAGGAGGACATGTCCTCCTTTTGCTGGACATCTGGTAACCCTACCTGTTCCTGAAATTTTAATTTTTTCCTCTCTTCTCAGATGAACAACTGCTCTGTGTGTGAGTGTGAGTGTGAGTGTGAGTGTGTGAAAGAGAGTGAATTTGTCAATACCTCGGACTGGAGATTTGTTTAGTTTTCTAAGCTGCAGAAAATTGAGGCAGGAAAGAAATATAGTGAATATTCTTATCTTGCATCTAAATCTCACATCCCTGTCATGGTCATTTCACTATTAATGGTAATGCAAACAAACAGATCTTTTGGGGGTTCCAAACACTTCACAGCAAAATTCTTCATGTACAAGCAAACTGATAAAGTTTACTTTAACTTATGATGCCTTGTGCCAGATACAGTGGTATTCCACATTATTGGGTATGTAATTATAAGAAATAAATCATATTTAAGTACACAATACAACATTCATCTTGCTAGTTTCTGGCTAACTGTTCATCTGATTCACACTCAGCTCTACCTGTATCATGGCTGTTCATGAATCCTTTAGCCCTATAAATGTTTTCATATTGTGTCCTTGTTGCTATTACTGACACCCAAATCCTGTTGTTGCTCTACAGGTTTCTTTCATTAGAACATAAGGCAGAGGAAACTGTAACCTCTCGGTAACAGTCTATTATGCACTGACATAATCCATCATAGCGGTTCACCTAGAGTTTAGAACAAAGAAGAAAAGGAAAAAGAGGGTCAAAAGAGAGTCCTGAAGGTGATAATGAAATCTGAATGCATGACTTATTACAATCTTCAGTGCTAATAAAAAAATTTTTTAAAGTACATATTGACTTGAGCCAAAATCCATTTTGTTAGTGTTTTTGGTCTTGATCTGCCATTCTTTTATTTAAATATATAATGAATATTAAATTGAATGATTTCACCTTTCTCCAAAAGAGTAAAGTCATTTGTTTTATAATCTTTGGATCCTGTTTGTTAGCTTTTTATCTCCTGTGTATTTTCTCTGACATTCATGACTTGACACAGTGTGAGATCTAATGGAGAGTTTGGATTTCCCCCAGGGGTATATGTGATGTCCATTTGGACTGAATTCTAATAATCCAAGCTTCGAGGAAAACTCCAGCTCATCTTATGACCACCACCTGCCAGGAATCCAAACCCAGCTGTGACAGACCATCACAGTTTGGCAAGCTTCCACCACAGGAAAAAAAAAAGTTTTTTCAGATGTATTTAACTCTTTGAAGAATCTTGTAATGGAAGAGAACAGATGCTTCTGTAAGGCTAATAGCAATGACTGATAACTGTATTTCAAACCACATTTTGGAAAATCAGACTGTGGTTGAACTAAATGGAGGAGTCTGCGGAGGAGTTCGATATGAGAAACTTAGTACTTTTGGAGAAGCTTTTTATATAATCTAGCAACAGCTCTGCTTCAGCTGTGAAATCAGCAAGTGCATGATGGATAAAGACTAGAGCAGGTTAGGAACAGAGTTATATTGAAAAGCATCAATTCCTCAACCTTGAACTGTTTTGTGAGTTTAAGTCAGGCTTGATGCATTTTGGGCTAATCAAAAGGTAAGAGCCCATGGGAAACCAACTAGCTCACAGGATAAAAAGGAGCCTAGTTTCCAGCTCTAGGGCAGCTGTTTGATATATCCAATCATTCATTTAAGTCATTACTAGAGCAACTATACTTTTGAGAGCTAAGATATAGGTCATATTTCAGCGTAACTACACCTGTATTCCCCATCCATGATCCCCCCATTCTAGGCTCCCCATTCAGCCATCACTTTTCTTAGGGAAAGACCCATGCCTCTATCCCTGGTGATCGGGAGTTTTTCAGGCCGTACAATTCCTTCCTGACACACATTTTCCCAGCAAGCCAGGTTTCGTATGCAGGCCAATGTCTGCATTTTGTTTTCTCTGTAGGGGCTCATGATCAGTGTAATTGTCAGCAGTTGTAAGTTACCATACTGCTCTTTCTAAGTAGGCCCATTTATTCTCAAGATAAAAGAATTCCAGAGAAATCATATAAAAAAATGAAATGTCTAATACAAGTGCTGAAAGCCTATCAAAGGTCACCCATCATTCTTATGGGGCCTCAATAGGCCAAAGTCCTTCCAGCCCTTCCCTAGCCTCCATATCTCTCCACTTGTTAGTTTGTCTAAAATGGCTCCTTTTTGTCCTCTTTGTCTCTACATCCCACAACAATACACTCTTCTTGGATTGTTTCTTGGTTCTGTGCTCTCACTTCCTCACATTCTCCACTTGCTGTGCCCTTCCCAATCTTTTAGCCTTATTGTAGTGGAGTCCGTTCTACGATGCGACTCCGGCTCCCTAGCCGGGCCGGACAACCCTCTGGTCCTGTAGCTTTCAGCCCTCAGGCAGGGCGAGGCAAACACACTGAAGTCTGGGGCCTCTCAGCCCTCAGGCAGGGCGAGGCAAATAAACTGAAGTCCTGTTCAGCTTCAGGTTGGTAGGATATAAACTCAGGAAGCGCAAGGGGAGGAGAAAGAAGGGGGACGCAGGCCCACCCAACACCACTGCATCCCAGCCCAGGGCCCTATCCAGCGGCAGAGTGGTCTGCCACTGGAGTCAGTGGGGCTCCAGCCAAAACCCGCTGCCCACTGCTCAGCCGTGCAATTATCTGCTGCCCCTGGGCTGCTTCCTCCTTACCCCTGCCTGCGTACCTGAGTTTTCTGATCCTCAGCCTACACATCAGAATACGTAGCCAGAGGCAGTCCACTCAGGCCTTCAGAATCAGCTGGCGGCAGATCCGGCAACTCCCCCGCTAAGGGTAGCTCCTCCAGGTCACAGGGGTCCTCAGGGTCCTCCTCGGAGGACAGCTCCTCCAAGTCGCAGGGGTCATTCAAGTCTGGCTCCTCTCCCTGGTTCTCCGGGTGCTCTGCTAAGGGTAGTTCCACCAGGTCCTCCCCTGGGGGATAGTACAGAGAGGGCCCTCCCTCCTGGTTGCCCCAGGGTTCTGTTGTTCCACCTGGAGGAGTGGTAGGATCTTCCCGGGGGAGTTGCTCTTGGGGCCGGTCCCTCCACCTCTGGGGATGCTCTGGTGGTGGTTCTGTCCGCCTCCTAGGAGTTTCCCCTGGTGGGGTTTCAGTCCGTCCTTTTATGCGGTCCCCTCTCCCCTTGCCTCCACCCCTTGGGTTCCTAGTTCCTCCCCGTGAGGGATTATCCTCTGGCCAAAGGGGGGGAGGGGTAGGAGTCCTCCCGGGCCCTGACCCAAGGCCCGCTGCTTTACCCTGCTACACTTATATTTCACTTCATGAACTTTTCCCAATATCAATTTTGTGCTTTCTTTCATGTTGCTTTCTAACTTTGAAATAGTTTCCCAGATTTTTCCTCTAAATCTCTCCTTAAACTCTCTTTCTTGAAGCAATTCCTCTTTCCTTCTTCATCAATAATGTCTCCCTTCTCATTCTCCTACCTTGTTTTATTTAGGTTTATTTCAGTCAGGGAATTGGCTAAGGTATACAAAGTGCAGTGTAAATTGATGGTGCTCTATACATGACAATGTAATAGAACATATTCATTCTAGAAATTTGAACTGAGGACAATGTATAATATCTCTGGGTGCATCTACACTGGCAATTTAGGTCGACTTAAGGACGCTTAAGTCAACCTAAACAAAGCCACGTCCACACTGGGCTTTTATTACGTCGACTTAAGCGCTTCCTTAAATTGTTTTAATAACAGCTTAAGTTGACTTAATAACACCACCTCTGAAGGTCGACTTAATCCTTACGTCGACTTCTTAAATCAACTTAAAACCAGTGTGGATGGGGAATAGCATTAAGTTGACCTTATTAAGTCAACTTAAAGCCAGTTTGGATGGCTATGTCTACTGTTAAGTCGACTTAACAAGGTCAACTTAAGTCGACTTAAAGTGTAGCCACTCTGTTAAATTGACTTAACAAGGTCAACTTTAAGTTGACTTAAAGTCGACCTTCTTAAGTCGACTTAACAGAGTCAACTTAACTTTACAAGTGTAGACAGAGCCAGCGACAGAGAGGAAGCTAAACAAGAAATAAGTATGCAGCCTTGAGACTGAGACCAGCAGTTAATAAAATGATGAATATAATATACTCAGTGACCAGTGGGAAGGGGAAAGAGAAAAGATAAATTCAGTCCTAGCAGAGAAAAATATCAAAGCCCTGAGAACCTAATTATGCAGACAGAAAGATTCTACAGTCCAGGAAATCTACTAACTTGCAATTGGTCCTAAAATCTAGTTATACCTCCTAGGAAACTATGGAAAAAATTCCCAAGCTAAAGCAATGAGTAAAGGAGACTTTAGACTCGCAAAAGAATAAAAGATACTGTTCATTCTAGCTGTTTTGGGTGGAAACAATTATATGCCTGGGAAAAAAGGCCTTATCTATTTTTCATAATTTATTAGTACTATTGTAGGGCCTAGGAGTTCCAAGTGCTGTGCACAGAAGAAAATGATTAGGAGGCCTGTGGCACCTTAGATACCAACAAAAAAATTGGGATGCATAAGCTTTCATGGTCTGGAACCCACTTCGTCAGATGCATGAAGTGGAAACTTCAGTTTGTTAGGTATGCATACACATGCTAGGTGAATAATCCAGAGCTGAAAGAGAAACAAAGTATCTGTCAGCAAAGCCATCTCATATTGAAATTACATTTAATTTAAAAAAAGAGGAGAAATTCCTAGTATCCTCTTAGTGAAATCTAGGAAATGTCATTAAAAAAAAATAAGAATCTAATGGAAATAATATTTATTGAAGTATAAAAGTCTTCCTTCCAAGAACCTGTTGCAAGGTTGAGCCCTGATCCGGCAAACCCTTACACATGTGTTTAACTTTAATTATGTGAAGAGTCCCTTGCTGCTGTTGCTCAGGATTTACTCCAGCGTAACTGAGTGCAGAATTTGGAGTAGACAACTTTTGGGGGTTTTGGTGGTTTGGTTTTTGGTCAGGCTGAGAGGTGTCTACAAAAAAGTCCTCTCTTTTTTATTATTGGAAGTGTGGAATAATAAATAAGACAACACTGAATAGTTATGAGGCTTTTGGAAAACACCCATGAAATGTTTGACAAAGAAAACAACTCGACAGATGAGTAAGTGACTTCTGGAGACAACTTATACTTTATTGAGAGAATATTGAGGATCACCTGGAAAATCAAGACACATCCAGCACTTAAGCTATGTCTACATTTATAAAGTTAAGTCGCCCTTGTTAAGTCGACTTAACAGTAGACATAGCCATCCACACTGGCTTTAAGTCGATTTAATAAGGTCAACTTAGCGCTATTCCCCATCCACACTGGCTTTAAATCGATTTCTTAAGAAGTCGACTTAAGGCTTAAGTCAACCTTGAGGTGTGGTGTTATTAAGTCAACTTAATGAAGCACTTAAGTCGACCCAATAAAAGCCCAGTGTGGACACGGCTTTGTGTAGGTTAACTTAAGCACTCTTAAGTTGACCTAAGTTGCCAGTGTAGATACATCCTTTGAGCATAGCAGAGAGAAGTCTGTGCAAATTGGTCCTCTGGAAATAGGGTCTCTTAGTACCGAGAACAAAATATTTAAGGATTTTGATAAGAGGAACTTCTCAGGAAGGGTGTATAGGGTCCACAGGAAAAAAACGGTGTGTCAGACCTAAGAAAAGCTGAAACTGATTGAGATACCAAGTATTGACTGTAAAATTAGATAGAAATGATTGAATTAAGTTGGATCCTATATCTCAAAGTATAGGCTTTTTAAGATTGAGCTAATAAGATTATTTAAATAAGATTAAGATTAATATAATTATAAATAAAGGATTTTTTTAAAAGTCAATAGTTTATGCTAGTTTTAAAAATAAATTTAATAAAAGCATGGCCAATAATGCTAGATGCTTACTATTACTTTCTCTGCCACTCACCTACAGGGAGATCAGATATAAACTGCTCGGAAGGCAAGCCGAATCTAGCAGTGATCAAATACATGCTTATAGAGACCTCTCTTCAAGTGAGCTGAATATTCTAGTGAAGAAAGGGAAGAGAGATTCAAACCATATCTTCTCCCTGTCATTACCTGAGAAGTATGCTGTATCAGTGTCACAAAAGACGGGAGAATGTATCTGATCAAGACATTGCAGGGCATGAGGGGGCTGATGAAATTAGCTGAAAGAGAAGCATTAATATTAGAGGCAGAATGTTATATTAGCTCAGATGGCAGAGAAACTAGTGCCACAAATAATCAGGAAAATGAACAAGCAAATTTAACCACTGATGCACCTGATAGAATGAAGCAATGTTATTAGGTGTATTACAATATACCTGACACCGCCCAGTGCAGTGTTTCTGAATCTCTGGGTGTGTCTACACTTGTGAATTAAGTCGACTTAAGTCTGCTTAAGTGGACTTAATTTACTCTGCATCCACACTACACTTTCCTTAAGTCGACTTAAGCAGCTGCTTAAGTCAACTTAAGGAAAAATTAAGTCGACTTTACTAAACCTCATTTTAAGTCGACTTTGCTGGCTAAGTCGACTTTAGAAAGTCAACTTAGCCAGTGTAGATGTGTAGTAACCCTAAGTTGACTCTAAGTTAACTTAGGGGGCTCCAGGGCTTCCCCACTGCCCTCCCTGTCAGGGTGGCTGGCACAGCCACAGCCTGGCATGTCCCCCCATAGGGCAGGGCAGAGCCCTGCCCACCCTGCCCCTATGCCCTGCCAGGGTCCCTGTCCCCCTCTGCCACATTGTACCAAGCTTGTGCAAAGCTAAGTCGACTTAAATTCACAAATGTAGACATAGCCTCTTTTAGCAATCGCAGAACAAGAATGAATGAAATTAAGTGAAATGCTTATTATGATCATGAAGAATAAAAAGAACCCTCATCCGTAAATATTGTTGATCATTTCAATGTTACTAATTTTGTCCAGAATGGAAAGAAAAATGTTATTGTGCTGGGGTGTACAAACCACACACTGGAACAGAAAGGGTTAAGGAGCATTTCTGAGCCCAGGTGACTCTGCCCTGCTGCACCTGCAGAGCCAATTCCAAATGAAGGAGAAATTTAAAAGAGCCAGACAGCTCAGAAAAGGACAGGGCCTATGCTAGTAGCTCCTGAATAAGGGTACAGCAGGAGTCCTGGCTGCAGAGGAGAGGTTTCCAAGCAGCAGATACCTTGGCCCTAGAGGAGGACCTAGCCTTTCCCTAGATCTAGGGAACTCTTTAACTTTTGGTGGATCATATGCAAGGCTTTTGACCACACCTTGTTCTAGGAAAACAAGTGGTAAGAAGTGGCCCAGGGAGGCAGCTCAACAGCACACTGGGGTGTTTGCTGTCACTCCCTCCTGTAGAACCTTTGGTAGGTACATCACCCTACCAACCACCTCGGAAAGGGGGAACATGTCTCTCTTCTATTTTGTGTCTTGATAGCTTTGGTATGTAAACTTGGTGGTGGGTAACAAAAAATTGTAAATGCTTCATTTTGTACATTGTATACCATATTGGAAATCCTGGATCCATCAAGAGGTTGGATGGGAAAGTTAAATGGATTCTCATGTGGCAGGAATAAGTACACGGTAAGAGATGTACCTCCATAAATAGTGATCCATACTGGAGAACAGTATTGGGGATGAGAAGAAAGCACAAATTTGTTCCAGTTTAGCTACATGTGCCCCTACAGCTATGATTACCACATGTTGAGCTTTTAAAACTCTTGTATACTTTTTCTCCTTCACGAAGTTTAGAGGGAAAATATGAAGTCTGGGTAAAATTGTAAGAGATTAAGACTTCAGATAGATCTGTATTACTCTAAGCGTGAAAGACACCTTTGATTAATGGGTTGCTGTGCCTTTGCTAGCATTACCAATCTTGAGCAAATATACTACTAGGACATTAATGTGTGGGATGAGTATATGTAGAATAGGCTGCAGATCCAGGAAGCACAGGAGAATTTCCATGGCCCATGGAGCAGAAAGCTAATGATCTTCTTCCTTCAATTGGGCACACTTTGTAAATGAAGTTGGCACAGAGATATATGCAGTATTTCAAAGTAATTTACCTCTACTGCAGGGCCCTTAATGCTTTGATAATATTGCTGTTTCTTGTAATGGCTTAACAAGTACTTTTTTTTTAAGTCTTACCCTTTTTCTTTTTTTTGTCATGCAATATTTTAGTTATTGGGTAAACCCATTATGGTTTCAAGCATACAGTCCTCAGAGCAGCTAGAATAATATGTATAATGGCACAATTGAAGTCACAGCAAAGTGCTTATGTAAAGATTATTTAAGTTAAATTACTTTAGTGTTCTCACTTTATTTGCTTTACACTTGGGATAATATAGCTTTCAGTTTCAACCGTCCTGAATTACAATAAGGTTTGAAGATCAAAGACAAATGATTCTTCATAATTAAATTAAACCATTGAACTGTAATTGTTGAAACAACTAACCACAAAAGGAAAAACATAAAAACAAAAACTGAATTGACTGAAGAGGCAGCAAAGCACAAAGAAAAAGCCAAGTGGAAACCACTTAAGAAAATGGGGTAAGAGATGACACATGGCGTAAGGAGTATTTTCAATAACATTCATATTAGAGAGCTCATATAGCATACCAATCCTCAATATGCAAAAATAAGAATGGGGTAACTGACAATTAGTGTTACACAAAGACAGTACAGTTCAGTTCTTAGATGCAAGGCTGGGAGCTCAAACTGATAATGGCAGAACACTAAAAGACATGGACTTAACAGAGAAACTGATTTTATGGCCCATTACTGTAATACACCCTGATGCCTATTAATTCTCCATTCTTCTATGCCTAATCCCTTCATTTTAAATGGTCTCCTACAACTCTTGTGAACCCATTTAGAACAATCTGTCCCACCTTGAATCCACAAAACAAACAAGGAGTCCTGTGGCACTTTTAAAGACTAACAAATTTATTTTTTGTGTGAGCTTTCATGGGTAAAATCCCACATGATCAAATGCACAAAAACTCATGCAATAAATAAATTGGTTAATCTTTAAAAGTGCCACAGGACCCCTTGGCTATGTCTACACTGGTTAAGTTAAGTCGACTCTCTTAAGTCGACTTAACAAGGTTGATTTTAAGTCGACCTTGTTAAGTCGACTTAGAGCAGCCACACCGGAAACTTAAGTTGACTGCCCATGTCCACACTGGCAGGTGCTAAGTTGATGGAAGAGCGCCACATCTGGGGAGATCAGGCAGGGGAGAAGGGAGAACTGCAGCTGGGGAGAAGGGAGATCAAAGCTGGGGGATTGGGCAAGGGAGAAGGGAGAGCTGTGGCTCTCCCTTCTCCCCTGTCCAATCCCCCAGCTGCAACTTTCCTTTCTCCCCTGCCTGATCCCCTGACCGTGGCTCTCCTTCTCCCCAGCCCATACTCCGGCCTGGAGGCCAATTAGGTCGACTTAGAGCATCTACACTGGCTTTAAGTCGACTTAATAAGGCCGACTTAGGTGCTAAGTCGACCTTCAGAGGTGGAGTTATTAAGTCGACTTAAGGAAACACTTAAGTTGACTTAAAGAATCACCTAGTGTGGATGCAGCATTCTGTTGGTCGACTTAAGCATTGTTATGTCAACTTAAGGTGCAAGTGTAGACATACTCCTTGTTTGTTCTGCTGAGCCAGCTAACATGACTACCCCTCTGGACCTTGTAGCTGGTTTCCTTCTTCAGACCTGCAGAGCTCTGTGAAGCCCCAAAGCTTGTTTCTTCCACCAACAAAAGTTGGTCCTATAAAAGATGTTCACCCATCTTTTCCTTCTCTCCAGTAGCATTTAGACTATGTGTTCAGGCATTGTCAATGAGTATAATCTTATATTAAGTGGACAACAACCTTCCCATACTAGATTATGTAGTTATGACAACAGCTAGAGCTGAGTCAGTGGTTTAGAACTATACTGCCAGATCAAAGCACCACTGAACTTTGGATTTAGATTCCAATCATCATTAAAGAGTCTTCCATCCTTCTGACAATGAAATCCATTGCTTATCTTGTTCCATGCCTTTTTTCTGATTTAGGTCTACAGCTTCAAGCCCTCCTTCATTATCGATTCTTACATCTGCTGGGGGCATGAGCAGAGTTATTTTCTCGCTTGTTGCACCTCAGGTAGTTCCTGATTTTATAGACAATGGATTAAGTATTAGTACACCTTAGTTCCTTCTAGTCACTGCCTTTGGCTCATAATAGTTTAGTCTTCTGTGGACTGTAATATTTTGGCTAAATTTCAGTTGTTGGTGGCCTATGTTATAGAGAAGGTCAGAATAAATGGTCTGGTGGTCCCTTCAGGTCTTTAACTCTGACATTGAAGTCAACAGACTGTCATTGATTTCAGTGGCATTGGATCAGGCCCATAAAGCCTCTACACCATACTTTACAGCATTTGTTGAGAGCAGGAACTTCTTTAACCCTTCAATAGCCTCTCATGAAACTTTCCTATCTGATCAGACAGCCTTCTTATTGCAAGGTTCTTATTACAAGATTGCTTTGTTAAGAGGTGTTTAATCAACCTTCCCTTTCAAATGAAACCCACGCATGTCAGCATGTCACTGAGCAACCAGCTAATTTACACTCACAGCAATAGAACAGCATGTGTATCCTCATCCTGAATAACATTATATTTTAACTGTAATCAAAAAACAGCTTGTGCTGCCAGAATGACCGGCTGGAGGGGAAAAGATCTGCTGTCCTCTCAGGCCAAATTTCTCAGCACCCACTTACTGCCAGACTATAGCTTTGTGATATCTTTCTAATTGGTTTCTTGGTTTATTGTTGCATTGAAAAGATGGGTGATTTGGCTAATTAACCAACTTGTGCACTAGAAGAAAATGAAAATGATTCATTGTTACAGTAGTTTGTTTGAAAGAGGGCAAACAAAAATCATGGCTGGGCAAGAAATTTTGCTGCAGTGACACTCATTTTCAGTGGTCTTTACTTCGTGATTAATCAAATCTGTTTTATTTTCCTAATAGATACTCCCACTGTTGTTACCCTATACAACAACCTGTAGGACTCTTTAATCTCACTGGGAAAAGAATTTCAGTCTGTTTAATACTGCTATAAACCAATATTGCCAATAAACAAAATCCAAAGGAAAAATAGGGCATGAAATCCTCTCTCAATCACAAATTGCTCTCTCCCTTAGAATGAATAAAGCTCATGTAAAAATTTCATTGCCACCCAGTTGTCTGCAGTGCTTCAGCTGCTCATTGCTTCTGTTGCTGTCGACCATCGAATTTTTTGCCAACTTCAATTGGGCTGGATTGGCCCCTAAGCAGGACCAACATTTTCAAAACTGGGTCTCATTGAGTTACCATAGTTTTTGGGTGCCCCACATAACACTCCTTAAACTGGACATCCAAAACTGGGCTTGTCACTTGTTTAAATACGTTACTTGACCTTTACTTCAAGATAGAGGTGACCTTTGGCTATTGGGGGACCTAGGCAAAGGCTGGGCGCCCTATAGACTCATTGCTGGGGCCCCTGTGGCCCCAGCTTCACACCACAGGCCCTCCCTTGTGGCCACACATCCCCACTCTGCCACCAGTCCCGCCCCCGCCTCCCCAGCCCCAGCTTCCTCCTAGAGTCCCAGCTTCCTTCTTTAGCCCCAGCTCCTCGCCGCTGGCCCTGGCCCCAAGGGGCAACAGGGCCCCTTCCTGCTCGGGGGCGCAGGGCGTGTGCCTGCTTTGCCTACCCCAAAAGCTGCCTCTGCTTCAAAAGCATGTCAAGTAAACTTCAATATTCCAAATAACTAACACCCCAAAAGCATCAGAAATATAAACAATTGCTTTAAAAACAATCAGTCAATTAAATCATATGACCCAACCAAATCTTAATGCATTAAAGTCAGTTTTGGCACATTTCTTTAAGTTGCTCGGTTATAATTTGGAGTATTTACTTGAAATTTGGGAACAGACGGTAATAATTCCACTGAAGGCATAATATTACTCACAGTTGCCAGAAGTACACAGTAATGTGTCTAACTTCATCCTGAAAGTGACATGGGAAATGAGACAACATCATCATCAAATATGGGACAAAAAAGGAAACGTAAGAGTCCTCATATCATCCTGTTGTCTAGGCTTGATGAAAATATAATGAGCTAGAGTGATACATGTGACCTTTCCCAGGCTATGTCTACACTTGCACTTTTAAGTCGACTTAGTGTGTCTACACTTAAAATTAAAGTGGACTTAAAGGGGAACTTACAAAGTCGACCTAGAGCATCCACTCTGGATGCTCTAGATTGACTTTGTGGGGCTAGAGGGACCTTGGGCAGGTCCACGGTGGCGTGGGGGGGCACCCCTTGTGTGCAATGGGGCAAAGGGGGACAGGGACCCTGGCAGGGCAGAGCCCTGTGTGTGATGCTGTCTGGATTTAGGGAAGCATTTATGATATTATTTTCAGGGATATCTCATAAATGCTATAATCCATAGGAGCTATGTCATGTTTGGTATCAATAGAAAGGCAGTAATTTGCTGGGAATGATTATATAGTTTTTGTCTAGGAATTCTACTTCAATTAGAAGTTAGGAATATGGTGTTCTATCTATACTTTAACTTATGTTATTTTATTGAAATGGCTGAGAGAGGTGGGTGTGTCAAACCATTGTGTCCTTAATGTTTAGGAATTTTCCAGCTACAATGGGCCCAGGGAGTAAACTGATGAGCCATTAAGGACACAATGCTTGTATTCCTTATGTCCTATCTCCTGGTAGGGAGGGCATTGGTGTAGTCCTGGGGTAGCCTTAAGTCGACTTAGGGCTACCCCAGGGCTACACTGGCTTAATTTGACTTTAAAAAGTTGAATTAAGCCTTAAGTCGAGTAGAAAGGTGGTTTAATAAAGTCAACTTAATTTTCATTAAGTCGACTTTATTTTCCTTAAGTCGACTTAAGCAAAGTGTAGTGTAGACGCAGGGCAAATTAAATCGACTTAAGCCAAGCTTAAGTTGACTTAATTTACCAGTGTAGATGCAGCCCCAGTGACTAACACTGTTCTAGGTAAAGCCTAATGTTTGATTCACTGACATTTTTCAGAAATCAAAGTAAAGCACAATAATTCCACCAAGTTCCACAGACACTTCAGAATTAATGTCTGGAAAGTTCTGAAATGAAAATAATGCTACCTTGTCCTCCAGCATACACATTGTGCTGAGAAACTGATCGGTTCATTCACTGGGATAGGTTTGTTTTTTCACAGATTGCATCTGAGCTAAAGACTTAATTTCCTCCATCCCTGAGTAATTTTTTAAATTGTAAAAGAATTAAAAATGCTAGTTGTCCTCTTTAAAACCAACTAGACCACAATGAAGTAAATTTCACTTAATTTGCTTTTATAGATGACATTCTTAAGTCAACTTAATAGAAGTCCATGTGGACGAGGAGTAATTTAAGTCAACTTAAGGCTACTTAAGTTGACCTAATTTGCCAGTGTAGACATACCCTTAGAATATTATATATTAGGTACGGAGTACATCTTTCCCTCATGTTACAAAGGTCTTCATTTACACCATTAAAAATATTCCAAATCACTGAAGGTTATCTTCAACTCCCGTTGACCTAAGGTCTGATCTAAAACCCAACAAAATCAATGTAACATCAGCAGGTTTTGCACCAGACCCTGCAGGATCAAGTCGTCACCCTTGCATGCTTTAACAATACATATGCCAGTACAAACCCAAATTATACACATTTAGAATTTGTCATGCTTTCTGCTAGCCTAAAAGTAGAATATATGCATCAGGCATGTGGGTAGAATATTATGTTCAGCTGGAATTAATTAATTATTTAGCTATAACTAGTCTTACTACTAAGTGATATCTAAAATGCTTTTATTGAAGGAAATTCTGAAGTTTTTATTCAGGCAAGCTCTCATTGTCTTCAGCTGGTAGATTACCTGACTAAAGACCATGTAAAAAGTGAGTAGAGCCATCAGGATTTGGTCTATACTGGTCTGGTTTAAATTTCATTTTAATATACGATATGTTTTAAATGTATATATTTAGGCAAGTGGACTTTTTAAAAATATTGGGGTAAATATTTCTGACACACTCATGGAGGACTGTTCTTCATATTTCAGGCTACAAACAGTTTCCTTTAAACAGCTTTACATTCATCCACCAATAGCTTTTTTTGTCTGGAAATTTTTTAGATTCACTCTGAAGATGAAGGAGAATATTGATGCAAAGTCTTAAGTCTTGATTAACCCACTTTAGAGTTACAGAACATTTTAAAATACTTTTAAAATTTTGATTTATTTCTAACATTTTTCACTTCCCTCTAGTTCAAAAAACAGCTGCTTCAGACTCCTTCAGACTTTCAGTACTGTTAAACTTCCTGGAAAACTCATACACTGTTTATATTTGAAAAATATAGGCTGTAATTAGGGGCTCATCCTTTTGCCATTGATTTAACTGGGAATATAATCAACCATTATATCACGTGTTCTTAGTGATTTCCTGACCACTATTAACTTTTCCTCTTTCCCCACCTTTAAATTTGGCCCTTTAAATTTGGTAGAATCAAGCAACTGGAAACTTAAAGTATCCATTTTGGAAGAGGTTGCTGCCTGTACCTTGCACACTTGAGCTTTGTAGCTGGTAAACACCTATAGTATTTGTTGCAGGGCACTCACTATATCACCAGTTTAAGTTACCAGTGAGACACAGTGTTCCCAATTTGCACATGAATAAGGTTTTAAGGCTCAATGTAACGCCAGAAATTAACTATGGCATATCCATACTCACTAGACCAGAAGAGTTATCTGTTCACTCCAAAGGCTGTATACAGGAATGGCTTGCTTCGGAAGCCCTGCCAGATGATTAGTCTGAGAGAAATCCCTGTGGAATAAGGTGGCGATGAAGCGCTCTCCCTTGCCTGGGTGGTGGCTTTTTTTACCCCTTATACCGCCATTCATTCACTTATCTTAGGAGACATTCTCATAGCCTCCACTTTCTCTGTCCTTCATTGTTAGTAATGACTAACATTCATGTTCGCACCATGATACATTGGAGCAAACCAACAACTGGCAGTGAGTGAGGCAGTAGGAAAAATCACCCCAGGTGGTAGGAAAGATTATTCCTTAGCCCAAAATGTATAAACTCTTGTCCTTGTTCATCTTTATGTACAGCTGCAAACTAACAAGCCATGTGCTGTGTTGTGCCAAACCCACATTCGGTATTATTTGCTGTGTTGTATAGAAACAGAAATAACACAAAGTTACTCAGCAATCTTCTGGTCTCTGCCAAATGTAAAAAGCAGTCAGGCTGCTGAGGCTTAGTCCTCGAACAGTAGTCAAGCAATCTTACTAGTGGTCAAGCAACTCATCCATGCTAAGCTTCCAACAATATTATTTCAATATTTTCCCTTTTCTTACTAAGTAGGTGATGCATTCTCACAAGGCTGAAACCTTACTGAAAAACTAGAATTTGTTCTGAAATATTTACATACAGAGCTGATATGTGATTCAAAAGCCCTCACAATAGGCCTTTTTTGGTTTTGTGAAATGGCATTGATTTCTCTGTGCCCTGTTATTGTATTAATCTTTTCACATTCTACTGTAAAGCATTTAGTGTACTAACACCCCAACCTCGACCTTCTCCTTCACCACTCTTGCCTGAGACAAAGAAAAGACAAATATAAAAACCTGCCAGGTCATCTCTCCGTTGTGCTCCCCCTACCACTAGGAGACTGACCCACAAAAAACAGAGAGCGAAGGAAGGGAAACAACTCAAATACAAGACCATCCTATAAAACTGGCTAGCATATAAATTAACCCGTACCCATCATCCTACTATCTAACTCCTGTATCAGATGCTTTCTATGGCTATGTTTACACTTGTTAATTTAAGTCGACTTAGCTAAGTCAACTTCACAAAATTGACTTTAAGTCCACTTTGCTGTCGACTTAGCATGTCCACACTCAAAATTTAAGTTGACTTAGAGGGGACCCTACAAAATCGACCTAGGTCAACTTCTAGGGGCTAGGTGGATCTGAGACAGGTCCACGGTGGCGGGGGGGCACCCCTCGCCAAGTGCCAGGGGGCCTCAGGCTTTGCCCCATTGTACCTTGGTACAATGGGGCAAAGGTGGACAGGGACCCTGGCAGGGCATAGGAGCAGGGTGGGCAGGGCTCTGCCCTGCCCTGTGGGGGGGGGCACGCCAGGATGTGGCTGGGAGGGCAATGGGGAAGCCCTAAAGCCCCCTAAGTTGATTTAAAGTCGACATAAGGTTACTGCATGTCCACACTGGCTAAGTCAACTTTCTAAAGTTACTGCATGTCCACACTGGCTAAGTCAACTTTCTAAAGACCTAGCCAGCAAAGTCGACTTAAAACGAGGTTTTATAAAATCGATTTAAGGAAAGTGTAGTGTGGACGCAGATTAAATTAAGTTGACTTAAGCAAGCTTAAATCGACTTAATTTGTAAGTGTAGACACACCCTATGGGTCCATGGTTTAAACAGTGCCAAAATATAAAGACTATTTCAGAAAGTGCATGAAGTCTTTATGGCCAAAAATTGTCACAAGAGCCTAGTACTTACAACTGGGGGCAGAGTGATGAATTCTTCTGAATATCTGGCCCCAGTTTTAAGTGCTGCACTCTAGTGAAAAAAAAAAGATTCTATATGACTAGTCTATAATGCTGTCCTGGATACCTTTGACTTGCAAAGAGGGAAGGTTTGGAACAAATCCTAACAACCCTGAAAGAGAGGTATGTTGTGTTAATGTTCCAGATCTGGAAATGAATAAAGGACAAAAGCGCATCTTCTAAGGAGATAAACAGTCCTTTTTGAAAACAGGAAACCTTGAATGAGATCATGTAAAGATTCATGGAGGAACTAGGAATTGAGACAGTGCTAAGACCATGCAGGAATCTAGCTGTGGCCTCTACCTTTTGCAGCCTGTGCTTTTATAACCCATTCGGGCACAGGTAACTGCCCCAAACTGTGCTTACACTTGGCTATGAATAAATGCTTTCCTCCATTTGTTTCTCTCTTCTTATCCTTATATAACAGAACATTAACTTGCAAATACCCTGTGGAGTTGACTGTTGAATATTAGGGGAACACATGGTGGGTATCAGCCTCAGGAAATGAGGAAGACTCTTTCCTTGGGTGAGGGGGAGAACGAACTGGCAGGGGGTCCACTGAGACAATAGTTCCAAGATTTTAAAAGAAAGAAAGAAAGAAAGAAAGAAAGAAAGAAAGAAAGAAAGAAAGAATTTGAGAGGAGAGAGGAGAGGCTGAATCTCCTGCCTTAAAAGTTGCCACAAATGACAGATGGGAGTCCCTTCTAGCATACAAGATGCCCTCTAAATTTAGACGTTTTAGATGGCCATGACCCACCCTGCCAACTTAACATATTTTCCCTGTGGAAAGCAGAAGAAGCTGAAGGATTGAGACTGTGCAGACTTTGGCTTCTGATTATAGAGCCCCTTACCTTGAACCAGAGAAGCCGTCAGCCTTGGATTTCCCTAACAACTGAGAAAGTGGCACAGACTGGTGAAGGTGGCATCTGGATAGTTAGTCCAGCAATATTCTGGAAAGAGAAACTACCTAGTGACCTGACCTGAGGGCTGGGTCATGAAGAGAGAGCACCCCAAACCTGGAGAGCAAGGGAAGTCACGGGACAGGCAATGGAAGGTGCATGAGACCAGATGATAGCTGATCCCTTGATCCAACCAGAAGGGGATGCCCCCTTTGGTGAATGTACCCTGTTACTTAATTGTATCTGTATAGTGGAGTGTTCATTTTTCTAATTGCTACAGTCTGATTATTGTGAAAGACCCTATGTAAAAAGGTTCTTGTGGTTTTTGTTCTGCAAAGCCCAATAAATAAAGCACTCAGGATGTGAGGGAAGGATAGACTTGGTGGTATTTGCTATCAGTCAGAACACAATGTCCAGTGTCTGTGTCTCTCCAAGTCCCATTATTCATCTCATTTTGACAATTAATATCTGATGGGATTCTCTTACCCATGGAACCTAGAATTGTGCTTGTGATGTTTGGAGGAAGCATGTGCCTTAAAAGAGGTCCCTATACTCTGGATCTTATTTTCCCATCATAGGCAAACATAGCCTGAGCTTACTGACATACAGGATACGTTGCAACATTTATTTAGTTACCCAGGCTTTTGTCTGAGGCATTTGAGTGTCTTTCTTGGGGATATTTATTAAATTATTTTTAGATTACATGTTGATTCTGTTAGGTTTTAATATAATTTTAGTAATTATGGGTAATATTTTTCTAAAGCATCCAACTCACATAGGAGCCCAAATCCCGTTTCACAACTCCTAAGTCAATTAGGTGCTTTTGAAAATATTACCATATACACAGTTTACACATTCTGTTATCCATTCTATCTATTTAGGCACATAACTCTAACCCTGGTGTCTGAGTGCTATGTATCTATCACTATCTACAATGTAATCTATTCACATATAGCCATTTATCTATATTTACGCTCTCAGTAATTTTCTCTCATGTATGAACTCTTGCAGTTGGATAGACGACCTTGGAAAGTTGCTAACACAACAGTGTGGCACTGCATCAGCTTTCTGCATTTAGCCTCTTCTGAAAACAGCTATTTCCACTTTTCCTAGTAATTTAGTGACGCAGACTGTCCTTTTGCCTTCTATATCTGTCCCTTCACAATTGGTAATGGAAAATAATAGCGTGAATACACAATTGCAGCTAACGAGATGGTGTTATTGTTTCCATCATCTAGCTTGGATGTTAAAAATCACTATAAGAAATCCTATCAATTTTCATAATTAACCTTCACAAATCATTGTGCTGCTCAGCCATTCAAAGAGAATTCATGTATTAAACAATGGCAGAGTAAAGACAGAAACAATTAAGTAGCATCACTACTTTATTAAACCAAAGCTTATGTAAAGATCTGCTCTTATCATTACACTTTCTTTAACAAACAGATGACTGTTGCAATGTATGCTTGATTTCCCTGGTACATCTTAAAATGTAGTTATGTATTCATCATGGATACAGCAGCCATACACCTGGTGAAGAATAATAGATCCAAATAGAGTTTAAAGTGGCTCTAGTACCTCATCATGGTCGTGCAGTTACCAAATTAATTTACTCATGTCATCCTGTTCCTTTGACTTCCGAGTACACGAATATTACAAATTAACTTTTTGGAATTGCCTTAAACTGCTTTAACAGTGACAGGTATGAGAGAAGTGTAACATTACAATCTAGTGCAATATATCAAAGAGCTTTTCTGACCACAATTATGGTACCTAAGGTAGAGATTTATGCTGAAATTTTCAAATGACCATAGAAACATGTATTAAGTTAACTTAATATTTGCACCTTTAAGGGGAGAGTGCTTTGTTCAAACAAGAGGTTAATTAAGAACTTAGTGATTTTTAGCTCAGAAATAGAGACAGAAATAACTAGATTTTGCTACTCTGTAGCAACAGGAGGGTCATTAGCAGTTTTAAACCAATAATTTTAATGAATCATATACTGCATTTAAAGCAAGGGAAGTAAAGATTCTTAAACAGATTTCTTTTTGTTTTAGCCTCAATTTTGATGTGCAGCATTGTTACAGCTGTGTTCTAGAGTGAACTATATAAATTAACCTGTTTGTAAATTAAATACCAATGTCCTAGATACAAGTACTGCAGAGCAGGACAACTTCTTAGTTCATAGCCACCTATATATAATGTTTTAACTCCCTGAGCTGTTCCTTTGCTCCAGAAATCAAGAGTGCCAAGTCCATATTACATCTTTCAAATGGAGTTGCAACCCATCAGTGCAGCAGACAGCTTGCCATAAATATTAGCAAGGAGTAGAGTGAAATTCCTGTAAATGAAGATTAAAAGAAACCACTTTGAAACTGGCTGAGCTGAGCAAAGTAAGGAATTCATGTACCTCCTAATGTTGTAAATCAACGTATAATGTACAGTCACTGACTAGTTAATTAACTTCATATTCTGCCAGCAAAAAGAGGGTCACCAAGGACAAGATACAGACAGTACAGTAATTTCACTAAGGTCTGTCTTAAATCTAAGGCCAAAATATTGTATCCGAGACTAAAAGTCCTGAGCCACAATTGGACCTTCTTCAGAAGCTCCCTCTTCTATTCCTCCCCAACCTTTCTTTCTCTCTTCTGTTGTTTACCTTTCATAATATTCTGTGCCAATTAAGTCTTGGTTGTGTCAGCACGACTTCTGAGCTTGTTGGTAAATTGTTCAAACAGGACATGATGGCCCAGTATTTAAAAGCACCCTAAAAATTGTGTCTTCTAAATTGTAAAAAACAAGAATTTATATAATCAAGTGGATGTTTGTAAATGCAGATCAGGCACTTAGATGCTTAATTATGAGAGCTTTCTGTGAAAATAAGGATGTCTTTTGCACTCCGTTTGGTGTGCACCAAATTCTGAGGGCAAAATATCAGAAGCTACTTTTGCAGATTTGACCCAAAAGAACTCAACCCAAAAGCAAACAATATTTTTAAAAGAAGAATTTAAATTTATTTAGAGAAAACACTTGGCTTGTTCTAAAGTTAGGGATTTTAAAATTAGTGTTTAATATCTACAAATAGTAAATCCAGTCCTTGGGAAGACTAAAAATTTATATCAAACCAGTGTGTTCACCTTCTGTATAATCAGAAAACTGACTCAGAAGCAGAAGCAGTAAAAGCTGGGAATGTCTGAAAAGGGATGGGAAGAACTATAAGTACACAGGGATACATGTGCTATATGTAAAAATAATATAGTGACATTTTACATAGATTAAAAGTCCAGCGGCTTAGTTGAAATAAGTTGCATGAACACTGAAAGGCTTATCTGAAGTAGCAAAACATCGTGTGTCTCCAAAAACAGGCTAAAATTCTCTCAAAAGCAGATAACAGTACAGAACATTTCCTGATATTCAGAATATTTTCCTAATTTTCATCAGAGCTGTGGTCAATCAGTTAGATGGGAGAAAAATTATAACTTGTATCCAGTGAAACCCCATCCAGACAGCTTACTTTGAATAAATAATAATTTAATAATGAAATAGCTGAAGTAAACTATTCAAGAGCAATATACAGACCAAGAATTTTGTTGGTAGTTATTTTGTGAATACATTTGGGTGAGACAGTAAGGAAAATAGTAAATGACTTGTAGACAATTTGTTAATTGAAATAATGGCTAAAGGAGTTGAATAAATTATTACTTACAAGTTGTTCCCTGAGTTCTTGTTAGAAGTCAAAGATAAATGTCAATTTGCTTTTATTGTTATCACTGATTGCAATGAAGAAAGCTCATGTAATACCTTGTAAGGTGATTCAAACATCATTCCTTTCCAGGTATTTCTGAAATTTGGTGGCTATATACTCTTTGTAATCCAGACATTTTAGGTCTTTTCATAGAGTCTGAGGCCAGAAAGGACCATTTTTATCATCTTTTCCAACTTCCTATATAATACAGGCCACAGAACTTTTCCAAAATAATTCCTAGAACATATGTTTTAAAAAACATTCAATCTGGATGTAAATATTGTCAATGATGGTGAATGTGCCACAAACTTAAGTAAATTGTTCCAGTGTTTAATTACTCTTACCATTAAAAATGTACATCTTATTTCCAATTTGAATCCGTCTGGCTCCAACATCCAGCTATTGGATCATATTATATCTATCCCTGCTAGATTGGAGAGCCCATTATTAAATATTTATTCCACATATAGCTAGACTGTAATCAAATGACCTGTTAACCTTAGTGTTGTGTTCTGCTAGTTTCACCACCTGCTTCTTCAGGATAGTGGTGTTTAAAAGAGTTAATGGTAAGGTCCAAAGTATTTAGAAATAAACTGCTCAGAACAAACCCAGTGAAGGAGAGAGATGCAAATCTTCGGTTGTTTCTTCGTTTACAGTATCAGTGGTGAATTACATGACTTGCATTGACTTCTGTCTGGTCGGAAAGCATGATTGTTGTAAGATGTCAAAAATACGAGGAGAAAACATCATTATTCCATGTGTTCTAACCATGTTTAGAAATATTCAGTACAATAGGATTAGATCAAGGCCAGTTATTTGTTATGCTCTGATTCATGTACAATGACTGTAGATTATTTTTCCTTCAGAACCCTCTGTAATGCTGTTATTTCCAGGTGTGTGGGACATGTTGGTGTACAACTGATTCTTAAAGACAATAAGAATCGATGCTAGGAAGCTGAAGGAATTCTATTCTGTAGTTCTCTTTTAATACAAACCGTCCTATGCTGCAGCAGTTGGAGAAAGACATATTGCATTATCTGAAGACATACTACCAAAATTATAATTTGAATGATTACTCTTAGGGTATGTCTATACTAGCAATTTAGGTCAACGTAAGGAAGCTTAAGTCGACCTAAATAAAGCTGCGTTCACACCTGACTTTCATTCAGTTGACTTTAGGGCTTCCTTAAGTCGACTTAATTACTGCAGGTCTTAGGTCGACTTAACACCTAAACCGATTTGTTAAGTTGACCTAAAGCCCGTGTGGCTGCTCTAAGTTGACTTAATCACAAAAGTTCACCTAGGGTTGGGGGCCCCCGGCTCCCTTCTGGCTCCCTGACAAGAAGGGAGCTGGAGCTCCCTGCTTAAAAGGGAGCCACGGGTTCCCCAGGAGAAGGAAGTCTCCCTCCCTTCTCCCCAGGCACCGCATGGATCCCAGGAGGAAGGGAGACCGTGCTCCCTTCTCTGGGTCCCATCAAGAAGGGAGCCCCACTCTTTTCTCCCCGGACCCACGTGGTTCCCAGCAAGGGAGCGCAGTTCCCTTCTCACCTGGACCTGTGACTTTACAGCAGAAGGGACCCGTGGCTCCCTTCTTGCCAGGACCCGCGGCTTCCCAGCAGGAAGGACCTGTGACTTCTCTCTTGCCGGGACCAGCGGCTTCCGAGCAGAAGGGACCTATGGCTCCCTTCTTGCCGGGACCTGGCAAGAAGGGAATTGTGGGTCCCTTCTACCGGGAAGCTAGTGGTCCCGGCAAGAAGGGAGCCGTGGTTCCTTTCTGCCAGGACCACAGCTCCCTTCTCAGCAGGGAGCCGCAGCTCCCTTCTCAGTGGGGAGCCATGGCTCTCCACTGTGTCTAGACTTGAAAAGTTAAATTGACTTGTTAAGTTGACTTACTAGAGTCGACTTAACTTTTCAAGTGTAGACATGCCCTTAATGCGCGTGATCATATCTCTGGCATGTAGATTTGCAAAATTGTCCCCTCCTGAATATGCATTTGGTAGAGAACACATAAAAATTCAATGAATCTACTATGAATCAGCTAACCTGGAATAAAAATAAGTCAACAAGTTTCTCAACCCAGAACTTTCTCTGTTCTGGCTATCACAATTGGATCTGCTTTCTGCCATGGATAGCTGATCTACAAATCAAATGTGTGTCTGAAAAAATGAATCAGGTCATCATTAGCTCTTCTATTTCTGTCTGTCCTGTTATTTGTGTCTTCTAAGCAGATTTCCTGATTTACTGTGTGTTCCCACTACAGGTCTCAAAATTATGAGGATTATAATGGATATCATAATAAGCAATATCACTTTCACTTAGTACTGCATCTAGTATTCACTGCATTCACTAGTTGTGTCAGTTATCCTTGCATTTCTAATCTAATGAGACCTAATAATGTATAGATAGCTAATGACACACACATGCCAGACACTTATACATCTAAAGGCCATTGCTTAAGACTAGAAATATTTGCTGGTCCAAAACTGCAGTCGCAATTTAATTACATTGCCATTTGTGGGTTCAAAAAAGAAAAAATGTCAAAGGTTTATAAATCTAGGTTTGTATCCTTTAAATATATTTGGTCATTATTGTGACCTTGAGCCCTTCCTAACAGTAAACTAAAATAGACACAAGAAGGGAATGAGTAAGTAGCAGGTGTAGGAGCTTAAATGAAGTGCATTAGTCATCAGAGGTGACACAGGGAAATAAGGTGTAAATTTTTAACTGTGAGGATAATTAACCATTGGAACAATATACAAAAAGTTATGGTGGCTTCTCCATCACTGACCTTTTCTAAATCAAGAGTGAATATTTTTCTAAATGATATTCTCTCAGAATTATTTTGGGGAAGTTCTATGGCAGGAGGTGAGATGAGATGATCACAATGGTCTCTTCTGGTCTTTGACTCTATGAACCTAACATCTCTATGGCTGCATCTACACTGATAAATTAAGTTGACTTAAGCTTGCTTAAGTCGACCTAATTTACCCTGCATCTACACTACACTTTCCTTAAGTTGACTTAAGCAGCTTGATATTTCAGCAAGAAGATATTTCAACAGAAAACTCCTTACCAGTTGTACAGTCCAATAAGTAGGTATGCCCTTGACCTGGCTCTTTTATTAAATCATGCTACTCTCTGTGGTTCTTAAAGGACACACTAGTGGTCCTCTTCCCAATGACAAATTAGCTCTGTCATAATAGTAAACTAATTCACTGTGCCACTTTGATCCTTTGGGTGCAACACACAAAGTTATTGTCCACTTATGATAGTGCATGTAGAATACATCTGTATTTAAAAGGTCGTGAAATGCTTTTTCCAGAGATTCAAAACGTCACCATGTTTTCAAGTTTATTGCCTACTGTACAATTGGCTTGAAATAAAACATAAGCTGAAAATAGGTCATGAACAAACATTTAAATATTGTCTGAATAGTGCAATGGACGTTAAGGAAGAAAAATGGCAAGCAACAAAATATTATTTTGTTTCATAATATTTTTATCACTTCCATTGATTTTCAAATAAGCTCCCCAGCTTGTGTGTGTGTGTGTGTACGCACAAACATTTTTCAATTTTAATCAGGCTCAGTTGTCAGCCAGACTTCAAGTTGTTATTTTCCTACTTTCAGGCACTGCAATCTGTTTCTAGAATGTCTGACTAAGCCATTCATTCTGCCTATGACAGATTTGCAGCTTGAGTCCTGCCTTACCTAGATATTTGCAAATACTGGACTCCATTCTCTGTTGTCCTGCACTGCTGTTGTAGTCATCTACGCCTTTGCTAAATGGCTATAGAATGCTACCAAATCAGAATGATAGCATTTTGCATTCAGTTTACACTAGTGTAAATGACTATACAAAGTGAAGGCCAGTGCTGAATCAAGCTTAACACGCACCTCTTCTCCCCCACCCAAATCTTCAGTTTTAAAAACTGTTTCATTGATGCTACCAAAGGATAGAGGGAGTTTTTATAGCCATATACTTCCAATCAGGATTACTATTATTTTACATTACTAGAACAACAAATAAAAGAACCACTAGAAAGTCTCCCTGATAAAGTGTTTGTGTCTCCTAGGCAACAGCCTACAACTGAACACAAAATGGCTCCTGCCTTGCAGCAGGAAGGTGGCATTCTCTCTATTTAAAAATGCACTGCATACTGAAGTTATTATATAAGCTACATACACCACCACCATCATGCAGAAGTCATTGTACCAGCTGTGGAAAATGCTGAAGGCAACATGTCCAGGCTGTTTGTATTAAAAAGAAATTTAATAGTCTGAAGGGCAGGAAAGAAGAATTATGGGGAGGGGGATGAATGTGAACTAATACTCAGACATAGTGTTCCTCTATTAGTGCAGAAAAAGTGTTTAGAATGAGTAATTAAGAGGAATGAGAGTAAGCTTGTTGTGGGAAACTTGCATGAGTAGGGGACTGAAGGAGTCTGGAAGAAATCAGTATTACCGCAAGGTCTGGGCAATTATGAAATAACTAGATTCAAATCCAGTGGAAGAGACATGAATTCATAAATTAAAGTAGATAGCATGTCTTTAATGTCTTTTAGGGAGCAGATAATCATTGTGTAACTCCACCAATGGTTAATTTGACCCTAGATTTCTGGCCTTGAGCCCAGCCCTCTGAGCAGTATCACTTATTGAAAGGAAAAGGGATATAAAGAGATGTCAAAAGTGAAATGCCTTTGGGAGATATCAATTAACATTCAAAAGAATCAGTGAGGCAGTGAGTACGTTCCGAAGAGCAATGAATGGAGGAAAACATATATGACATTCAGGAGTACAATCCAGATCAGTGAGGGGTTGTGTCATCACCTGCCCTACAACCTTCCAGCCTCACAATGTTTTGCTATTGTTGCTCCCAACTTGGGTTGTTCACAGTCAGCCTAACAGCATGCAGGTCACACCCTGTGTGTCTGTGTATAGCTACTTCCCTGGTCCACCAACACTGACCCCAGTAACCTGTCAGTAACCCAACAGTCAAACTCTGACTTCCAGCAGCCTCGGTTACTACCTGCAGGCTACTACACTCCCAGTCCTGTATTTTCCCCAAAATGTGCGTCCTGCACTGTCCAGACCTCTCCTGGGGAGTTCAGATATTCTAATTCCATTGCTCCTATAAAATGCTAATACATATGTCTGATGCCTCTTTAAGAAGTCAATGTACAATTGTTTGCTTCTTAAATTGGAGCTACCAAATAATTCAGTTTAAACACAAACACTGTATTCGTTTTAATTAAAGAATGAAACACGTGTATTTAACTACAAGTGTATTTGACTACAGAGATAGATTTTTTAAGGGAGTGTAAGTACAAGGCATTCAAATCAGAAATGGCTAGAAGAGAAATAAAAATAAATGATCTTTCACAAGGTGTATTTTGTACAAAGATTTCTACAATAGTGTATAAGGTATGAATACAGGACAAAACCCTGGCTGGGATAATTTAGGGGGAGTGGTCCTGCTTTTTAGCAGGGGGTTGGACTAGATGACCTCGTGAGGTCCCTTCCAACCCTATTATTCTATGATTCTATGATTCAATCACAAAGTGTCATTTTTCTTAAGTAAAGAGATTGCCTATGATATTTTATGGCAATCTGTACATTATACATTGCACCACTAGACAATGTTCGTTTCCCAGAATGACTTACAAAATGTTGGGAGCTGAGGTGCATAGAAATATTTAGAAAAACTTTATGGAGAACTATTTTTTTAAGCCACCTCCCTTGCTGAGGGTTATCTTTTATCCTTCTATATTAACAGGATCAGCTCTCAAAGTATACAATGGCTTGCAGTCTCTCTCTTTTGCTGATAACTTCCTGAGAATTTGAGATTTGTAAGAATGGAATTTATTCATACAAATGCTAATGGCTCTTTTGGAGCATGTAGCAAAGGAGCTTTTCTTGTTAAACTATTTCATCACCTCAAGATTTCTTGTCCAATTTGATGCAAATGTAGCTACACCCACAAAACTTTTCCTGTTATTAATCACCTTCTTGGGAATAGAAATTGCCAATAATCACCTTCTTGGGAATTGCCAATAATCACCTTCTTGGGAATTGCCAATAATCACCAATTGGGAATCACCTTCTTGGGAATTGCCAATAATCAAAAGGTTACAACTTTTCCTGTTATTAATCATCTTCTTGGGAATAGAAATTGCCAATAATCACCTTCTTGGGAATTGCCAATAATCACCTTCTT
>ML685849.1:665647-708647 GCA_007922175.1 Pelusios castaneus | reverse complement strand
CGTGTTAGTCTATTGTAGAAAGACAACAGAGTCCTGTGGCACTTTTAAAGACTAACAGATTTATTTATCGCATGAGCTTTCGCGGGAGAAAATCCCACTTCGTCAGATGCTTTGAAGATATCTTCAAAGCGTCTGATGAAGTGGGATTTTCTCCCACGAAAGCTCATGCGATAAATAAATCTGTTAGTCTTTAAAAGTGCCACAGGACTCTGTTGTCTATGTTAACTATGACTGCTGACCTCTAATGTGAACATCTTTCAATGATGACTAGCAACCAGAAAGAACAGGAACAAGCAATGCCATTTCAGAATTTATTATTTCTCCATTATCTTCCAGATTTTTAACCATGCTCATTAAATGCTAAGTGTAAAGTAAGAGACGCAACAAAATTTTCTACAACTTGAATTTAACATAAGAAGCTGCTCCAGGATTGGTCATGTTTTTGAAATAATAGAGATGAAAGACAGTGAAACATTTATTGTCACAGTTTTGAACGAAGAAAGCTGAGCCTCTGACTGATGAAGCTGTTCAGTGTTGTTTCTATCAAGCTGCCCACAATACTTACAGTTGCAGCTGATCCCTATTTCCATCTCCCCTCATGATTACAGTCAAAAAACTGACTGTTCATCAGCTTTCTCAGCCACATGCAGGGAGAAAAAAAACATGATCCAAAGCAAGTGGCATGTTATTTTCATGTCAGAACAAAAAATGAAGTGAAGGAGTTTCTCCCAGCTCATCTAATGTAACAGCTGTGATGCAGGGAGAGGCCCAGCAGATTTGGATTTTAGTGGGGACAGGGGGGAATCCCCTTTTGGAACCTGGTTCTGAACTGCTCAGCCTTCCATCTGCACTAATAGAGTTATGAATATTGCTCGTCATCATCTTCATAAATATTTCATCCAGTACTATGTATTGATACCTGCCATTGACAACAATGGCACAAATTCAAAAGAGAGGTATCAGGTAGTGTAAGTTAGACCTATAAATCAGCATCCCTTACACTCATTTAAACACCCTTAGATTTTATTCACACTAGCTTTGATGATATGGAAGGGAGTATAAGTCAGTGCAATGAGAAATGAAAACGAAAGTGTAAGGACACTTAAAGTATCCACAATCTACTTTAACTGAACATTCATTCTGAGGTTTACATTTAAAATGGCCTGCATTCTTTTATACGTTGGCTGAGTGGATGAACATAGGTCCAAGGGCATATCAGTGTTATATTTACCGCCTTCTGCCTTCTTCTGAATATGATTCACTCTATCCAAATGTAATTTACTGTGGCGACTGTTACGGTTCAGAGCTAACTGACCCCTCTCTGGTTTCCATGGGTACATTTACACTGCAAAAAAACCAACAACAAAAAAACATGGCAGCAAATCTCAGAGCACAGGTCAACTGACTCATGTTTAAACTACAGGATTAAAAATAGCATGGCAAATATTCCTGCTGGAGCACAGGCTCTGTGACCTGGCAAGGAAGTTGTAGGGGGTTTGGTGATAATGGGCCTGGACAGACTTTGATTCTTCAGATCCTCCAGTAGAGTCTCTCCATGTCATACTGCCTCCTCCTCCATATAGAGAGTGACTTTTTAGCTATTTAGTGTCCCATTGAACTTTTGGCTCCCAAACTTGGGGAAACAAATCTTGTACCTTGATGTACTTGGACTTAGAATCTACTTTGCCTAGTGGCACATGAGGCATCCCATTTTTCCCTTCTGCTGACTGTTTAGAGCAATATGTTTGAACCCATTGTAAACTGTCTCTATGATAGCTATATGATTTTTTATTATCCTACAACAGGTCATTCTTTGGCCTTCACATCTTCTCTTCCCTTCAGATAGAATGCAGTCTAAGGGCTTGTCTGCACTGGGGGCAGGATTGTAATTCTATTTTAGGCTGTTGAATTGCAGAAGGCGAAGGTGAGTGATCCCATCGCAAATTCCTTGCTGGGGTCCTCTGTCCCTACTGCTCAGTTACTTCCTAAAATGCATTGCACTGTGTATAGCAGGCACAGGGGCTTGTGGGGAAGCAGTTGTCCTCTGTTCAATCCTCCTCCCCTCTTCTCTATAGAAAAGAAAAAGCAGGAAAAGCTTTCTTTGATGTTTGTCTTCCACAGACACAACCGAGAGGCACAGTGCTGCATGCAGAAAGAAGAATTAATTGAAAACTTTCTGGGGCTGCAGGCAGGGAAGGAGCTATATTGGAGATTGACACTGCAGAAGGTCGAGGTAAACAGCATTATGTCAAATTTCTCTGTTAGTGTAGACCAGGGATCAGACATACCTTATGTGTCTGCCATAGGGTAGGGTGAAGGCAGGACCAAATCAACATACCTATCACTGAGAAACAATTCTATATTAGGAATATTGTTGATTTATGTCTTTGGATCAGAAGAGATGCTATATTTCCACTTCATGAAACATAAATCTATGGGAGAATAGTCTGGAAAAAATTTCTGGAGGCTATTTCACCATTTTACTCCTCCTCTTTTTCTTATCTTTCAGTTCAGATGCACTTCATGAAACAGATTTTTTCTTCTAGGAATATTGGAAATGGCAAAAGGGAAAATGAAATCAAAATGAATATATGAGCTACAAAAATCTGTAAGAGCAACTGATGGCACTGTTCCATATAGAGGAAAGATGGCAGCTGCTTTTAACATTAATTGATAATATTTTTTAAAAAGGAAAATTTCACAAATTACATATCTGTCCCTGTAACTTTGTATACAAATAGTCTGGGGTGCTGATCAGGGAATATCATATTTATTAAAGTGGTGAATCAGTAGCCTTAATTTTAAATAGTGAATAGTGATTTGAGGTATCTCAATATTGGGTGACCAATCTGAGACACCTTGAAGGGCCTGACTTTGAATGTGGGTAGTCTTTACTTTCTGAAAATAAGACCCGTTTAAGAAGTGTTATGATAGATATGGCTATACAGTCATCTGTAATGTCAATGGTTAGCAATGGTCATTGTGCCCAGCAACAAGTGAATCCCCTGGCGGTAGAGGCCTGTGGCAAATAGAGCGCTAGCCCCTCTCCCTCTGACAGGGAGCTCAGAGTGGCCTGGTCTGTCAGTCCTTTCAGTAGGCTCGGTCTGTGCTCCCCTCCTCAGATTTTCCAGCTGGGGGGGAAAGTTCTCCCTCCTAGTCCCAGGGAAAACCTCAAACTTGCTGATAATTCTCTTGCTGTTCTGTTTTGTTTTGTTCTGTTTCTTTTGTTTTGTTCTCTTCTCTACAACCTACACACTTCTGGCAGGGCAGGCTTCTCTTATAGATCTGGAGAAGCCCTTAATTGGGTCCAGGTGCCGCTAATTGTCCTGCATTAACTCTCTCCTACCTATAGGGAACAGGGCTTTTAACAGTCTGAGGCTCATATATCTGCCCTCGCATATGCTCTGGTAGCCATTTGGCCTGGCTTTATCACAATATCTTTAGCATTAAAGATACAAAGCAGTTAAGAAGCTCATAGCAGGCTAATGGTGTCAAAGTAATCAAGTATTTTCTGTAATACACATGTGCTCTTTCTGTGTTGTGTCTGTATATACTATTTGATGAGGAAGATTGTACATTTTTCGCAGATGCTACTGTCACCTTTTTTAGCGACTTCTGGAAAACGCTGTGTTCCCACATGACAACTGAATCACAGTAAAATATGTTTGTGTACAATAACTGTACATTTAACATGCCCTTTAAACATGACTGCCCCTTCTTAGAGGGCCATGATATTTTCAAAGCCCTTGGAGCAGTTCACTTGTATCATAGTGCATAAAACAAACAATATACATTTACTCAAGGCAAACATATGTATTTATGATCCAAAGTTAGTCAACAGCAATAGTTGGCCAGTAAGTATGTGTTGTAGTATCCCTTCACTTTTTGTGAGCCAACATCTGGCTTCAACTTCAGTTCCTTGATTAACAGAATTCTTAGAGGCTAGTTGATTAAATGAATCAGACTGGCTGGCTTTACAGAGCATCAGTTAATTGAGTGATGTGCAGATAAATTTTAGATATTGATTTATTATCCAGGAAATTTGATTTTTGCAAGGCATTTGAATCAGTCATGAAAGTCCAGAAAATCTAGAATATGGAGTCTGATCTAGGATTAATAATCTGATCTGCAAACAGTGGCTTCAGCTTTGTCAACCAGACTTATTATTTTCTAAAACCAGAAACAAAATTACTACCCTTGTTTATGAGTAAATCATTCCATGGTGTATTGTAGGCTTACGGTGTGACCATACATCCAGGATCTTCCAGAAAACCATTAACTGCTTCCACCAACCTCCATGAAAGCCATTGTGATGGGAGGAAGAGGAGAGAGAACAAACATGTGCTCTATTCCATCCCTCTGAAATCATCTCTGTAGACTACTACTTATCCAGCCTGTACTCAAATCCCTTCACCTTGCCGCACACTTCATATTCTTTGCTTTGTTTTCAGGGACCTCCATCATCAGGCTTCCACTTTTATCTCTTTTCTCCTATCTCTTTTGCTCCCTTCTCTGGCCATTTCACTTAATTCAAGCCACTCAAACATTGCTGCTTTCAAGTTCTCCTCATATTTGTGTCTGAGCCTTCCTCCAAGCAACTGTCTCAGCCTTGGCACCAGCTTCTTTGTAAAACAGATTTCTTACAAGAAGAAGCTTACAATACTCACTGCTGCCCTGTTCCCACCTCCTCATCCCCAGTCCCTTGGGAAAAGATGGATAATGTGGTGAGAGAGGAATCCAGTCACAACACCACGTACATCCCACTTGTATCTGCCACTTCCCACCATCTTCCTGATGACTTGGTCATGAGGACAAAAGGAGAAATATTAGTTGATGATCTTTAGTTTCCCTAAAGTGCCTGTGACTCTGGGCCCCTTTCTTCATAATTCACACAGTAGGGGATGGGAGATTTTTTATTACTCCCTTTCCGTTCTTGTGCAGCTGCATACAGCAAAGGCAAAACTTAGCCCTAACTCTGTCTTTTACCTAGATTTTAAACCCTTTGGGACACAGATGGTGATTTATTGCCTTTCTATAACATGCTGAAATTATTATTGTCTTTATGTAAATAATAATGTTAGTATTTTCATCTTTTTAATTATGACAGAAATAGTTATATACATTGTGGGCATAAAATGGTTCCTGAAGTGTGAAAACATCTCCATTGCTAGCAACTTTAAGGGCTAGTCTTCTCTGATGGTGGCAAAATTGCTGCCATCAAATTGACCTTCCTGATCAATGGATTGGGTCAGTTGATCGAGAAGTTGATCCCAGAAGACCACCCCATTAAGAAGCATAGCACTGAGTCAAAGGGAGGACCCTCCCTTCGACACCCTGTGGTGGAAATTCTAGGGGTAGGGAAGTCGGAGGGAGATACACAAGTTATTTTAGGTAACTTGCATATCTCCCTTCGACTGCCACTGAATTCTAAGGGCAGTGTAGACCTGCCTTTAGAATCATTGTTTACAGACTTCAGATTCAGTGTCTAATTGTCCAGAATCTAACTCTCTTTTATTTGCTTTTGGTGTGATTCCATATATAGCCTGTCCTGTCTACTGGCCCATCATGAGAGTGTTCAGGGAAGGAGAAGTCTGCCTTGTGACCATTTACACCGCTTTGGGAAAGTAGGCCTGAGGCTCCTCTCTGTACTCTGTGTTGTGTGTTAGTGTGTATTCACTCAGACCAGATCCACTCAGACCAATCACCAGGAACAGGGTTTTATTCTGAAAGGAAACATGCAACAGCATTACAGTCCATCGGCCTCCTCCCTGCTTGTCTGCCACGTGTTCCCAGCTTCAGTCAGTGCGGACATTCCCTGCTGGGAAGGGCAGAGGGTACTTGCTGGCAGGAGCCAGGAAGTTCTCCCAACATGCCTCAGTTTGTAGTCCACAACTTTTAGTTCTTACTGCTGCTGTTGAAGCACCCTGGATCTTGGACTACACCTACACTGATTCAGGGTTGTGGAAAATATAACAAGTCCATGTGGCTATGTCTATACTTAACAAAGTTAGTTCGAATTAGTTCATTCCAACTATCTAATTAGAACTAATTTTAGTTAGTTTGAATTAACTTAATTCGAACTAGCATGGCCCCACTAGAATGCTAGTTCGAATTAAGCAAGTGCCATGCATGTCACTTGCTTAGTTCAAATTAGTCAGTTGCATTAAGCTCAATGTGTTGGTTAGTACAAACTAAGTAGTTAGTTCGAACTAACATGGCCACATTGACTTAATTCGAACTAACTAGTTCAAATTAAGGGTTAGTTTGAAGTAAAACCAGGTTTTACTAATTCAAACTAACTTTTCTTTAATTCAACTTAAGGAACTGCTTAAGTCGAATTAAGGAAAGTCAAGTGTAGACACAGAGTAAATTAAATCGACTTAAGCCTGCTTAAGTCGACTTAATTTACAAGTATAGATGCACCCTAAGTGCTGGAACTAGAAGTGTTGGGGGTGTGGCTGCACCTTCTGGCTTGAAGTGGTTTCCATTTTATACAGAGCTTACAGTTTGCTTCAATGGCTCTTAGCATCCCTACTATAAAAGTTGTTCCAGCGCCCTGAACTAGTCAGAATTGGCAAGCATGTATAAGATTACAGTTCTCTAGGTCAAGTCGTATTGGATTACATTACAAAGTGTTCTTCTTGGCTTCTCTCCCCTCCCTGTCCTACCCCTGCCGTCTGCCAAGACTTGTAATAACAAATGCAGAAGTTAACACAGATTTATCTTTTGATGAAGATTAACACACTTACACAACTGGTCAGCAACTTTGCATAAGCTATTAAATTAAAAGTTATGTGTCTCAAAACTATTACTTTGTGACTTAATACAGTTCATCATCTTAAAGAACATAAACAAACCTCTTACATTTAACTATCCCTTAGGCCAGTGGTTCTCAACCTTTTATGTCTTATATCCCACCAATCACTTTCCCAAAGAACCTGGGTCCCACCCGATAGAAACAAACCTTTTCCGTGAAGGACATTTATATGTTTACAGGCATTCTGTTATTATATTTATCATTTACGGTAGTTTTAAGGACATAAAAAATTGCAATAGTATTGTTGGGAGTAAATTTTATTGTTATTGCTAAAGCTTTATTGCTTTTAAACACAAACAAAAATAATAATTCTGCAGTAGTTTCCAAGGAGTCACTCAAGGATCTATAAAAGTTTGCTGTCAGTTGGTTTATATATAATGATGCTGGGTCAGGTGAGCAGGGACAATCAGTGGGAAGGAGGATGGGGGTAACTAGTAAATTAAAAAGAACTTTGGGGGCAGAAATGGAATTTTGAGTTGGATAAGAACTACAATTTTTGAAGGGGGCAGAGCATGTCTTAGACCTCCTGAAGAGTAGGGGAATATTGAATACAACAGATGATAAATGACATATATATTAAAAAAATATATATCTGGGGGATGATCTGCACTGATCCCTAGTAGTAGGCCTTTCCTTCCTTTAGTTAAATATGTTAAAGCTATAATATTTCTAGGCTTTCTTTAAAAATGGTAATTGCAAAAATACTTATTAGACATTACAGTAAGAACCTTTCTTCTGACCCATAGAATATCATCAACATTCAATAATTCATTTTATACAAAGACAATTAGGAAAGGTTAGTTGTTTCAAAAACATCCATTATTAGTATATCCACAGGGAATATAACTGCCTTCTACCAAGTTTGAAAACAATAGATTTCAACAGCGTGTGCACACAAATGTTCTAATTGCTAAATACTAACACTTTGGGGCCATGTTTTCAGGAAGGGAACAGCTACAGGGATTTAGGGAACTCCACAAGTGGCCCAGTTTTCAATAGAGCTCCCCTACAGTTTAGGAATCTAAATGAAGTGGCCAAATTTCCACAAAAGTGCTCAGCACCCACCCACTCCCATCATAGACATCACAAAAGTACTGTTTAGTAAATATAGCATTGATAGGAATATAGGATTTGCTATATTAGTGGAGATGCTAACATCTTGATTCCTATCCTATGTCTGATAGTGAAGATACCAGGCACAACAGAAGAAAGTGTAAGGCAGGGGTCCTCAAACTATGGCCCGCGGGCCGGATATGGCCCTCCAAGGTCATTTACCCGGCCCCCGCTGCGGCTGCAGGCAGCGCTGCGTCCAGTGTCATTAGCGTCAGTCAGGGGGACGTGGTGATGTGATGCGCGGGGGCCGAGGACGCGCCGAGCCGAGCCACCATCACTACGCTGAGGCAGACAGGTAGTAGCCAGGCCCAGAGCAGGGCCCCTTACTCTCCCTCAGTTACTAGTTGCCTACACAACAGCAGGCCAGCAGGCTAAAATCGGTCAGTCCCACACTCTGGGCCTGGCCGGAGTCCCACAGCACCAACAAAAAGTGTGTGGATTCATTACTGCCTGCCACCCAGTACCCAGAAACACAGGCCAGCAGCAGACGTGATAGCTACGTGCGCCCATCTTAAAGAAGTAATAGTTATTTTGCATCTCTAGGAAACAATTATGTCAAGGAAAAGAAAAATTGACTCCGAGTGCAGGATATTCAAAGAACAGTGGACCTATGATTACTTTTTCATGCAGTGTAAGGAAAAAGCTGTTTGTCTGATATGCCAGGATTTAGTGGCTGTGTTCAAGGAATACAATTTGCGTCGACGCTACGAAACTCGACATAAAGACAAATATGATTGTTTGGTCAGACAAGTGAGAAAAGACAAAATATTAAAACTGAAAAATGGATTGACAACTCAGCAAAATGCTTTTGTGAAGCAGAAGCAGCTAAATATTTCATCACTGCGAACAAGTTTTCAAGTTGCCAAGCTAATAGCGTGCACTGGCAGACCATTCGTAGAGAGAGGATTTGTTAAAGAATGCCTTCTTTCTGTTGCCAAAGAGATGTGTCCAGAGAAGGCTGATTTATTTATTACAGTGAGTCTTTCAGGACCTACAATTACACGAAGGATTGAAAAAAATGGGGGACAATTTGCATCAGCATTTGCAAAACTCCTCAAAAAAACGTTGCTATTTTTCGTTGGCACTCGATGAAAGCAATGATGTTCGTGATTCTGCACAACTTCTAATTTTCATTCGTGGGACAAATGATTATTTTGAAGTCACAGAGGAGCTTGCTGCACTGAAAAGCATCATAGGAACAACAACAGGAGAGGATATCTATGAAAAGGTTCACCAAACTGTGAATGATTTGGAGCTGGACTGGGCTAAACTAGTCAGTGTAACAACTGATGGTGCTCCTAGCATGGTGGGATCTATGAAAGGAGTGGTTGCACACATTAACCAAGAGATGGAGAAACAGAACCATTCACGTCCAATAGCCATACACTGCCTCATCCACCAACAAGCGCTGTGTTGTAAATCACTGAAGTGGGACTCTGTCATGAAAGTTGTAGTGTCTTGTGTTAACTTCATTAGGGCTCATGCACTAAACCACAGACAGTTTCAGGAGTTTTTGTCTGAGCTGAATGTTGCCTATGTAGATATTCTGTACCACACAGAAGTCCGTTGGCTGAGTCGAGGGAGAGTTTTGAAACGTTTTTATGACTTACTTCCACAGGTTTCTGCTTTTCTGCTTTCAAAAAACAAAGTACCAGAGCTCAAAGATGCAGAATGGAAATGGCACCTTGCCTTTCTGAAAGATGTAACAGAGCTACTCAACAGTTTCAATGTGCAACTTCAAGGAAAGGGGAAGCTCATCTGTGATATGCATTCACATGTGAAAGCATTTGAAGTAAAATTGGACCTCCTCATTAAACAAGTAAAGGAGGAAAACTTCTGCCATCTCCCCACTACTCAAAAGCTGTTGGCTGAAAAACCAACAGTTGCATTCCCAAACAAAAAATGTGTGGATTCACTGGAAATGTTGCAAAGGGAGTTTCAAATGAGATTTAAAGAGCTTCATCTCCATGAACAGGACATACAGCTTTTCCGGAACCCATTTTCTGTTGACATTGAAATTGTTGATCCGATTTAGCTAATGGAACTGGCCGAACTACAGAATTGTGACTCTCTGAAAGACGCATTCAAGTCAAACAGTCTTACTAATTTCTATGCATCTCTCCCCTCTGAGACATATCTTAATCTCAGGAACCATGCACTCAAAATGACAACCATCTTTGGCAGCACCTATGTCTGTGAACAGAGTTTTTCCCGAATGAAACATCTGAAATCTCCAACTAGATCCAGACTAACTGATGCACACTTGCATCACTTGTTACGACTGGCAGTGACAAATATGGAACCAGACATTGACTATCTCATTAGCCAAAAGCAGGCCCACACTTCCCATTGAAATACTGGTAAGTTTATGTTGGTTAAAATTGTTCTTCATTTTAAATATTGTATTGTTCTTTCATGTTGTTTTGCACTACAAATAAGATATGTGCAGTGTGCATAGGAATTCGTTCATGTTTTTTTCAAACTATAGTACGGCCCCCCCAACAGTCTGAGGGACTGTGAACTGGCCCCCTGTTTAAAAAGTTTGAGGACCCCTGGTGTAAGGGGTTCCTCAGTGGACAACTCTGGAATAACATTTGTTATGTCAAAATTTCTTCTTAACTTCTATCACTGGTTGTTGGTTTAAGCCTTGAAACTTTTTAATGTCTAATCCTATTCTGAATCATACATAGCTCCTGGCCGCAAAGGTATCAAGTTAATCACTTTGAAGTCAATGGGATTTCCCGCCGTAGATAAAGTTAAATAAGTGCACATGTCCCTGCAAGGTCAGGACCTTAGTTTGTATTTTTGCATCTGACTACTTTTGGAGCTGATATCACAGAATTAAACCTTTAGTCTCCAAAATCTGAATTTCTGGTTCATAGATTCTAGTGCCAAAGACAAATTAAAGGTTAATTCAACCTGACCTTTGTACAGTGGGGATTGTGGTATATAGTTTTTTTTTAGTGCATCCCTATTTTGTTAGAATAATTCAGGATTTACATAGTGTAGCATAGATCAGAATAAGGCCTAGAAACTTGACTCGTGAAGTTACTCTTGTATTTGTGTTCTTCTACCTCAGTATCTTGTTTACTTGACACTGAATGCTTCCTTAAGGAGACAATTCTATACCGCTGATGCTATTTCAAAATATTCAGTATCTTCTTATCATAATTTGTTCTCATTAGGTTTATAGTTGTATTCTGTGCATTCATAGAACAATTAGCAGCGCTTTCCATTTATCAACATAACTTTAACTTTGAGTGTTCAGCCAGTTATCAAGCATATTTAATCTTTTTTTCTATTTTCTTTGCAATTTGCTCTAAGTTCAAGTTGCCATCAAATTATGTATCATCATCAAACTAACAAGTTTATAATTGGACATACTGTCTATCTCATTTATACAAATTACAAATGGCAGAATAAGCAATGACCCTTCTAAATCCCCAGTTCATTTCCTCAGCCCCAGTTGGACATAAATCATCTATAATTACACTGTTTGTTTCCATTCTGTAGCTATTCGCAATTTTGTATTTATTCTTTTTGCTGTCATGGATCTTTCCTGATTTAACTTAAATTGCAATTATAAAGGGAATTTTTCCCTTTCCTGAAAACATTCATATTGAAACCTGATTAACGAGGCTGATCTATTGCTAGCAAAATAGAATAGTAGTCAGACTGTTTTTATTAACATTTTAGCTAATGAGCTTAATGTCTTTGCTCTGTTTAAACTGTGCAGCTGCAGTTATCTTGGCTAGGGGTCTCAATGCTATTGCCCAAGTGTTAAACAAAGTTTGAAAAAAAAAACATATTTTTGTACATTTTTCTAAAATAGAAAAAAAGGCTATTGGGGTTCCTATTTTGCTAGCAAAGCCAGGCAGTTCGTTGTATCTGTCATGACATTACTTTACCAAAATAACAAAATTTCTTCGAAATCACTGTCAAATTTTGCAAAATTATATTGAGTACCACTTAAGGAAACTTCTTAAATTGACCCTAAAGGCGATGGTGAAGAGAATGGCTAAATCTTCATATCCCGTCTCCTTGTTTAAAACATCAACCTGAACTGTTGCTTTTGATTTCCCGTCAGCTTTTCCCTTCCCTAGAGAACAGAGGCTTATGTAGATGTGACTTAATGGTGCAGGTACAACTCAACCTAGTTAAGACAGCAGAGTTTCAGTCCAACACATTCTGAATATTACTTGAATGACAACTGAATACCTTTTTTTAGTACTCATTAGCTGAAGGAAGAGTCCATACTTACATAAATATCAGCTTTACCTCTTCATCTGTCCACCAGATTCCGAGAGTCCTTTGTTCTTATGCTGTCTCATGGTTATAAGAAGCACTGTCCTACTGGAAATCCATTCATTAACATGGCATAGGAAACTTCTTTAATGTACTCGTGGTGGACATAAACTTATAGGTAATGTTATTAAAATTCATTTGGATCTTTTTGGATAAAAGACATTAAATGGATAAGAAATACTAGAGTTATTTTCTCCTCTCAGAGCTGATTAATTAATGGGAAATGTGACTGGGTTTGATTTAAGAGCACAAGTTCACTAAAAGTCAATGGGACTTGTGCTCCTAAGTAGTGATGAACATATAACTGATTTTTCAATTTGGTGACAATTCTGAAATATTGATAAAAATGCTTGGTTTTGGCTCAAAACAAATATGAAAGAATTTTGAAACAAAACATTAACCCAAAATGTCACTACTACCACCACCAGATCCTCCTGTTTTGTGTACGTTGTCTAAGTCACTGTCACATGGCTTACTCATTCCTGGTGGCACCACCTCTTGCTGTCCATTTGAAGGTTAGCTCTAGCCAGCTGCTGCACCCTGCAGCCCCTCTGGCTCCAGGAACCACAGACTCCTATTCGTGACTCATCCCTCGAGCCGGGTCATCATACATATTTCCCTTCTGGAACTGATGTAACAAAGTCTTTCCTAGACCAACCATCTTAGGTAGTCCACAGTCCTCTGCCTGACCTGTGCCATATCTCCAGTGGCTACATTTTTTTGGATAAGGTTACATTGGTAGGCTACATTTTTTGAATAAACCCTACTCCCAAAATATGTAAGTACTTTTGTCCATATAAAGCCTGTGTGACTTCATCCCCTCACTGGATTTGAAAATCTGTCATTATTATTGCAATAAATAGTGAACACAGAGGACAGCAAGGGCAAATGAATCAATAGCCTTCCCCATGATTGCATCACTGCCTGCCTCAAATATCAAGTTCCAAAGGGGTAGTCATGTTAGTCTAGTTTAACAAAACTCATCGTCACCCACAACTTCATATTTAGGCCTGGCCTACACCAGAAAATTAGATCATTTTAATTATATCAGTCAGGGATGTGAAAAAATCCATACCTCTGAGCAGCACAAGTAAGATGTAGACGGCACTAGGTCAACAGAAAAATTCTTCTGTCAACCTAGCTACTGCGTATTGGGGAAGTGAATTACCTACACTGGCAGGAGAATCTCTCCTATTGGTGTAGTTTGGGTACGCTGAAACACTATATATGGCTATGTCTACACTTACAAAAGCTAGTTCAAAGTAGTTAATTCGAACTAACTGATTCAAACTAATTTTAGTTAGTTTGAATTAACTTAATTCGAACTAGCATGGCCCCACTAGAATGCTAGTTCGAACTAGCCATGGCCATGCAGGGCACTTGTTTAGTTCGAATTAGTCGGTTGCAGGAAGGTCAATCTGCCGATTAGTTCAAACTAAACAGTTAGTTCAAACTAATATGACCACATTTGACTTAGTTTGAATTAACGGATCGAATTAACCGTTAATTTGAACTAAGCAATCAAATTCAAAGGCCTTAATTTGACCTAATGAAATCCTAGTGTGGCCAAGGCTTCCTTAATTCGAACTAACTTGCAAGTGTAGACATAGCCATAGCGGAGCAGCTGTTTTGAGTGTAGATAAGCCCTTAACTTTGCCCAACTATGGGAACAGTCATGGGTACTGATGGGTAGTGATGGCTCCTCAATATAGCAACCTCTTTATGGCCTAACTCAAGGAAGAGTTCTAGAAAAAAGTACGACCACAACACTGTAAAACAAAACAAAAATAAATAGTATAAGCATCCAAACTTTGCATGGATTGAACCCTCATCAGGAGGCCTTGTCCTATTCTCAGCTCTGCCACTGACCTTGTACAAGTCATGTGACTGCTCTGTGCCTCAGTTTCCCCATAATTAAAATCAGAACATTAATCTTACTTGTTTAAGTATGTCCATGAAAGGTGGTATAAGTGCTCATTATTATGAATAATCTTTATACTTTTTAAGGTTTGTCTGCCATTAGCTGTAGCAGGAAAACTAGAAGGAAGGAAATTCAGAGTGAAAGATCACACTCTTCATTCTTCACTAGCTCAACTGTGCCTAGGTATACAAAAAGGAGAATAAGTACTGCGCCTCAGCAATATTATCCCGCAATCACAATATTATGAAGTGACACTGTCAAGTTAAAAATAAATTATTAAAATCAGTTTCCTTTCTTGTGATGCAGCTGCTTCAGTTATTAAAATGGAAGGAATTTTTGAAGTGTCAACTAGCTCTCATTATTAAAGCAAATTTGTTACTTTTGCATTTAATTCAGCAAGAACAAAGAAAATAGACTAGTCAAGGTTCAGTGCCGACTAGAGCATGGTGTTGTATGCTTGCACTGGAACAATGTTGCACTGTCTGGGCTCCAAGTTCTCTATGTGAGAAGATTAAATCCCAAAGCAAAAAGTTTAATTGGAATAAAAAATAAAATTTTAGGTACATTTTTTTAGTGACCTTAGGTTTTGTAAAAACCAGGGTTTACAAAAGCTAAAATCAGCTCGAGACAGTGTCTTTTGAAGTATAGATGGCAAAAGACTACTATAAGATTCCATTAATCTAAAGTCTGAGCTCAGTAATTAACAGTGACAGATAATTATACTTGTTTGAATAAGTCAGACCATTTTATTGGCTAAATTTTGTGTTGTTCCACGAGCTCAGTATATCACTACTTCTTTTGTCTCTCAAACAGTTCATCAAAGCAATTAACCCCTGATTCTCTCTTGCTTAGCTTTCAATTTCAGACCAACCACTTTTATACTTAATGCTGGACAGTAGATCAGATGGCACAGTTTCAGATGTCCATTTTCTTGTTACCAGTCAAATCCGAGCCAGGTGATTGATGATTTGGAGACATTAAATGCACTTAATAAATTAAAGTTATGCCTTCGCTTTATCAGATACTGATTGAACTAAGGCAATTATGCAGATCAGAACTGTTGAGTATTGTCTTGACCTGTCCTTTCTAATGCAGTCAAATGAACTCTGCATTTGAAGCAATTTTGTGTTAACCCTTAATGTTTTATCTATGTACCTTCTTTATAGAAAAAGAACTAATTTTTATTCTATAAGTATAAAATAACTATTTAGTCACTATCCATAAAATTCACCCAAATGCAAAGGGCTTGTGAAAGGTCTTTGCACCATTTAAGCCTCATCTTAAACCTTGCATATACTATCACTCTGGATTAAATATTTATTCACTTCATTGATTTCTACTTTTGAGAATCAGCACCTGACCTAAGCATGTGCAACTGAGTACTTAATGTTGTGGAGGGGAGCCCTGTGGAGAACGTTGGGGAATGTGTTGCAAAAGGATGTATAACGTTAGACCCCTTACAGAGACATTGATCCTTTTCAGTAACATAAACTTGTTGATTTTGATCCTGAAGAGCTGGAAGAAGGAATATTTTAACTTACACTTTCTTCCAAATCTTCAGTGTTTATGAAAACTGCCACCATAAGAACAAAGTGACAGTAAGGTACAGAGGTAATATGTAAGGTGATATATTTAGATCCCTTCACCTTCACACTCGTATGCTGAGTTTATCTGAAACATCTAAACATCTTGTCCCTATGAAAGTTGCCTGACAGTCACATGAAAATGAGTTGCCAGCCACTTCTTATATCTGCAGGAAATAGGAAGTCACTTTCAGGATGTTTCATGTGTCTTCTTGAAGGCCAATACACATCTTGGAAAGGTAGCATTCTGCAAAAATGAAATGTAACCAAAAATGTTATCCATTCATTTTCAAATGCTAAAAAGAGTCAGTGTGTACTGTGGTGAAGGTTCAAAGGAAGGAAATGCTCATTCTGATATTAACTGAATCAAACAACCTATGTTTAGACACAATCTTATTAGACCTTACTAAAAATAATTAGTTTAACTTAGTGGATAGAGCAGTAAACTGTGACTCAGAGGACCTGCATTCTATTCCTTGCTCTCCCCTGTCGTACTGGGTGATATTGGACAAGACAAGTCATCTCTGTGCCTCAGGTTGCCCATCTGTAAAATGGGACTAATAATACTGCCCTCCTTTGTACAATTCTTTGTAATCTATTGATGATGAGAGCTAGGTACTATTAGTAAATTTTGTAAAGGAAAAGGATATCCAATAGGATATGAAAGATTTTATTTGATACAGAGCAATATTTCAGTTGGATCTGTTGCTGTATCAACAAAGTACAATGTATTTTTTTTAAAAAGAGAGAGAGAGACCATATAATTTATGGCATAAACATATAATCAGAGAGATTTCTAACTTTTCTTAAAACAAATCTGACTTGGATGACTACAGTTGTTCAAAAGAGCCATTATGATCAATCTGTAAGTAAGAATCTAAAGTATTTTTAAAATATACATTGAGGGATTTAAAAAACCATACCTGCAGATCATTTACCTGGGCTATATTGTGCAAATATATGGGAAGCTTGTAAAATTTGGTGTACTGACTGAGAGGCCCTAATAGTTCAAAAAGATTACTCTGAGCTCATTTATAATTCCATCACATTTACTCAAGGTCTTTTAAAATTATAGATATCCTGGGGACTAAACATATAGGGGCACAAAATGAATTCTACTTAACAAGGAACATAAAAAGCAATAAGAAGAGATTCTTTAAATCCATTAAGAAAAGGTAAGACAAAGGAGAACATAGGTCCTCTACTTAGTGAGGAAGGATGGCTAAACACTGACAGCATCAACAAAGCTCATGTATTTAATGTCTATTTTGCTTCAGGCGTCACTAAAACGAATAAAGTGACTGCATGCACAACACAATTAATATTAAAACCAAAGGGGGAAGAAATGCAAGCCAAAAAGGGAAAGAACAAGCTAAAGAATATTTAGATGAGTTAGATATATTAAGGCTGGCAGGGCCTGATAAAATTCATTCTAGAGCACTTAAGGAATATTGGAAAAAAATAGCAATTGTCTCTGAGAACTCATGAAGGACAGGTGAAGTCCAGAGGACTGGAGGTGGGCAACCATAGTACCTATCTTTAAAAAGGGGAACAAAGAAGACCCACTGAATTATAGATCAGTCAGGCTAACTTTGATACTTTGAAAGATAATGGAACAAATTATTAAATAATCAATTTGTAAGCACCTAGAAGATGATAGGATTATAAGGAACAGACAGTACAGCTTTGTCAAGAACAAATCGTGCCGAACAAATCTAATTTCCTTCTTTGACACCGTTATAGGGATAACAGTGGATGGGAGGAAGCAGTAAACATAATATATCTTGATTTTAGTAATGTTATTGACAAGGTCCCACATGACATTCTCATAAGCAAACTAGAGAAATGCAGCCTAGATGAAACTGCTATAAGATGTGTGTATAACTACTTGAAAGACTGTACGTATTCAAGGAGTAGCTATTAATGGTGCACTTTCAAACTGGGAGGACATATTTATTGGGTCCCACAGTCATCAGTCTTGCTTCTGCTACTATTCAATATTTTAATTAATGACCTGGAAAATGGAGTGGAGAATATGCTTATACTACTTACAGATCACACTAAGCATTTGGAAAACAGGATCACAATTTAAAATGCCTTCAAGAAACTGGAGAATTGGTCTGAAATCAGCAAGATGAAATTTAGTAAAGACAAGTGCAAAGTACTCATCAAAGGAGTGGAAAAAAATTAAATGCACAAATACAAAATGGAGATAAACCGACTGGGCAGTAGTACTAAAGAAAAGGATCTGGGGTTTATAATGGATCATCAGCTGAACAGGAGTCAATAATGTAATGCAGTTGCAAAAAATGATTAGTATTCTCAGATGCATTAACTGGAGCATCATATATAAGACACAGGAGATAACTGTCCCGTACTAGTCTTTGGTAAGGTCTCATCTGTAGTACATTGTCCAGTTTTGGGAGTCACATTTTAGGAAAGATATGGATAACCTGGAGAGAGTTCAGAGAAGAACAACAAAAATGATAAAAGGTTTAGAAAACCTGATGTAAGACGAAAGATTAAAAAAAACTGGGAAAGATTAAGTTTTGAAAAATGAAGCTTAAGGTGGAAGGGCCCTAATAAATCTTCAAATAAGCTAAGGACCATTATAAAAAGGACAATGATAATTTATTCTCCATGTCCACTGAAGAGAAGCCAAGGCTTAATCTTAAGCAAATAAGATTTAGGTTAGATATTAGGAAAAGCTTTTCAACAATATGGATAGTTAATCTTTGGATTAGGTTTCCAAGGGAGGTTGTGGAATCCCATCATTGGAGGACTTTTAAGAACACGTTGGCCAAACATCTGACAGTGATGCTCTAGGTTTACTTGGACCTGCCTCAGTACAGAGGACTGGACTTGATCATTTCTTGAAATGCCTTCCAACCTCACATTTCTATTATTCTCGGATCCTGGGAGACTAATGTGTGGCGGAAAGGAGTCTAGGAGAACTGGCTATATTTTAAAGAAACCTTATTGAAGGTACAGGAATAAATCATCCTGATGTTCAGAAAGAATAGGAAATATGACAGGCAACCAGGTTGGCTTAACAGAAAATACTTCGGTGAGTTTAAACTCGGAAGGAGTATAAAAATATTGTTCAAACATACAGGGATGAAATCAGAAAGGCCAAAGCACAATTTGAGTTGTAGCTAACAAGGGAAGTGAAGAGTAACAAGAAGGGTTTCTAAAGTATGTTAGCAACAAGAAGAAGATCAGGGAACGTGTGGTCCTATTACTTAATGTGGGAGGCAACCTAATGACAATTGATGTGGCAAAAGAGAAGAAGGAGGACCCTGGGAACTATAGACAGTAAATCTCACCTCAGTCCTGGAAAAATCATGGAGCAGGGCCTCAAGGAATCTATTTTGAAGTCATTGGAGTAGAAGAAGGTTATCAGGAACTATCAGCATGGATTTAGCAAGGTTAAGTCCTGCCTGACCAACCTGATTGCCTTTTATGATGAGATGACTGGCTCTGTGGATGTGGGAAAAGCAGTGGATGTGATATACCTTGACTTTATCAAAGCTTTGGTATGGTCTCACAGTATTCTTGCCAGCACATTAAAAAAAATGGATTGGATAAATGATTTATAAGGTGGTTAGAAAACTGGCTAAACCATTGGGTTCACCTGTATCATCAGTTTGATGTCTAGCTAGCAGCCGGTATTAAAAAGAGTGCCCAAGGGGACAGTTTTGTGGCCAGTTTTGTTTAACATCTTCATTAATGATCAGCAAGTTCGCAGATGACACTAAGATGTGGGGAGTCACAGATGTTCTGGGGGGCAGGGATAAGATACAGAGTTTCCTACACAAATTGGAAGATTGGGCCAAAAGAAATCTGTTGACGTTTAACAAGGGCTGCGTGCAGAATCCTGCAATTAAGTTGGAAGAATCCCAAGCACTGCTACAGACTGGAGACTGGCTGGCTAAGCAACAGTTCCCCAGAAAAGGATCTGGGGGTTACAGTGGACAAGAAGTTGGATATGAGTCAACAGTGTCCCCTGGTTGCCAAGAAGGCTAATGGCATATTGAGCTACATTAGGAGAAGCATTGTCAGCAGATCAAAGGAAGTGATTATTCCCCTCTATTTGGCACTGGTGAGACCACATCTGAAGTATTGTATCCAGTTTTGGGGCCCCCACCCCGCAAGGGTGTGTACAAATTGGAGAAAGTCCAGCAGAGGTCAGGGAAAATGATTAAGGGAGTGGGTCACACGATTTATGAGTTAAAACTGAGGGAACTGGGCTTATTTAGTCTGCAGAAGAGATTAGTGAAGAGGAATTTGATAGCAGTCTTCGACTATTTGAAGGGGAGTTCCAAAGAAAATGGAACTAGACTGTTCTCAGTGGTGGCAGATGATAGAACAAGGAGCAATGGTCTCAAGTTATAATCGGGGTGGTCTAGGTTTATTAGGAAAATCTTTTTCACTAGGAAGATGGCAAAGCACTGGAATGGGTTACCCAGGGAGGTGATAGAATCTCTATCCTTAGAGGTTTTTAAGGCCTGTCTTGACAAAGCCCTGGCTGTGTTTATTTAGTTGGGGTTGGTCTGGCTATGAGCAGTGGGTTGGACTAGATGATTTCCTGATGTCCCTTCCAATTTAAATCTATGATTCTATATTAGAAATCCAAGCATGGAAACAACGTGTTTGGAAAAGTGAACAAAATAGTCCATATTCTTCTCAAATAGTGCCAGGAGTTGCCTATCAGGCAACAAAATTTTATGATAAAGGCTCTGGACTTGACTTTAAATAATCTGGGTTCAGTTGTGATCTCTGCCGTAGATCTCCTGTGTGATTTTCTGCAAGTAGTTAAAAATATGAGGGATAAGAGTACATTTGGGTGTGATAAGGACAGATTAACTATCTGTATGGAATTCATATGCAATAGTGATTGGAAACCTTATATTTGTAGACCCAGGGTTCTCTAGAAGTTGAGAATGTAATAAGGACTAAGCAATACTGGTTATATCTGAGAGATTCAAAAATACGATGTTTATTTCTGATTTTAAAAATCTCCACTTTGCTTTCCCTATCCAAATCTATAAAACTGAAGATGATTCACAGACATATGTGAAAATTTATTTGAATATGACAACAGTCAGTACTAGATAGAAGCTGCAAATCTCTTTTTTCCTTCCTCTGTTTTTTTTTTTTTTTTGCTTAGTAGAAAACCAAACTACCAAATTTGACAAGTTTCTGACCCCAAAATGACCCCTATATTTACCTGCCAAACACATGCTAAAGCAGAGTGAAATTGCCTTTAACCTGGGCTACAACCACACACTGTCTGGCCATGTACTGTGTTGTGAAATAATACCTGGTTCATTTTTCATCTTTGAAAAATGAACAATGAACCTGTTCGTTCTTCAGAAGTGAAAAATGAACCAGGCATTATTTATAATGTCTGACAAAATCCTTGGCTAAGGAGAGAATAGCTAGCTGCCTAGGATGTATATGGAGTTGGATGTGTTCTTTCATCTGTTCTGGGTGCACATGTAGGGGGTCTCAAATTTAATGTACACTCTGGGTTTTTGCTTATCAGTAACAGAGGATCAAAAAAACAACTTACTTCATAATGTTAACCAATTATACTGTATTTCAAGGCCTCTAAGAGCAAGTCTACACTGCAAAAAACAAATCTGCAGCTGGTCCATATCAGCTACCTCAAGCTCAGACTGTTGGCGGGGGGAGGGCTTAAAATTGTAGTGCAGACATTCAGGCTTGGAGCCAAAAAGAGCTGCAAACTAAAAATAAGAAAATAAAATAAAGACCAATTTAATAGCAGTTGAAGTATAGGAGAAAAATGTAACCCCTCCAGAAATATATATGAGAATAGTAACTTCAGTCTGAACTCTGCAAACAGCCTCATGTAAGACTCTGGCTTCAATGGCAGTAGGACTAAATCTCAAATGCTATCCCTTCTTTCTCAGATGGGAGGGCTCCATTCCTTATGGGAAAGATTTACAGTTTTCCCTTCTTATGATGTTAATATCTCCAGTATGTTTCTTTCAGCAACCTGCTGCTAAAGTCATATAATATTTAGACCTATTAATATATCTCTGCTAAATCCATTTTAAAGCTGTATGTTATTCCTTGATAATTCTGAGACAGGGATATTTGGCTATGTCTACACTTGCAAGTTAGGTCGAGTTAAGGAGGCTTAAGTCAACCTAACTTAGTCCCTGTCCACACCAGGCTTTAACTAAGTCGACTTAAGAAATTTATTAAGTCGACTTAATGAAAGGTTAGGTCAACTTAATAAGAACCACCGGTTAGGTCGACCTAACCCTTAAATTGACACCTTAGGTCAGCTTAAGCACAGTGTGCACGTGGATTAACCCTTAAGTCGACTTTCTTTAACAAAGTCGACCTAACTTTTCCTAGTGTAGACATAGCCTTTGGGTCTTCCATATGTCAATCTTTTGAAATTTAAGTTCTTATTTTCCTGTTTTAGTAAGACCCCAATCTTCTTCATTACTGTTTCTTCTTAACTTGGGTGATTTATGTTGCCTTTTGGTATCTGTGTCTCTTGTAAACATTAAGGCAAACAATTACATTAATTCATGTGTTTCTTCTATCAATAAATTACTCCTTCCCATTGCTTACAAACCTGATTGTCCCCTTTACTCCTTTTCTGCCTTTATGTGCTTGAAAATAATCCCATTTTTAAATAAAGCTGGTGGAAGTCGTTCTTTTATTCTTCTGCTTTGCTTTCTTATTATTTTACATTTGCAAATTTGTTCTGTAATCTTTCCAGTCCTTTCCAGTCCTTCTCCAGATTTGGATCATAAGGATTATAAACTAAGACGAATGCTACAAAATGTATAAATGTGAGGCAACTTCTGTAAATCTGTTATAGTATTGTTTCATTTTAGGCTCTCATGACAAATTAATTATGGAAACAATCAGAGGCCAAGTTTGCAATAGCTGTAGTATTATAACTACATGTGTAACTCAACTCCTTTCCAGTGAATTGTAGATTCTTTCTAAATCTAAGTTACTCAAAGCAGAATTAGCCCAGGTTCTCAGGCTGACCTTCTTAGTCTGAGATGCACATATGCACGTTCTATGAATTGATGTCTTATTTTCTGTAGTTAGAGAGCCCTCATTCTCTTCCTCCACCAGTTTTTCACTACTGTAAATTAACTGACACCTGTGACATTAACTTCTGACTTACTCTGGTGTCAGAAAACAATTAGGCTGATGTCGTCACTTTCATGCTTAAAGTTTAGAAGCATAGATAGCTCATTGGAGTGGATGAGAGTTGTGTGTATAAACACCTGAAATTTGAAAGTAAAGCACAACTTTAGATTTTTTTTTCTTTATATATGCTTATATGTAGAAGGGAACCCTGCATATCTGACTTAGCTGCTACAGCTTTATGGTCTATTATGAAACCCAAAATTACAGGACATGTTCTAAAATTATACAAGATTCTAGAATAATGATTTTTTACAAACCTGATTCCTGCTTCTGTTTTTCACCTTCTCTCTCTCTCTCTTTCTCCTAGCTCAACAGGCTACTTTCTCCCAACTCCTGATTTAGGGTGTAATTCTGATCTCATTTATACTGAGTGAAGAATTATGTAAATCCATTGACTTCAATTGAGTTACTCCTGAGTTACAGGAATGAAAGTTATGTCCAGTTCTAGTCTCTCAGACCTGCTTCACTGATCTTCCTTCAACTTTTTCTTTTGGCTGTCATCAGCTTCATCCCTATAACTGGATGTAAGGGCTCCCACCCTTTCTTTATTTCTCTTTCCCTTGCCTCCCAGCCTTGAGCCAAGATTTGTGCTTAGCCTAAACCCTTCCCACATTTTACTGAAATTTCAAAAACAGGTGATAACAAGATCTTGAGAATTCTGGGCTTTGCACTGAATATATTCAACTTAAGAAACTTTACTTAGGAGATCTGAAGAAAATAATTAGCCCAATGAAGACTTCCAGATCCAACTTAAGCCACTAAATGGCTTTGGAGAGACAGCAGTCAAGGTGAGGAGTTCTACTCATTACCTAATAAACCTTGAAACAGGTAGGAGAGCCTATTGTGACCCAAACTGGTTACTGGTTGTGACCCAAACCTTTGAAAATCATCACTTTGATTATCTTGTTTGTCCAAACAGAGGTTTCGATCAGATTTATATTTTTTAATCAACTTGACCCTTTCTAATTATACCATTACACAACCCTCATCTTTTCATATTATTGTCTACACTTGTTAATTTAAGTCGACTTAGCTAAGTCGACTTAACAAAGTCGACTTTAAGTCTACTTTGTTAAGTCGACTTAGCATGTCTACATGCAAAAATTAAGTCGACATAAAGGGGACCCTGCCAAATTGACTTAGAGCGTCCACACTGGATGCCTAAGTGTACTTGTAGGGGCTAGTGTTAGTTGCCCCAATCTGTGCCCCATAAAATGGCCGCCACCTCCCACATAGTAGAGACCCTGATCTGTAGGTTTTACCTATATACATCTGAAAGTGCTTGCTATTTTGTGTCTTGTAAGACACAGATGAAAGAGCTTATAAGCTTCATCAACTTTCTTTTTATTGATTTTTCTAATAAAAACTGCGAATACAGCCAAACAGATCTTAATATTACATAAAAGAAAAGGTAGCACAGAGAAGCACCCACAGAGGCACAGAGATCATCTATAATACCATGTAGGAAAATAAATCTTGTTGAACTAGCACAGAACTCAGAGTCCAGCATTACAAAGCAAGACTTAAATATAAAGAAGAAAACCAAATTTGATAACCACCACATATGATAACATGTTTGTTATCTGATTGAGAGCTATGGGCAGTAGATATTATAGTATCAATTCAAGAATACACTAATACATTCAGTCTGACTTAGTAAATTAAGCAGAACCACATATTGTATTAACTGTTTAATGCATTTAAAATTTCATCCCCCTTTGCCCTCTGAAAGTGGCAGGAACTCCCCAGGCTGGCATACCTCATTTGCATCACATCCCTGCCATAGAACCCCTAGCACATGATGTGTGTCAGGAGTAGGGAGTGAGAGGCCAGAGTGTGCAGTGCTTCAGCTATTACTGAATAGTGGATAGCCTGCTAGATACCTGCCAGCCAGTGTGGTTTAGATCAGCCCACAAATACTATGTATGACGGTTGGAATTGAACACTTCTTATTGAAGTTGGTAATAAAGATAAACACACCTATATTTTCAAAAGTGACTATTGAGTTTAGATGCCTCCTTTCTGAATGCCCAGCTTCACACAACTGAAAAGGGTCTACCTTTCAGAGGGTAGATGCTCAGCATCTTCTGAAAATTAGGCCTCTTTATCATATGTGAAGTTGGGATCCTAAAAATTGAGACATCTAAAAAGAGTAGTAAAATTGGAAAACTTAGGCTGGGGCAACAAGCACTCAGCAGACTGCCTGGTGGCCAAATTAGTGATGACAGTATGTTTAGATGTTGCAAAAGCCTCTGATATTGGTGTCTGGAGAGCTTTTACATGTCTTCAGGTCTTCTTGGTGGAAAAATAGTTAAATATTGCCTTGCTGGGCATTGGGTGCTTTGAGCTATATGTAACATGAGTTTCCCAACATCCTCTGATTTCGGAAAGAAGTGCTGTGAGGCTGTACCAAGACTTTCCGTAATGGTTACATTTATTGTGCAAACAGAAAGGGTTGGTTGCTTTTGCAGTGTTTTCTTCATCCTCCCTAGCGTCGGTGGCATTATCTGATAGCCTATGTGTTGTTTGTTTGCAGCTCTGATGAGCTGTATGGTAAGTTAAGACTGAATAAGATGGACAACATCCTGTTCTTGTCATACATAGCAAGGGCAAGAATTAAAATATTAGCAGTCAAGCAAAGTGTCCAGTTGCAGGGCAGAATGGCCCAGAAGAACGTACTCCACTCTTTCTATAATGTCTGTGATGCCCTTGGCTCTGGGTTCTTTTGAAGACTATTTCCCACAATTAATTGTATTATAATGAACTGTAATGTGTTCTCTTTCTATAGGCTACCCTTACACATTACGGGGCACAGTTTCAGAAGTACTGTGTTGGGTCTTATCTATTTGAATCCCATTAATGTTAATCAGATTCTTACAGCAAAAGGCTTTTGTGCAATACTCTGAGAATGTATAAGAAAGTTAGCAGAAGTTTTCTCAGTTTCACAAGCTGTTACGTCTAAATCACAATGTAGACACTACAGCAGAATTCTACCATTTCCTAATACATAGTCAGCTTTACAGCAAAACTATAGAAAAACATTGCTATTTTTGTGCAACACTAAGAACACCAACAGTAGAAGTAGTTTTACAAATAGTTTAAACTAAGCCAGGTGTAGTCACTTTACATCTATGTGAACTGGGCATAAAATGGTCTCATTGTCTATGTCTATACTAGAAAAAGTTAGGTCAACTTTGTTAAATCGACTTAATATGGTTGACTTTAAGTCGACTTAAAGTCGACCTTATTAAAGTCGACTTAACAAAGTGGACTAAGTTGACTTAACTTTAAGTCAACTTAGTCTATTTTGTTAAGTCGACCTAACCACCCTTAAGTCGACTTAATAAAGCCTACTTAAGGGTTACTCCACATCCACACTGTCCTTAAGTCGACTTAAGGAGTAAACTTAAGGTTTAAGTCGACCTAATGAGTGGTAGTTATAAAGTCGACTTAAGCTTTCATTAAGTCAACTTAAGGAATTTCTTAAATCGACTTAATGAAAGCCTAGAGTGGATGTGGCTTAATTTAAGTCAACTTAAGCCTCCTTAAGTCAATTTAAATTGCCAGTGTAGACATGGCCATTTTGATTTAACAGTATCTTAAAGTCAACTAACTATGGGATAAATGATTATATAAGGAGAAAATATTGGAGACTCAGGCCCTGAATAAATAAATTTGTAGAGGACTTAGATGAAGACTAATTGGTACAGTAGAATAGTGTTTGTGCACTGGGGCTTGATTCAGGTATCATTGACATTGTTATAAATCCAGAGTATCTCCACTTTCTTCAGAGAACCTATTCAGTTTTAATACCAACATATCTGGGATCAGACTATCATCTCTAGTTTTAATGTCACTATCTGGGCTTAAATGTTATGCATCCACACACAAAACCCACACACAAAAAATTCTTCTGGACTTTTTCCCCATTTGACAACCATGGCTTTGTGTAATTCGTCTTTGATTGGAAGTATTAACCTATACTGAATGAAAGGGGTATTGCAGATCAAGACTCAGGTGCTTTTGCAGAGTTTTTCACATCTCCTGGCTTTATGCCTTGCTTCTGTCTCTGTCTTTGGCCTGTCACTTTCATGAGTACTAAAAATTTCACAAGGAAATATAAATGTCATTGTGATGATATTGTTACTACCACCGAGGAGGCAAGACTGGCCTTGATGGCCATATTAGTGTGCCTCCTAAAGTTCCATAAAAACTGGTCGGGGAAAAATCATGAGAGCAAAGAAGCATACTGGAATACATTAAACAGCTTTGAACAGTGATTTGGGCCGACTTAATTGGCTTGTGTCACTAGAGAGTGAATAAGAGCAATGCCGTTTCTGGGCAAAATACTACAGTGGATAATTACTGTAATTGGATCCAACCTGGCGCCCCTGGAGCAGCTGCATGAGCGAGTATATAAAATAATAGTAACAGCAGGCTATGGTAAAATAAGATTGTTTACTCAGTTCCATTCTGCTTTGTTCTCCATGAGCCTGGTTGCAAAACTGACTATAATGAAATACCAAAGGGCTATGATGTAAAGTTGTGTTTAACTTGTGGGAAGGAGGGAAAAGGCAGGTCTACTTCACTGTAGCAGCAATAACGGCTGTTCTTTGGTACATCATTACTACACTGAACTAGCAGTAGTAACAGTCCAGGGTATTAGACTTTAGGGGTGCATCTACACTTGTAAATTAAGTCAATTTAAGCTTGCAATTTAATTTACTTTGTGTCTACACTACACTTTCCTTAAGTCGACTTAGCTAAGTCGACTTAAATTAACAAGTGTAGACATAGCCTAGGTGTCCTAATACTATTAGAGAAATGTTGTAAGAATGGCTGGAGAGTTTGGTGACTAAGTAGTATTTTAATTGTGTATTACATTACTGGACATCGCTAAACAGGAAATATGGAATGACCATTAAACAAGAAAGGATCAGTACATGGATGAGGCAGTATTTTCCTAGGGTGATGGGAGAGAACTTCAAGTAAAGAAATAATGTGCATTTCTTCTGCAAGGTACTTAAATGGAAGTTGCTTACATAATCAAGGGAGTAATTCTTCCAAAAATATCTTTTCAAGTTGTAAAAGTAGTGACTTAATCAGTAACTAACCTCACAAATATGGAAAACGAGTCTTAGAGGACAGTTGACTAAAGAGAAATGCTCCCACAAAGGATATCTTTAGATAAGAGACTGAGATGAGTGACCAAATGAGAAATTCTCAAGAGTCCTCCTGTCAAAGACATAGAAACCCTGTGGCAGGTCCATTATTATTTGCAATGAGTGCACTTTTTAGAACAGTTTGTGCTGAACTCTTTTCTTCAGGCATCACAGTGCTCCTGCAAAGGATGACAGATGATGAGGTTAAGTGATGGATCAATATTTCTTCCCTTCCTTGTTATTGCCACCAAGCTATTTGGAATCCTGGTGAATGAGTAAATTGCAGCCGAAAAAAGGTCAATTTAGCCCTTGTTTCAGGGCACAAAACTAGCATGTTCCTCATAGAAATGTGTGGTTTGTACAGTACAGTCAGGAGAATTCATCAGACTATCAAAGTAGAGCAAAAGTACTATGACTAAGAGTTTCATCATGTTGGTAGGTAATGCAGTAGTAAGTCAGGTCTGGTTAAGATGTCCCTGGAGCAAAATGTCAATGGTACACATAGCAGAAAGTCAAGCTACAGCACCAGAAAAAGAAAAGGTTATAGGAAAAAGGGGCAGATGTAGTGAAGGCGGCCAAAAAGATTAGAACATGCAAAAATGATCCTGAAATAAGATACCAGCTGGGAAAATGTTTTAAAGATACAAAGACACCAAAAGAATACAGAGGAATTTTCAAAATGTGATCAGACAGAGATTTTGTCTCTCGAAGTATCATAGCGTATAAAACAAATGAAAATAAACCCACTAATATATAGTTTACATCCTTGGACACTTATGACTTCATTCATCCCCTGTATGGGAATAAACTGTAGAGAAGAGTGGAGACCCCAAGTTTCAGTTCACACTTTCTTTTGAATTTCATTAAGGGGGCGATGTTTCTTTTCCTCATAAAAAAAAATGTGGGAGGCCCTGATCCAGCAAAACATTTAAATGGATGAAGTAGATGGGATTATTCAATGTGACTGTTCTAGGGATTTTCAAAGCAGCTAACTGATTTTATTCTGTAAAGAGGATAGAAATTGATTTGTGCTCCCATTGACATCAAGGTGGGATAAAGGGGATCTTTCCACAGATTTCAGTGGACTTTGGGTCAGGCCAAAATGTGGATCAAACTTTCTCAAGGTGCTGAGTGCTCAACTCTAGAGATTTTTGGCAGAGACTGGAGCCAGCCACAAAGTTTATTATTTTCCTTACAGTTCAGGGGTATTTTGATTCATAAGTTTTATTTTGGTATGTCTCTAGTTCTTAGACTTTAGTGAGAAAAAAATCCAGAATAATATGACTCACACGCTTAATATCGAGTCTAATGGTTGGTTGGCTCAGTATGAGCAAACAGTTAATGAAATCTTTTCAAGGTTAAAAAGTTCTTGGATGTTTCACGAAAGACTACAATAGTATGTTTACCTATGCTAACAGTTCCTGATTTCAATATTTTTTTGCTATATAAAAAAAGCTTGAATATTTTATTAGATCTTTTTGAAAATGAGTATTATCTCTGGCAGATAACTCTCATACATATGCCAGCAATAGTGGATGTCATTTTTAAAATAAATATTTATAGCTCCAGGGCACTGTCTAAGAAGAAACTGGTCTAATTACCTTAATTACCTTACCTTAATTTTTCCTGCACACCCAGATTTCACCTTCATTATTCTACAAAAAGGGCAGAAATTCTTCTTGGGGAATTGATGAGAAATATGGACTGAAAAAGCTCACAGATCCTGGAGGATGTGCCAGAGGCCACGACTCTCTATATGGGATGTTCTACCTACATTTCTGGACCCATTCTCTTGCTTGCACAGAATTGTGTTAAAGAAAGATTCTTCTGCCAGCATCATTGCTCAGAATACCTCTTCCACCAGATATCATTTCTCTGCCTGGAGGAGGTGAACACCATAGTTACTGCTGACAGAGACACTATTACTTTGGGGAATCCCTGCTGAGAGAGTAGGGGGAAGATTCACTAGAAAATAATGGTTGCTGCACTGAGCCATTTCTGCAGCTCATTCCACACCATCATGCCCATACATCGATCCCCATGCAGAATTTTTCAGCAAGAAGAGGGGAACACACCACAGACACAGCATTCCTCCTTGATCCAGCAATAGTACTGGTGAAAATAAAGCTTTAAAAACCAACATAAATCTGACAACACATTTGTGTGAAGCCAATGTGAAAACATTTGTCCATCATCAACATTAAAAGGACTAGTTTAAACCAAGTCTTGAGAAAGGTACTTTTCAAGTTTCTCTTTAAGATTCAGTTATAACCCTTGGCTATGCCTACACTTGCAAAGTTAAGTAGACTTTGTTAAGTCGAATTAATAAAGTCGACTTTAAGTCAATTTAAAATCGACCTTGTTAAGTTGACTTAACAAATTGGCTACACTTTAAGTCGACTTCGTTAAGTCGACTTAACAGCAGAGAGAGCCATTATATTGGCTTGAAGTCGACTTAGTAAAGTCGACTTAGCATTAATCCCCACCTACACTGGCCTTAAATCGACTTAAGGAGTCGACTTAAGGCTTAAGTCGACCTAAAAGCAGGTGTTATTAAGTTTACTTAAGCTTTCCTTAAGTCGACTTAAGGAAATGCTTAAGTCGACTTAAGAAAAGCCCAGTGTGGACGCAGCTTTGTTTAGGTCGACTTAATCGTCCTTAAGTCGACCTAACTTACCAGTGTAGATGCACCCCTTGATAATAAAATGCTAACAGACTTTTAATAACAAAGTAGTTGTGCTATCATGTGGTGGTGTAATGCTACGGTACTTCTCATATGATTTCTCTGTCATCATCTCTTCTTTCCCTTCTGAAATAGGGAAAAATCTGGCTTCAGGCTTACATCTTAGGATACATCTATACATCTCTTTTCACATTTACTGATGAACTAAGAGGAAAGACTTCAGAAACAGACTACCCATGCGCAGACACTCTTCCTCTGCCTTGGCTCTAGGTGCACAGTATGATGGAGCTGCCCTGCCAAAATGATCAGCTCTGGCTGGTATTGGGTTACAGATCATTTTATTATAAAGTTCAGAGGTAATGAAATGTTGTTATCCTGCTTGTCTAAGTAAAGGGCAGTAGAACAGTACTTAGCCTTCCATGATTGAGGCATTGCAAATCCCAGTGAAAGGGTTAATGGGTGGGCCCAGGGGATCTTACCTAGTAGAGTATGCTGTGCCCAAGAAGTCCTAGACACCATTTCACCTCTCCTTTCCAGTGTTTAAATACAGATTTAATTAGTGTCAATTGAGAGTTATTGTTTCTCTTCAACAGAGTCTTGTGGCACTTTTAAAGACTAACAGATTTATTAATTAATTAATTAATTAATTATTAATAAATCTGTTAGTCTTTAAAAGTGCCACAAGACTCTGTTGTCTTTCTACAATAGACTAACACGGCTACCCCTTTGGAATTTGTTTCTCTTCAGTAATTACCAGAGCTGAATCACTGATAAGCAGATATAGGAGCTCTGCCTTAGATCTGGAGTCCACGCAGTGGTGAAATGAAGACAGTGCATAGTCTGCACTGTCAGTGAGGTTCCCCGCTACCCAGTAAAGTCACTCAGAGTTGAAATCACTAAAGACCTGGGTTATGTGGCTGAACCGTACAACACAGCATTGAAGAAGTGGCAGTGAGTATCCAACAGTGGCAGCATACAACCAGCATCAGCTGAATAAAGCAGTGGTGGCCCATGACCAGCAGGAACAGAGAAACGTATTCAACCCAGCCCTAGCTGCTGCTGACTCCCCTTGGCATAATGGTGACACCACAGTCGAAGGTTTGATTGCGAGTCGGGTCCCCACAGCTGCTTAACTGTAATCTACTAGCACAGCTAAAAAGAGCAGTAAAGCTCGGCTTCTCTGTAGGCTAGGAATAGAAGTACATGCACAGGATTTCAGGTGGGCTTCTGTGGCCCACATCAAAGTCTGTGTCACCATGGCTTCATTACTATTGGTGCTCAAATTAATTAGATTAAAGCTAGAGTGGCTATGCCTACTTGAACTGTACTCACACCTTCAGTTACAGCATAGACATATTCTTAGTTGTACTGTATAAGGTCAAACTTTGGTCCTGGGATTTCAGTGCATTAAGGCCCAAATTTCGAAAAAGCAGCTATTTATTTCCAGTGCAGATTTCGAAAACACAATTTATGATATCATCAGAGCTGCTGAGCGCCCACAGTTCCATTTGTGGTTATTGGAAACTGCAGAATGGAGCACTTGAAAATCAGGCCAAAGATGTCACATATAGGGTGTTCTAAACTTGAACCACCCAAAATTAGAGCGTGCTTTTGAAAATGTGGCCTCTATACTGAAGTAATGAATCTCTTGCCAGTTAGGCCCACATGTTCACCTGTGTCTGGAAAAATCTCAGTTCTGCCAGTCTTTTAAAAAATATTTTTGAGACCTGAGTGGTTTTGATTATCTGATTTCTAATCAGAAGAAACAGTTTTATCCATCTTTATTCTGTTTAGATTTGTATTGACTAGTGATATATCGGAAAAGAAATACACATGCAACTTCTGAGAGAGGTTGGGAATTCAGGAAATGTTAAAGTAGATATTTAAATGCCTATTGTATGCTTTTAACTGTTTACTAAAGACTTGGGACACAGAACGCCAAATACCAAATATGAACTAATTTTCAGATAACCAATCACATGTGTTTCTTTCAAACTGAACTTGAAAAAAAAAATCAAGGCTCAAGGTCTGAATTCTGTGTACATTTCTGTATTTTATTTATGCCAAGAACTTCATTTCCTTCCGTGACACTCATATATATGATAGCAGAATCTGATGCAGACCTCTTTTCTTTAATTTTCCCAGAGAATTCATTATACTGTGAGTCAGATAATTTTGTTATATGATATTCTTGTTAAGCAGTAACATCTGATGCAACATGATGTTAATGAACAGTTTGAAAATCTAAATTACAACCAAATAGACAGTTATTAGAATTCACCAAAACAACACTTTAAAAACTCTCCTATCAGACCAGTTTTGTACACTGAAAACACCATGTTGATAGCGAAAGTGGCTTGTTCTGAATTAGTAGTTTTCTCCCATTATAGGCAATAACCCTTCATTTCTAGTTGGCTAAGCAATTAGTCAAGTGAAAACTCTAGCTGTGCCTTTTTCTGGTTTATTTTTACAGTGGAGAAAAATATATATATGAGTTCTCCATTGTGTTATTGATACATTTCAGAAACTAAACATGAGATGTTACTAGATCTTCATCCCCCACCCCACCCCCCAACTTTCTGGGTTATTTGTATGTGATAGAAGCTAATTATTTAGACAGCGTACTGAAATGCAATCTGAGGTGATAAAGGGTCTCCCCAAGGTGTCAAAATTCCTTTCCAGGTCATTTCTTTCCCTAAAGAATTTTCTGAGTTGAATTGTGTGTTAAGTGATCAAATTTAGGACTGGAGAGTCAGATCACATGGATTTTAAGGTGATGGCATTTCATTGATTTAAATTATTAATTACTACCCACTTACTCCAGCCTTAAATAAGAGAATCAGCCATCAAAGAGGAATGCTAATTCATATTTTTGGGATCAGATGCATCTGTCCACTGGGGCAAGATGGAGGGGAGCAAACTTGCACGGAAATGGGCCAATGGAAGCCCCTGAAAGAAAAGAAGTATCTGTAACTTCATGCTTCCCCATCTTCAAGATAGTAGGGAACAATTCCACATAAGTGGCATAAATTTGGGGTTGGGCATTAGTTGGTCAGATGAATAAGGGAGGAAGGCCATGAGCAGCCACTTTATGCAGCATGCTCTCATAAAACAAGGACTAAACCTCAACAGAGGTTAATACTAGTCAAACTGATGTGAATGCCCTTCCTGTATTACCTCCTCATGGAAAGAATGGGAATGGACAAGAATTGTGTTTTGGAGGGGAATCCAACAACAAAGTCCAAACAGGTGATCTACCACAGGGTTTTGAGAAGACTGTAGAACAGACAGAGAGGAGCATCTTCTACACTGTGGTTTTGAATGGTAATCCTTTTAGCTGAGGCTTGAATTTTCTGGAGATTCCAGTCAATTAAGCCCTGTCCTTTTCTATATTGCCAGGCCCTCTTCTCTGATTGCATGCTCAGAGAAGGAATCCTGAATACAGACTTATCATATCTTCAAAGTAAGCTTTCCACTTCTACAGAAAAACCTGAGAAATCAAACACCTTATCCAATTCACCATATGCAATTCAGTATATCCAATTCACCATATGGAGACTCTCCTGAAGATATCATGCTCCATGTGTCCACTCTGGAGTTGCAAATTCTGGGAAATAAATGTCTCTTTGCCTCCGCAGGTGGCTGAGCCCATAAGCACTGGACTCCTTGTACCACTATCATCCTTTTCTACTGAATATCAATTGCCAAGAGGTTAAGAAGAAGAAAATGTGTATGTAGAACTCAGCCAATTTTTTGGATGAATAGTTTGACGAAGTTGCCATTTGGAGTCAACCAAAACTATTCACAAATTTGCCAAAGGTTCAGCTAGAAAAAAATGAACTAGGTTCACTGGGGGAGTTAGGTGCTATTAACAGAATTTGAGGAAGCACCATTAAGCCAGACAGTATGGGATTGAGTAACTCCTTAGCCTAATGGTAAGGTCCATCCCTTTGGCTTTCAGAGACCTAAGTTCATGTCACTGCTCCAGTGAATATTTCATTATTTATACAAAGTGGAACAGCATCAGAAGAAGATTGAGAACCTACCCCCCAGAATACTCTAAATAGCCCAGTGGCTAGGTCAATTACTTGCAGTGTGGGACACCCAAGTTCAAATTGCCACTCTGAATCTAGCAGAGTGAAGACTTAAACTTGGGGTTTCTATATCCCAAGTGAGTGCTTTAATCATGGGGCTAAAGGTATAAGTAGGGGGCAGAGGTGCGGTGCTACTCCTCCTCTGTTTTATGAATAGTATTTCCAAATTTCCTTTGCTTTTAATTTTTAAAAAAGGTTAAAAATGTCCAATATCTAACACAAGTTTTGTTCAACTCAAAATGACTTTTTCCAGCTTTTCTCCATGGAAGAAAAAAGTTTGTGTCAGATCAATTGGAATTCTTTTTTCTGTTTGACCAGTAAACTGAAAAATCCATTATTCACAAGCTCCCTTAATATGGTCACACACACAAAACTATTCCATGTAGTATCTATTTGTATCACAGAGCAAAAGAAAATGGGTAAGTTTGGCAGCACTTTTATATCTCAGTAAACATACTCTTTTTAGTATTTTGAACCCTCTTCTCTGACAAACTTCTATATTCCCCATTAAGATTTGAATTGAATTTCTCATGTAAAGCCTGGTATATGTGCATATTATTTTTTATTTTCTAGCTTTGACATAATTCAGAAGGTCTAGTTATTACTGTAATAGTTGTGAAATGTAGTTATTGTTAGGAATCGTTGCAGATGTTCCCCATGTAATTCAAACTCAATGGATATAGAATTAAATTACAAGTCCAAAGATTGTGCAAATAATAGTAAAATGATAAATTATTCTCTTCCTTTAAAGCAAACTATCCAAAAATGCAATAAAGAGTTTAGTAAGCAGTATTTCTTACTGCATTTTAGAGATTTAAAAGGGATTATCAAATGTGACAGCTGAGTGACTTGATATATTGGCCCCACTCAAAAGATAACTGTGAACTATTGTTATTCTATGACTTCTATTTAGGCAGGTTAATAAAAATGTCATTACTGCTTTACAGTTTATTGGGTTTTAAGACATTTCACTGTCTAAATAGACCATGTGTTTTTTTATTTATTCTTTGACTTCTAGGATTTTCAAACTGAGTACTGTCTAGCCAGAGCATCTTAAAAAAATCTGAAAGAACCTTAAGACCATTCAGTATTTCCTCAACTATGAAACCATTTATAGGGGCCTATTGCTAAGCATAACATCAGCCATTTTGAATTCTGGGATATCAATGCCCAGATCCTCAGCTGGTGTAAACTAGCATAGTTGTATTGCCTAGGCCAGGTGACTATCTGGTCTATCGCTTTTTAATATCTTGATTATATATCCAGTATTGGCAAATGATGACATAATGGACTCAGCTTTCAAAGACTGTGTGCCCTTAATACCAGGTGTGAGTGCAATTTGCATTCCCTGAAGATTTTCAACAGTAATCACAGCAGTAGAAGGCTGAGTTATGCCCACAAAATGGGGCACTGGTGTGGCTATAATTATACATGTGCTACTAAATTTTAAGACAACTACACCAGGGTTCAAGTGTCATGTGGCCCCCATTGTTCATCTCAGTGCTTTTTTTGTGATGGTACACAGGGGTGCGGAGTACCGACACCTTTCTTGCCAGACCTGCTGCCCACCTGGGCGGGGCGGGGTCAGCAGGGGAAAGGAGCGCGCCGCTGGAAGAAGAGGGGTGGGAGAGGCATTTTTCAAATTCACTATCAAGACATGTGTACCAGAACCTTTTCTTTTTTTAAAAAAAAAGCACTGGTTCATTTCAGAACTTGTATCCATGGCAGTCTGAACAGAATGAGCAGCTCACACTCACAAACCTCACAATATTGACTCATTGCCCACTTTCTTTTATGGAACAAAGAGAGACAAGTAGGCATTCAGTATGCTTCATTTTCCTGCCGGTTCTGTAAACATTTTGGGTGACTTAGTGATAGCTATGGAGGAGAAAGAGATGTTGGAGAAGAAACAGGAGGAAGCAGACCCCAGGAACTGGCCATATATAGATGTGAGCTAAATGCCAGGATCAGGGCTGGCTGCAAAAGGACAGCAGATTCTTTCAAAACTATTGGTCACTGAAGTTAGAATCACCAACTAGTCACAGTGGCTATGTCTACATTTGTTAATTTAAGTCGATTTAGCATGCCCACACTTAAATTTTAAGTCGACTTAGAGGGGACCCTACAAAATTGACCTAGAGCATCCACACTGGACGCCTAGGTCGACTTGTAGGAGCTAGGTGGACCTGGGACAGGTCCATGGTGGCAGGGGGGCATACCTTGCCAAGTGCCAGGGGGCTCAGACTTTGCCCTGGGGCAAAAGGGGACAGGGACCCTGGCAGGGCATAGGGGCAGGGTGGGCAGGGCTCTGCCGTGCCCTGTGGAGGGGGCATTCCAGGCTGTGACTGTGCCAGCCACCCTGGCAGGGAGGGCAGTGGGGAAGCCCTGGAGCCCCCTAAATTGACTTAAAGTCGACTTAGGGCTACACCATGTCTACACTGGCTTAAGTCGACTTTCTAAAGTCGACTTAAGCAGCAAGTTGACTTAAAAAGAGGTTTTACAAAGTCGACTTAATTTTTCCTTAAGTCAATTTAAGGAAAGTGTAGTGTAGACCCAGATTAAATTAAGTTGACTTAATTTACAAGTCTAGATGCACCCAAAGGGTGCATCTACACTGGCAACTTAGGTCAATTAAGGATGCTTAAGTTGACCTACACAAAACCGCATCCACACTGGGCTTTTATTAAGTCGACTTAAGTGCTTCCTTAAATTGACTTAATAATGGCTTAAGTCGACTTAATAACACCACCTCTGAAGGTCGACTTAAGTCTTAAGTCAACCTTATTAAGTCGACTTAAAGCCAGTGTGGATGGGGAATAGCGCTAAGTCGACCTTATTAAGTCAACTTAACGCCAGTGTGGACGGCTATGTCTACTGTTAAGTTGACTTAACAAGGTCAACTTCAGTCAACTTAAAGTGTAGTCACTCTGTTAAGTCAATTTAACAAGGTCAACTTTGAGTGGACTTAAAGTCAACCTTGTTAAGTCAAGTTAACACAGTCGACTTAACTTTACAAGTATAGACATAGCCAAACAGTGCTCCTGAGTCCCCACAGTGGTTATCAAGCAGTGCCCCCCCTCTCAAAAAAAATTGCACAGCCTCCTTTATTGCATTACAGTCTCTGGTTTCCAATCAGCACCTGGGTCCAGTAAAGAGATAAGTTATTTAAAACTTATTCCCTTCACAAAGTGTTCTTCTGATCCCTAAAGGACCAGACACATTACCAGATCAATATTGGTTTGGGTCTTACCCAAAGTAACACACTGCCAGCCAATCCCTTACTATCTAAAACTAAAGGTTTATTATAAAAGAAAAGAAACAAACAAGATGAGAGATGTTAAATGATCAAAGAAATCAGATACTACATATGACTTCCAAGTCCATATATATCAGATTCTTAGCAGTATTTGTGAGTTTGCTGGCTTCTAAAGTTTCTCTGGAGTACATCTGGATGGGTCTGCCAGTTCTTTGTTCAAAGTTTCAACTGTAGAGAAGTTAATCCAAAGGTAAGAAGCAGAAGTGAAGACAATGTGAAGATGGTATAGCTCTCTTCTATATCCTTTGCCATGTGGTTTATCAAATACATGCTCACAGCCCATGGGCTCATAAAAGTACCTGGAGTCCCCTGTCCACAGGCATGTCCCTACATGTCCTGCTGAATCATAGGCATAGCCCCTGGCTTCTCTCCCAGAGCACATTGTATAGCTGATTGTTCTTCAAGGACCGGCTGGATAGTGCTGATGCAAATCTGCCTGGGTGTGTTATCCAGTAGCACAGCATAAGTTTTTAGACCTTGACAAAGTCAGTTTTTGATGCCAAAATAGTGGAGATGTATATACTGCAGTACTCCTCCCGCTGACAAAGCTCCCTTGCTTTTCCAACAAAATAAAACCACCTTGACGAGAGACATAGAGCTTTTTGCAGCACACATAGCAACCAAGCACCCGTGTGGATGTTGTGTGCTATAACTGGCCACTGGGAGTTATCCAGGCTGCAATACCCACCCTGATCACTCTGCAGCACTCAGGCTGTGCTGGCCTGCACTCAGCTACACAGTCACGCTCTCTTCCCCTTTTAAAGCCCCAGGGAGTTTTGAACTTGCTCGACATGAAGAGCTCACACGGCTAAGCATGCTGAGTCCTAGTAGCAAAGGTAGTCCTGTGTGGATAACAGAGGAGGAAGTGGGTTTCCCCAGGCAGGCATGGTGGGCTACTGCACACCAATATGACCAGTACTCGCAAGCTTGAGAACTCTTGATTCTCCATTTCTTTTATGAACTTTTTTCATCCACTTAATGCACACAAAGTAGGTTTCCTGAAATAAAATGAGATGTTCAGCATAGTTATTTATAGCAGAATAGAGTTTAAAAATACTTTTAAGCATGGTATTGACCTTTAAATTAGTCTATTGTACACATGTTCAAATCAGGAAGAAAGCAACCTTTCATCACACGTCCTATCAAAAGCAGAACAAAAGCTTGAGTACCTCAGAGACTGCCTCTCCCTCTATGATACCATGGCTTGAATTAACAGCCCCAATTTAAACAGGAGGGAGCTTAAGAACAAGGCGTTTTCAGTGAGTATTCTTTGACACTGGAACTGCCTTCCTCCCACCAGCCTTCCAGAGCCGGATTTATGTGGCCTTCAGATCACACTATCGAGCTCATCTGTTCCTCCTGGAGCTTCTGAGGTGGGCTGAGAGAGTGATTGGTGGGAAAGTTCTAGTGTGGACAAATCTGGAGGAGTTAGACACAATGGCTATGTCTACACTTGTGTATTTTAGTCGACTTTAACTAAGTCGACTTAGTGTGTCCACACTGAAAATTAAAGTCGACTTTAAGGGGAACTTACAAAGTCGACCTAGAGCGTCCACACTGGACGCTCTAGGTCGGCTTTGTGGGGCTAGGGGGACCTAGGGCAGGTCCATGGGGACAGGAGGGGGCACCCCTTGCCCAATGCCAGGGGGCTCAGCCTTTGCCTCATTGTACCTAGGTACAATGGGGCAAAGGGGGACAGGGACCCTAGCAGGGCATAGGGGCAGGGTGGGCAGGGCTCTGCCCTGCCCTGTGGGGGGGCATGCCAGGCTCCCCCTGTGCCCCCCCCCCGGCAGGGAGGGCATTGGTGTAGCCCTGGGGTAGCCCTAAGTCAACTTAGGGCTACCCCACAGCTACACTGGCTTAAGTCGACAGTGGAAAGGAGGTTTTATAAAGTCGACTTAATTTTAATTAAGTCGACTTTATTTTCCTTAAGTCAACTTAAGCAAGCTGCTTAAGTTGATTTAAGAAAACTGTAGTGTAGACACAGGGTAAATTAAGTCGACTTAAGCAAGCTTAAGTCGACTTAATTTACCAGTGTAGATGCAGCCAATTAGACACTTACTATGAATGTAACCAATTACATTTTGTGCATTATACGACCAGAGCTCATACATAGACTGCAAAGTCAGAAGGGACCAATATGATCACCTAGTCTGACTGTTTGCACAATGCAGGCCACAAAATTTCACTCACCCCTCCTGTAATAAACCTCTAACCTATGACTGAGTTATTGAAGTCCTCAAATCATGATTTAAAGTACAGCGAATCCACTAGCAAGTGAGTCATGCCCCATGCTACAGAGGAAGCAAGAGTACATTCACACTGGGTTTGAATAGAACTCCTGAATGGCTAAGTCGTTACAGAAGGTGATTTCCCCTCTACTATCCTTCTCAGCTCTTGCTTACAGCTGTTGTGTCCTTCTTCCACACTGCTTGCATCAAAACAGCTTGTTTACTTTGAAGAAATAGGTTAGCAGTCTATCCTGTGGAATCTATTTGAATTAACCTTGTGACTTACTTACTCTTCTCTGTATGTATGTATTTAGAGCTAAAATGCAATATTTTCCATTTCAAGCAGCTAATGAAGTGGGATTGTGCCCACAAAAGCTCATTTATTAAATAAATTTATCAGTCTTTAAAAGTGCTACAGGATTCCTTGGGTGCGTCTACACTTGTAAATTAAGTCGACTTAAGCTTGCTTAAATTGACTTAATTTACTCTGCGTCTATACTACACTTTCCTTAAGTCGACTTTCTAAAGTCGACATAAGCCAGTGTGGACGCAGAGTAGCCCTAAGCCGACTCTAAGTCGACTTAGGGCTCTCCAGGACTCCCCCACTGCCCTCCCTGCCAGAGGGGGTGGCACAGGGGGACCCTGGCATGCCTCCCCACAGGGCAGGGCAGAGCCCTGCCCATCCTGCCCCTATGCCCTGCCAGGGTCCCTGTCCCTCTTTGCCCCATTGTACACGGGTACAATGGGGCAAAGGCTGAGCCCCCTGGCACTTGGCAAGTGGTGCCCCCCCTGCCACCGTGGACTTCTCCCAGGTCCACCTAGCCCCTACAAGTCGACCTAGGCGTCCAGTGTGGACGCTCTAGGTTGACACTGTAAGTTCCCCCTAAGTCGACTTAAAATTTAGGTGTGGACATGCTAAGTCAACCTAAATTAACAAGTGTAGACATAGCCCTTGTTTGCTATATATGATGTAACAGAAAAAGACTGTGCCTTAAGGCATAGGAATACAGGATCGCTCTTGGAGTAACCTAAAGTTGACCTGCTGGGTCAGCTAGAGGGGAACCTTTAAACTAGTAAACACCAACTCACAAGGTGCAATATCAGCAAGGGGAATTCCTGAACCAGGTCACAAAGTGCCTTGTCAACAAAAAGGGATTTCTGAAGGGGCAAGGCACTACAGCAATATTGAGCCAACCCGCAGAAACTGCAGCAAAATAGAACCAATTATAGTTGACCACATAGTCAGGGCTGGATCATGTCATGGCTCCCAACGGGTATAAAAATATAAGGGAGACAAGAGGAGGTGCGGATCAGGGAGAATCTACCCCCTTATCCCTCCTGTCTTGGCCAACCAGAAGGGTCCGCCCTGGTGTGGTGTATCTGAGCTGCTACCAGCAAGAACCCCAGAATCTAGGGCAGCATGTGTGAGTATTGGTACCAGAGCCCTTTAACTTTAAATTCTGTTACTTTAATTCTATTTCCATAGCCCCTATGGGTGCGCTCTCACTAGCACAAGAAAGAGGAAAATAAGTAATTTTATTAGTATTGGAACTAATCAGCATTTAGAGGTTATTGTGTTTCTAACTCTGGTTGTAAGTGTCTAGCTTTTGACTTTGCTACTTTGTTTGTGGTATTTTTGGGTTGTTTAAAGGCAAACAGTGTTATAGCCAAGCCAAAGAGTCCTGGTGATAGCACTGGATGAAATAAAAGAACTTAACCTACCAATCTCTGTCCCACTATTTTATGGGGGGGTGGGGTGACAGGAGGTGGTACGGCAAAGACTTAGGATGGCTTCTCAGCAGCTATTGAGAAAATCTGAACACTTCCAGTATTCTGCTCTATGTAAAGGGAGTACGCAAAGCAACCTGGGATAACTGATGAGTTGATTTATTAGTGTATTTTAAAAAACTACCACGCAGTACCCAGAGCATTGGATGGGCTCTCTGTTATAATTTGCAAACATGGAAATAAGTTAAAATCAATAATGAATATAGTTGTAGGATCATATCAGTAAATTCCCTCTTTGCTTACAGGTTTATTATTTATTGAATTTGTTGTAAAAGTGAACCAAGGAGTTAGAAACAAGAAACTATGTTCTAAACCAGACAAAGAATAGAGAGGCTCTGATGCTCCATTGCGTGGTGCTAACTGACAACATTTTACACTCATTCTGAAAATCATTACACAGAGCATAAGACAGCGGAGAGTCATTGTATATACATGCTTAGAAGAATTTTCATGTACTGCAAGAAACAAACTTTTTTTCATAGTTTCCAAGGCTAAAAGGGACCATTGCCATCATCTAGTCTAACCTCCCATATAACACAGCCATAGAACATCCCCAAAATAACCCTAGAGCATATCTTTCAGAAAAATATCCAATTGTGGTGAAAAAATTGTTTTTTTAAAAAGTACACCTTATTTCCAGCCTGAGTTTGTCTAGATTTAACTTTCAACCATTGAATCATGTTATGCCTTTCTCTGCTAGATTTGAGAACTCATTATCAAATATTTAGACAGTAATCAAGTCTTCCCTTGACATTCTCTTTGTTGAAATAAAGATATA
>ML685849.1:644420-665637 GCA_007922175.1 Pelusios castaneus | reverse complement strand
GATATAGAGCTCCTTGGCTATGTCTACACTTGAAAAGTTAAGTCAACCCTGTTAAGTTCCTTCTCCTCGGGACTATGCCCTAGGTCGACTTATAGAATAAGATTTATAGAATAAGTTGACCTAGGGCGGCCACAACATCTTTATGTCAACTTAACCATTTGACTTAAGAATTAAGGCGACCTAAAGACCAGTAGTTATTAAGTTGACTTAAGGAGCTGCTTAAGTCGACTTAATGACAGCCAGGTGTGGACGCGGCTTAATTTAAGTCGACTTAAGCCTCCTTAAGTCGACTTAAATTGCCAGTGTAGATGTAGTCCTTGTGTCTTTCATTACTGGGCAGGTTATCTAATCCTTTATTCATTCTTGTGGGTCTTCTCTGAACTCTCCCCAATTTTTCAACATCCTTTTTGAACAGTAGGCATCAGAATTGGACACAGTATTCCCGCAAGCGTCACACCAGTTTCAGATATAGACATGCTCATAAACCTCTCTACTCAAGATTCCCATATTTATGCATCCAATGAGCATGTTAACACATCCAATGAACATGTTAGCCACAGCTGCACATGAGGACCTTATGTTCAGCTGATTGTCCACCAGAACCCACAAATGATTTTCAGTGTCGATGTTTCACAGGATAGAGTCCTCCATCCTGTAAGTATGGCCTATGGTCTTTTTTTCCAGATGTATACATCTACATTTAGCCATATTAAAATGAATATTGTTTGCTTGCACCCTTCTTACTGTGCCATCCAAATCTCTTTGTATTAGTGACCTTCCCTCTTTATTTACCTGTGACAGAGAGGAAGGTGAGAAAGCCTGAGTGAGCATTAGGTTCACAGCAGCTCCAACCAAGTAAGGCAGAATGGAGCTGATTAAGCAAGCTGTGTATTATTTGTGGGTGGGGCAGATCAGAAAACTAGTAAAGACATTAGGCAGAGCCTACAAAAAGTCACAGGAAGGTGTAGAGAGGGCGAAGGAGAAAGGTGACTCTTCCCTATCTGTTACAGGAGTTAGACTCCCCAGGTTTGCTAGGTCAGATCTGTATATAGTGTAAAGGTGGTGGGAATCAGCTATGTAAATAAATTGTACAAGGTGTTTAACCAGCACAAGGGTCTCAGAGTACTTTCTGGACCAGAGCAGAGGCAGGAGAGAGAAGACCTTGTTACATTACTGCTTCCCCAACTTTTGTGTCATCTGCAAATTCTTCAGTGAGGTGTTTTTTTCTTCCAGATCACTGACAAAAATGTTAAGCAACATAGGGCCAAGAACAAAACCCAATTAGAAACACAGCTCTTTGATGATGTTTTCCCATTTACAGTTACATCTTGAGACCTATTTGTTAGCCAGCTTTTAATCTATTTAATGTGTGCCATGTTAACTTTATATCGTTCTGCTTTTTAATCAAAATGTCATGAAGTACCAAGTTTATCACCTTACAGAAGTCTAAGTAAACTGCAATCAGCTTTATTACCCTTATCAACTAAGCTCAAACTTTTTAAATATAGCAAAAACAATGAAAGTCCTGTGGCACCTTAGGCTATGTCTAAACTTGGCCAAATAAGTTGACTTTGCTAAGTCGACTTAACATGTCTACATTCAAAAATTAAGTCGACTTAAAGGGTACCCTGCCAAATTGACTTAGAGCGTCCACACAGGACGCCGAAGTCAACTTGTAGGGGCTAGGTGGACCTGGGACTGGTCCCGGTGGCAGGGGGGGCACCCCTTGCCAAGTGCCAGGGGGCTTAGCATTTGCCCCATTCTACCCGGGTACATTGTACCCGGGTACAATGGGGGCTGAACAGGACAGGGACGCTGGCAGGGCATAAAAGCAGGGTGGGCAGGGCTCTGTCCTGCCCTGTGGGGGGGGGGGCACGCCAGGCTCTGCCTGTGCCAGCCACCCTGGCAGGGAGGGCAGTGGAGGAGCACTGAAGCCCTTTAAGTCAACTTAAAGTCGACTTAATTTGTAAGTGTAGACGCACCCTTAAAGACTAACAAAATTCTTTGGGCACAAGCTTTCATGGGCTGCAACCCACTTTGTCAGATGCAAGTGGGTTGCAGCCCACAAAAGCATATGCCTAAAGAAATTTGTTAGTCTTTAAGGGGCCACAGGTTTTGTTATTTTGGATATATACAGACTAACACAGCTACAACTTGGGACCTTTTTAAATATAGTCACACTATTTTTTTCTTGGAATATGTGAACTAATGGGCAGTTTATCACTTTTTCTATATTGACAAATATCTTTTTTCTATGGGGTAAAATTGTGTATTATGGGTTTATAAATTGCAGGTCTTACCAAACTTACCATTGAAAAATCAGCTGGATACCAAACTGACTTTTCTCTGCACCTACTCCTGTCCTGGCAATTATTTTCCATTGATTTCATAGCTGTTAGTAACATTATGATGCTTGGAACTAGAAATCAAGGTACATAATATTTTCTACTACTGTAAAGCTATGTTGTCCTCGGTTTGAACCTAGGTGAGTGCAAAAAGTTATTTCAGAAAACTAGAGATAGCATTCCAGATATCCAGAAAAGCTATTTTAGTCTAATCTTTTAGTATCTAATTCAAAAGATATCCAACAGCGGGCAGAGCCCACAGCAACACTTCTAAAAGAAACCAGACACATCTGGAGTCCAAGGTTACTGAAGTAATTGTGTATTGATGGCCCATGTGGCTTCTTCAAATTGAGCATTTCATATTAAATAAGGACTAAATTCACAAAGGGACTTAAGTGCCTAACTGATATTTCAGGCACCTTAGGCCAACATTTAGGTACACTATGCATTTGCAAAACCTTCATTCACCTAACTTTAGGAAGAGCCTAAATGCCTATGGCTATGTCTACACTATAAAAAGTTAGGTCGACTTTGTTAAGTCAACTTATTAAGGTCCACTTTAAGACAACCTAAAGTCGACCTTATTAGGTCGACTTAACAAAGTGGTTTCCCTTAACCGGACTTAGTAATTCGACCTAACTTCCCTTAAGTCGACCTAAGAAAGTGTATTTATGCGTCCACACTGGGCTTAGGTTGACCTAAGGATGGGTTAGGTCGACCTAAGGAGGGTTAGTTCAAATACCCCATGGTTCTTATTAAGTCAACCTAAGCGTTCAATAGGTTGACTTAAGGAAGCCTCTTAAGTCAATCTTATGAAAGCCTAGTGTGGACAGGGAATAAGTTAGGTCAATTTAAGCCTCCATAAGTCGACCTAACTTGCCCCTGTGGACATAGCCTTCAGCACTTACCTTCCTGCAGTAGGAGTCCCCAAGCTGCCTAAGTCCTGACACTGCGCAGAAGCTCAGCACCAAAGTCTCAGCAGGATCCACAAACTAGGCATTCCCCCACCTATCACTCCCGTATAACCTTTGGCACTCACTCAGGATGCAAGAGACTGATGCTCCATTCCCATCTTTCTGATGGAATTTGGGGTTCGATCTCCCACTTCGCAGGTGACAGTTCTAAGCAATAGACTGTGGGGTGTTCTGGTGTGGCTGTCATTCTGTCTCCCCTGTTGAAGCTGTTCCACTGATTAACTAAATATGCATTGGGCAACAGAGGAAGTGAAAATGATTGTATAGCCCAGAGGTTAGGACATTCGTCTGCAATTCCGGGAAAACAAAGTCCAAATCCTTCTTCACAGCATGGGAAGGGGGGAATTGTATCCCACCTTCCACATCTCAGGGAAGAACCCTATCCACTGGGCTAAAGATTATAAGGGAGGCTACTGCTGCCTCCTTTCTGCTGCACCCTTCTTCTGCCCCATTTCTGGCACAAGCAGCTTTGGTGCTTAACTACAGTCAAGGGATTCATGGCAGAGAATCCCAGATAGAGATAGGTACCTCTCTGGCCCAGATGCAGACACCTAAGTCCCTTAGAGTAGAAGGGTTTAGGACCCATCCCTTTCCTTAGCATTTCCTACTGGATCAGACAGATCTCTGCTCAATGTGCTGGCTTCTATGGCATGAGTTGGATAAATAGCCTGGGTGTCTAACTCAGCGTTTGTGCATTTCACTAGGCAGCAGTGCTCAGTGTTACAGCACCCGAGTCCCTTGGTGAGCCTACCCCTAAGTATTCAGCAGTCACCAAAAATGTGTAGCTGCAGCTTCTTCCTCTGCGGTTTTACAGTTTTGTGCCAAATAATGTTTTTCCCTGTTCTCCCGTTTCATTCAGGAATCTCATAATCAGTAGCTGTCCCCTTATGCCCCTGTCTGAGTTTCAGTTTCTCCTCAGATTTGGGTTGCACTATTATTTCGCTGCAGGACAGACTAGACCCCCCGATTCTGCAAATGACCTTACTTGTTGCACAACTGCCTCATCCTAGAAACTTGCAATAAAGTAGATTTGAAAGATACAGGGCCCAGGACCTCTTCAGAGAAGGGTCTTCTGCAAGTGGAGTCAGTGATAACAAGAGCTAGGTCGTTATCTAGAGGGCCCTCAACAATACAACACAGAAGAGGCTCAAGTAAACTGTAACCTGGAAAAATATAGCACCACCCCTGGCCACCTCTAAAAACCAATACTTTCCCAACTCACAAACACCGAGTCTTTGCAAAACAAAAGAGAACAAGAACCACGCATTTGTTTGGAAAACACCACAACCACATTAAAAAATAGGCAATCTTAATCCTATCCCACAGTACATTGCGCAGTGTCTTTTGCCTCAGTTTCCCATATTGCAATGGTTGCTATACTCCTCTGCAACTAGTTGTTTGCTGCACCTGCTGCCTCTACTGTTTATGTTGCTGATACCAGCTGCAGGCTGCCACTGGACACTCCCGGCCACTTCTGCAATGCCACATTCTGAGGTTCCACCACATAACCCATGTCTTTAGTGATCTCAGCTCTCAGTGAGTTCATCTGATAGCAGGGAACTTCACTGCCAGACCAGTACAGCTTCTGCATCCTTTTCCTTTGACACCTCTCCCAGCACCAGCACTCTCCCTACACCTGCGTATCAGTGATACAACTGTAGGAATTACTGAACAGAAGTCATAACTCTCAATTAAGTCTAATTAGCCCTGTCTTTAAACACTAGAGAGGAGAAGGTCAAATTCTGTCTACAACTTTTTAAGCAGAGCCCACCACCCACTCCTTCTTTTCCTGGGATTTGGCTTCCGCATCCCTGACTTAGCAAGTAAGGATTAGTTGAAGGTGACCCCTCACCCATGGCAGGCTAATGCTAAAGTGATTTGTAACCCAACACCACCAAAAGTGCTCACTTTAGCAGAAGAGCTCCATCCTGCTGTGCACCTTGGCAGAGTCGGCAAGTCTGTGAAAACACAGTATGAGCCTGAAGTCTTTTTCCCCAATTCATCACTAGATGTAAGAGAGTTGCTCATTCAGACCTGGTATGCACTGAAAATCCTTCTTGAAAAGGGATTTGTTCATGAATTAGGAACAGTCATTCTGGCCCAGATCCTCACTGGTAATCAGGTGTCTAACTCCCAGGGATTTAGGAGTGTAATTTTCTGTGAGGATCTGAGCTGCTAACTCCAACAGATTTCCCTGCACTCCTCCCTGGGAAAATGAAGATTTAGTAATGCAATGTGTCCTGGTGCTCAGAAGAATCCAGGAAATAAATTCCTTGCACACATATATTCCATATGGGAGGGTGGGGGCTGTGGGCAGAGGGAAGGTGATGTTCTACATCTTTTCTCTTCCATAGTTCTTCAAAGGACCACCTTGTGGCAGAGCATAGAATAAACTAGTTGAGGGCCTGCCTGCATCAGGAGGGAGGGAATAAGGAAGCTTAGAGCTCAAGGTGGTCTGTTTGGGCACCATAACTCTCTCTGGCTATGTCTACACTTGTTCATTTAACTTGACTTAGCTAAGTCGACTTAACAAACTCGACTTTAAGTCAACTTTGTTAAGTCGACTTAGCATGTCTACACTTAAATTTTAAGTCGACTTTGGGGGGACCCTACAAAGTTGACCTAGAGCATCCACACTGGATGCCTAGGTCGACTTGTAGGGGCTAGGTGGACCTGGGACAGGTCCACGGTGGCAGGGGCCACCCCTTGCCAAGAGCCAGGGGGCTCAGCCTTTGCCCCATTGTACCTGGGTACAATGGGGCAAAGGGGGACAGGGACATAGGGGCAGAGTGGGCTGGGCTCTGCCCTGTGGGGGGGCATGCCAGGCTCTCCCTGTGCCACCGCCTCCGGCAGGAAGGGCAGTGGGAGAGTCCTGGAGAGCCCTAAGTCAATTTAGAGTCGACTTAGGGCTACTCCAGGTCTACACTGGCTTAAGTCAACTTTAGAAAGTTGACTCAAGCCAAAAGTCGACTTAAAAGCAGGTTTAGTAAAGTCAACTTAATTTTCCTTAAGTCGACTTAAGCAGCTTGCATAAGTTGACTGAAGGAAAGTGTAGTGTAGAGGCAGAGTAAATTAAGTCGACTTAAGCAAGCTTAAGTCGACTTAATTTACAAGTGTAGACGCACCCACTGATACCCCAGCTTCCCTCTTCCATCCAGGAAACTATGTAGTTTGGGGGTTAGTTCCTGCCTAGTGTCACTTCCCCTTCTAAGACAAGCAGTGCTCCCTATATACCTTACCTGTGTCTGGTGTATCTACTTCCACCCCTTAATTGATGCCCTCATAGAAGAAGGAAGGGAGTGCTTGATTCTGTGCCGTCACCACCTCTCACTTCTGTCTACCTGACCCTGCTTGTACTAATGCTGTTCTCAGAGGATCGAGGGGACTCACTGTCAGATGTAATAGCAGGTGAAAGGGCTTATTACTCTTTTAGGAGAGAAGCTCTTGCTGATTCCTACAAAAATAATTGCATAGCACTTAAATTACATTCATATCAGGCATTTGCTGAGCTCCACCCTCATTTTTTGCATGGTGAGGGTCTCCGAATAAAATACTTGAAGGAGTGGGGGGAGCAGATTATTCAAAGACACAAATAGGATTGAGGTTCCCATTGACTCCCAGTACCCACCAGGTGTCTAATTGCCCTTTGTGCTACTGAAAATCCCCACCTAAAATTAGACATTGCTGGTTTGTGGTGATATCGTCAGTCAGCAGAGAAGATATCCACATTCTACCCTTAAAGCTGGGCTGATAATTGAAGAAATGAGTGCTGCATTTGTGAAGATGGCAATATGTCATAATACTTTAGCACTGCACAAGCTCCAATACTTCATTTCCAGCAAATCTCTCATTAACATTCATATCTCAGGAATTAGCACCCGGATCGGTGCCTTTCGTACAATTTTTATCTTTTCAGTGCAGGTGTAACAAAATCAGTTCTGTTTTACATTGCAATTATGAGCTTATTACATAGACCGCAGCACTCTCTCAAGCTGCTGTTGGGAGACCACGATACTTGTGTCATATTGAGTTGTGTATTAAAAAGGATACACTTAGAATTAATAGATGTCATTGGAGGTAGGAGCCCAGGGTCCTGTAGCCTCATTATAATAATGCTATTTGTAAGACAGTTATGTATATGAATATATGTGCATGTAGTAGAGTTTGTTAGAGCTTTTTTTAAAAAAAAAATCACTGTTCTCAGGGATTTATAATGTAGTCATTAAAAGTGTCTTGGAAAATATGTATTTAAGATCCTTCAGTAATTTAAAAAAAAAACTTATTTTTTTTCTTTTTTGTCTTTTAGCAATACAAAAACTGACCTCACTCCACCTCCCCCCCTCCCAAAAATATCATTCCAGTAGCTTATTTTCTAATACTATATTTTGCAGTTGCCTTTTTTCAGCAGCAATTTTGTAGAGTAGATTATTAGGAATAATCTACATTAAGAACCTGCATGGAGTGTTGTATAAGTTTTAAAATGACTGCCTGATTAAAGGTAGAAAAGTGTCATGTAACATTTGAAAAGTGATATAAAACTGATTAGTGTATACAGTTCTCCGAACCAAAAGCTGCATCTATGCAACAGAGAAAAAAGCCTCTGCTGGAGCAAGCTGAGCTCTACCATATGAGGTATCCACAAGGCAATGCCTGGTACAAGAGTGTAAATAAAGAAGTCGCAAGTGGGCCATAGCCTGGGAATCAAGGGATAGATTGTTTCTTTCTCTCCACAAAGTACAGAGAGAGGCCGCTGTTACACAGATCCTCCATGACAAAAGACAGAGCATAGTTCCAGGGCAAGTCACAGGAGTTAAGAAAGCATGATTTACAGATTTGAATGTTTACACTCCCTTATCTATCTGATTTGTTTTGTTTAAGCTACTACTAAAGGAACACATGTAAAAACACTATTTTAGCTTGGATTTTTCTCTCCCTGTTCCCGCCTCAGGAATGTTCAGCTATTTTGGAAATACAGTCTATACTGTCCTTCATCCATGTTTGTATCTTCTCTTGGAAGGCAAGGGGCTACTATGTATGGAACATGTTAATAGGCGATGCGGACCTGGGTTTAAATCCTGGCTGCATGAGCTTCAGTGGAATTGGGGTTTCACCAATAGTGTCTACTCACAGCTCATCCACTGACTTTCTGGGTCACACAGGACAGATAGTTTAGTGTCAAATTTTCAAAGTTAAGGGCATGAAAATATTCGTAGCTGCCAAACTTGAATAGTTGTAATTACTTGCCAGCCAATCAAATATCTGTGTGGAGACAGGCGGGCAGTCATGCACCTGAAATCTAGCACTTAATCTGAAAAATTTATCTGATCCAAGTATTAATATCAGTGGGAGTTCTCTGAATGCATTAAGAATCCTATATGGACCCTACCACTCTATCCCTATCCTTCTGTTAGTGAATAGAGAAGCATTGGCTTAGTAAGTAGCTTTTGCTAATTATACGTGAACTCCTGGTTTTTAACTCAGCTCTTCACCCCTTGCTGCAGATTGCATTTTGCTGCAGTTTGATTTGGGGTTTTTGTTAAATTCTTTTCTTTCTTTTAGTTTTAATTAAATGAATCAGAGAGAAAGTGAGCAAATGCTCAGCCTCAAACATTTGTAAATTTCCAGCAACAAGAATACTGATCACATCAAGTTTACGGCAATTGCTTTTAACAGTTTTACTTTATGGACTGTATGTAATTGGAATATGAACAACACGGTCTGTCCCACCGGAATATTACACAGATGAAAAATGTACTGTAATAATAACTGGATAAATAGAACAATAGAGCAATGCAGGAATAGCTGCAATAAACAGATAATTATGTAATATAGTTATAGGCCATGAAGCAACAAAATCATTGATATTCCCTTATGAGTTTGGAGAAATGCTGAGGGCAGGGGAGTGATTTCTGCACATGTTGCAGTTTTAATTGTCAGTATGCAATGACATCCATTGAGATAAAGAGCTATAGACAAATGAACCTGATCAATGATCAGTCCCTTTCAATGTCAATTTTCTTTATCATGGCCATTGCACCAATAAAACTATTACTAGTTATCACGTTGACTCTTTGAATCTTAAGTAGGAGAAGCGAAACCCTCTCCTTAGATATTGTATAATTTCAGTGACCGTAAGAAAAGATTACATTTGACATCCTTATCCAAATGAGAAAATAAGAAAAAAGGACTCTATCAGTCCTTAAGTACATAAAGGAATCTTTCCCTGGAATGATAGAAAATGGAGGTCAGTTGGAATGGGGGGGAATATGTTATGTTAGGTTCAGTTAATACTTTCTAATGTGTGAATTTATATATTATGGGTGCTATATAGTCAGAACCGATTATTAAAACTATGTGTGTTGCATACTGTGATCACTCAGAACTTCACAGCAGTACTGGAGAGAGAACTCCAGTGTTCTTGTTCCCAAAGCACAGGTCACAGTATTTGTAGTGAAGTGTTCAAGATCCATCTATACTCTGAAACGCTGCCTGATCTATGAGCTGCTTGTGAATATCCAACATATTCCCCAACTAAGGAATGGTATGTGACTTTTTTTTGTTTGCAGACAAATAAAAGCCTACCTTAATATATTCATATATATATTCTTAGCTCATAAATATTTGGCTCCAGAACCAGTTTTAGTTAGTACTAAATAAAATGGGAAAATGTTATAGTAAAATAAAATAAGATAGTTTTATTGAACTGCTTAATGTCAATGAGTAATTTGGTAGTATTGGAATAATAGACACATGGTCGAGCTCAGAAAAAAGGGGGGGTGTCAAATTCTGCTCTCTCACACACACTTCTGTGGCCCCACTGCTTTTAAAGAAGTTGATGTATGCAATTGAGGGTTCAATTTGGCCATAAATGATGACGAGACAGGTTCAGAAGGAGACAAAATAAAGCAGGACAGAAATAGCGACAGTATTGATGAGGGTAAATGTTTATTAACATTAAGAAATTATGGCCAGTTTGAATAAAAATTAAGAACAATTTGAAAGCGAACAACTGGAGAAAACAGACTGGGAAATAGCTGTGCAAATAAGAGAAACCTGTAAGTCTATCAACAATTTCAGCTCACATAGTTCTTTATTAGACCATGATATATCAAAGTGGTCTTTATAGAAAACTAGCTTGTTTACTGTGTTTAGGCTTAGATATCAACATATTTGATTGGAATAAGAATTATGCAAAGACAAAGGAGGGGACAATTTTTTAAAGGAAGTATAACCCAGAGTGCAGGGATAAGGTGTTTCAAATAGTATTTTTTAAATAGACAATATAGACAAGGTTTATTCTGGTCTTTACACAAGAAATGAGCTCAGTAAGATAAATAAAAATGGGTGCATGTAGGTTTTAAGGACTGATTATTAAAGGTATTTTGATACCTAACACCCCCTGGTTTCAATGGAAGTTAGGAACCTAGATGCTTTTATGGATCAAGGCCTTAATGACTGTTTTAAATAGATTTGATACATTCAAGAGTAAATATTAAAAATGGAGAAGGCAGAAAAAAGGTTTTGTTTGTTAGAAAGCAGATTTGGAGATGTGTGCATTCATGGTCAACATGTCACCCTGCTCCATTTTAACCTACCATGGATTGAACTAATAATATAGGGTCATATTGTACCTGAATGGGCCTTGGAAGTACCATGAGAAAAACCCTATGGGTATGTGTACACTAGAAAAGCTAAGTCGACTCTGTCAAGTCGACTTAACAAGGTCAACTTAAAATCGACCTTATTAAATCGACTTTCAGCATCTACGCTAAAAACTTAAGTTGACTGCCTGCGTCCACATATGCAGGTGCTAGGTCGAAGGAGAGCTGCAGCTCAGGGGAGCTGTGGATCGGGCGAAAGGAGCCGCGGCTCCCCCCAGGGACAAGAGAGCCATGGCTCCCTGGCAGAAGGGAGCCAGGGCTCCCTTCTTCTCCCCAGCAAAAGGGATCTGGGGGTCCACCCAGAGACAAGGGAGCCATGGCTCCCTTCTTCTCCACGGCAAAAGGGAGCTGGAGCTCCCCTCGGGGACAAGGGAGGTGGGTTCCTTTGTCCCTGGGGGGATCCACGGCTCCCTTGTCCCCAGGGGGAGCCGCGGCTCCCTTCTGCGAGGGAGCTGCAGCTCCCTTGTCCCCGGGGGGAACTGCAGCCCCCTTGTCCCAGGGATCCACAGCTCCCTACTCCCTGGGAACCGTGGCTCCCTTCTCTCCAGCTCATCCCCCTTAGGTCGACTTAGGGAATTAGGTCAACCTAGCGCATCCACACTGGCTTTAGGGGGACTTAACAGGTCAAATTAAGACGTAAATCAACCTAAAGAGTGGAACTTATGAAGTTGACTTAAGGAAGCGCTTCAGTCGATTTAATGAAAGCCAGATGTGGACGTGGCATTCGGTAGGTCAACTTAAGCATCCTCTTGTCAACTGGCTATCAGGACAAATGCTCAATTTTGCCGAAAAAATCAGGACACTTGGGACAGAATTTAAAAAAGAGGACTGTCCCAGCCAAACAGAATGGATGGGCACCCTGTCCGTGCTGATGTTGGCTTAAACCCTATCCCCATGATTGTGTGGCAGTAGCTGTGGTGGAAGCAAGAGGAGTTAATCTCAGCAGGAGTATGAAGAGAAATGCATGAATGGATGTGGAGATTTGTGATTTTCGTGATCTTTTGCTGATGTTTTAATAAACTATTATTTGCCCCTACTACTTCATTGTAGAATTGTGATCTGGCTGCCATTGCCATTACTCGTGAAGGATTTTATGTTGGTTTCCACATGTGTTTATAATCATGAGCAACTTGATTTTTCACTTAGATCTGCAGACACTGCCTCTGCCCCATCTTTAGCAATGTTACTTTCTTGTAGTTAAATTTTGGAAAGAGAGAGAATATTTTAATTGAGTCTCCTCAGCACTACCAATGACAACCTCATACTCATGTTTATTTACTCATGCTTATTATATTAACACTTACTATATTGAAATTAGTCAGTTCTGCTGTTTCTAAGACAATACACAGTACATCTATTGTCTAAATCCCATGAGGTCCTGCCCTTATTCAGAAGCTGGTGCTATTGCTGCAGAGACTCTTGTGCGTACCTTTGTTTCTTGCAAGATTGAGTATGGATTTTTTTTTAACAACTGGACTTCCTAAACCTGCCTGGCTCAATGTAAAGTCACTTGTTCTTCCACAGCTCATGTTCTCAAAGCAGTAGCTTATATTCCGGTCTTATAGGGGAGTTCCGTCGCATAGAGAAAGTGATTATAATAAACTCTAGGGCTATGTCTACACTTGAAAGTTAGGTCGACTTAAGGAGGCTTAAGTCGACTTAATTTAGTCCATGTTCACACCAGGCTTTCATTAAGTCAACTTAAGAGATTTCCTTAAGTCAACTTAATAAATACCACTGTTTAGGTCGACTTAACAGCTAAGTCGATTTGTTAAGTCAACCTAAACCCGTTGTGGACAACCTAGGTCGACTTAGTTCTCTAAGTCAACCTAGGGCTGGGGACAGGGGAGCCATGGCTCCCTTCTCCCTGGGACCCCCCCCCCCTCCCCGAAGGAAGGGAGCCGTGCTCCCTTCTTGCCGGGAAGCCTCAGGGTCCTGACAAGAAGGCAGCCATGGCTGCCCTCTCCCTGGGATCCACGGGGGTCCCACCAAGAAGGCAGCCACAACTGCTCTCTCCCTGGAACCCGGGTCCCTCCCAGAAGAGAGCTGCAGGCTGGGCTCCCTTCTCCGGGACTGGAGTGGTCCCGGCCAGAATGGAGCCCTGATCTCTTCTCCCTGTGGGGTCCAGGCAAGAAGGGAGCTGCCAGCGCTCTGCTGACAGGGGATCCCCGAGGTTCCCCTGCCAGCTGGAGTGCAGCAGCTGCCTTCTTCCGTGCTCCAGTTGACAGGGGATCGCCAAGGTTCCCCTGTCAGCTGGAGCGCAGCAGCTGTCTTTCCCCATGCTCCAGCTGACAGGGGATCCCCGAGGTTCTCCTGTCAGCTGGAGCATGGGGGAAGTCAGCTGGAGCTTGCCGGGACCCACGTGGGTCTGGGGAGAGAGCGGGGCTTCTGGCAAGAAGGGACCGTGGGTCCTTTCTGCCGGGACCGTGGCTCCCTACTCTACACTCCATGGGCTATGTCCATACTTAAAAAGTTAAGTCAACTTGTTAAGTAGACTTAACAAGGCCAACCTTGTTAAGTTGACTTAACAGAGTCGACTTAACTTTTTAAGTGTAGACATAGCCTAGGAGGGTATTACTTCTATGTAGTGTATGTGGGCATAGTGTAACCCATATGCCTAAAACAGGCTATCTCTTTAAGAGGCCTATTGAGGGTGGGTTACTGTTGCTTGCCAGATTAGCTGCCCAGAACCAGAAACTTCTGGAAATAGGGAGTAATAGCATTTGAGCATGCTCCACAGTGTTTCCTGCTGGTGTGGTCATGTCAGATGCCTGAGAGCAAGCAGCCAGGGCAGGTGGATTGAGAAGAGCCCCTGTGCTCTGTGCAAGGGGAGAAGCGGATCCAGGAGCAGACAGCAGGCTGTTTTCCCCAACTCTGAGGCATTTTGCTTCAGGTTTCTTTCTTTTTATATATGTGTATGTCTATGTAACTGAGTGAAGACTAAGCAGTAAGCTGACTGGAGAACAGTGGTTCCAGCAGAGAAAGAGCAGGGTCTGCGTGGGTTTTCATTGAAGATTCCTGCAGCCAAAGAACAAGAAGCTGCTTCTTCCTACTCAAGCCTTTGAACTTGGTATACAGAGACTATCACTGAGATTCAGACGAACTCCACCAAAACTTTGGGAACACTTGAGTTGACCGTGTTTCTGTGGGGCTCCTCTGTTTAAATTCATATTGTTTTGGTTTGTTTGGGGTTTTTTTTCTTGTTTATATGTGGTGTGGAAAGAAAGTTGTGGATTAGTAAATGTGAGTTTACAAAATAGCCACATCACGTTATAGATTTATATAGTAGTTATTATTTGGTTTTTTTTATCATAGGATTTATAAAGTTAATACTTAATAAAACTCATTACTTTTGTTGTCTTCAACTCTGAGCAATCTTTACTGTGAGTTCTTTAAGACTGAATCCTGGGTTTCCAGCTGCTTCTCCATAGGAGCTGGGGTTTATTTTTTTATGGCACTGCAGAAAAGCAAATTGAGATAAACTCTAGTCCTCCTGAAGGTTACAATAGCAAGCACTACCAACCTCCCATAGCTCCTACGCAACCTTCAGATCCCTGCCTTTGCACCTTGTAGGGCTTATTGACAGTGATGAGTCAAACTCAAGATTTTATTTAAAAAAAAAAAAAAAAGAACAGTGTATGTGTGTGCATGTGTGAGTGCAAACCTTAAAAATTAAATGCCCATCTGAATCTTGTTCAGGCCCATGATACTTTCTTTTTCAGCACTTTCTGACCTACCTAGCACCTTTTTATGCTTCCACTTCTCTACATCAACACCTCCACACACATAGATGGGCTTCTTACTCTGTTCAATCATGTCAACAAACACTGATCAAGGCCATCGCTCACCTGTACAGAACCCCATGCAATTTGGCCCCTTTCCCAGGCTCTTAGCAACCCTCTTCCTGGCACTCCTATTGACCCAGATAGGTTTCCAGTGACCCCTAAAGAGCCTAGTCTTTGATGCTACGGGGAGGCTAACAACCATTGCAATGTCCACTTGACTCTGGAGCCAGTCTGCACTGAAATCTTATTTCCCTTGAACCACAATGCACTGTGCCAATATTAGAACATATTGTAGAGAATAGCTTGGGCACTTTCTTTGATGTGAATGGTGCTTTACAAATTGAAATTGCTGCAATATCTTCAACTATTAGCTTTGTTTGTTGTGGGCAATCATACACAGTCAATTGCTGCCCCTGAAGCCTCTCCAGCATATAATACTCTGCATAGAATTCAACTTCCTGGCAACATCTTTTTTTTTTTTTCCCTAGCTAGCATTCTGTGAGAAATTTCCACTCTTGCAAAGCTTTTAGTGTTTTTATTGGCTTTTACTATGTGAGAAAAGTGTCAGCAGATTTTTTTTTGACAATGCCAATTAGGCCATCCTACGAGTGCTGAGAGAGTCCCTGACCAACAGGTTTGTACAATATACACAGCAAGACATCTCAGTCCTTCCTGAAAACTGTCAAAGTATTCCTATTTCTTTCTGTGAGGAGAAAGCCTGGTTTCATGCTGCTTGCTGTGAACCACTTATTAAGCTGCTTCTGGCTGCTTTGACATTGGCATTGTTTATGTGCTCATTTTTTAAAGAAAGTAACCTATTGCTGCCTTTCTCCTGGACATTCTGAGAGCATGGCCTCACAAACTCAGAAGAATTAAAGCACTTCTCATGAGCAGCAACAATTAGGTTGTCCACATGGCTTGTCTCTACTAGACTTCTAAGTCTGTGTAAGGTAGACTAGTTATGTTACAATAATGAGAGCCCTGTGGCACCTTAAAGATTAACAAATTTCCTCGGGCATAAGCTTTCGTGGGCTCCAACCCACTTTGTCAGATGCATTGGAGCCCACGAAAGCATATGCCCAAAGAAATTTGTTAATCTTGAAGGTGCCATAGGACTCTTGTTTTTTCTGTACACAGACTAACACGGCTATCCCTCTGGAAATAGTTATGTTACATAAATTATATAAATTAAGTTGACGCACGTTAGAATCATAGGGCTGGAAGGGATCTCATGAGGTCATCTAGTCCAACCCCCTGCTAAAAGCAGGACCATTCCCACTAAATCATCCCAGCCAGGGTATTGTCTAACTGGGCCTTAAATGTTTCCAAAAGATGGAGATTCCACCACCTCCCTAGGTAACCCATTCCAATGCTTCACCACCCTCCTAGTGAGAATTTTTTTTCTAATATTCAACCTCGACCTCCCCAGCTGCAACTTGAAACCATTGCTCCTTGTTCTGTCCTCTGGTACTACTGAGAACAGCCTAGCTCCCTCCTCTTTGGAGCACTCCTTCAAGTAGTTGAAGGTTGCTATCAAATCCCCCCTCAATCTTCTCTTCTGTAGACTAAATAAGCCTAGTTCCTTCAGTCTCTCCTTGTACATCATGTGCCCTGGCCCCCTGTAGTGTCCATACTATACTTTGTCAATGGGAGATGGTCTCTTGTCAACATAGCTTCCACCTCTTGTTTGAGTGGATTACAGACATTGATGAAAGAGTGCGCTCTCATTGACTAAACGTCTTCATCAGACCCACTAAATCGATGCTGCTGCATTGATGGCAGTGGAGCCAACTAAGCACACTAGTGAAGACAAGCCCTAAATTATGCAATGTAAAAGTACAAATGGCACATAACGGTGGCATGCCTGGATGCTACAAGTGCATTATTTTATTATTCCATAGCCTTGCCTCTTCCCTGCTTTTCCCCACCCTCTTTGGGGTGCTTTGTGGCCATAGGAATGAAAAGGATTGTGATGATGCCTGACACAACAGCAGCACAAGCAGAGGACACTTTTTGCTGGAATATCTGTTCAATGGCCACCTGGAACAGAACCCTGCATATGATTGCAGCAGGCTGGTCATGGTGCCTAGTAGGAGGCCCTTTTTCAAGTCCAGGTGACTAGTTTCAGATTTAAAAATGTCCCCAAAGCAAGGTAGAAAGGAAAGCTACATACAGAAAATTGTATATTTACCAACATTTGAAACAAGTTCAAAGGAAGAACAATTCCTTCACTCTACTGTAAATTGTCAGTGTGTGAATTAGTGAATCATTTTAACACTTTTTGCCACTGAGCAGCAATAGCACGTTCTACTTTTTTGTTGAATAGACCACAGTCATCTCTGAATAATAGATTTTAATGCCAATGCAATTATTCCACAGAACAATTTAGCCAATTATAGTTCAGCATTTTGAGATGTTTCCTGTTGAAGTGGAAAATGGACACAGGGCCTGAATCTATCATTCCGATTCTACCAGAGCAATAATAAAGTGGTAGCCTTAGTGTAAACTAGAATCAGGTCCATACAGCAGAAATCAGCAAATGTGTGCTAAACAAAATTATGTATTTTGGAAATATAAAATTGGAAAAGTTGGTTTTCAAAAATGACTTAAAACAAATAAAGATCGATCTCTACTATACCTACAATCAAGGGATACCGGGAGGTTAAATGGCTGTAAATTCTTCAGAGTGGCAATTCTGTCTTTTGCCATGTTTATATGACACTTTGCAAAAAGGGGACCTGATCCTGCTTGGTCCTCGCACCATCATGGGAATATAAATATAACAGAGTTAAAAATCTTTGGACAGTCCAAAGTTTTAGCCTAGTTTTGGATATGTAATTAGTTAGTATTTATGCTACCATTTTTAACTATGTTATAACCAGATCACCTGATATCCTGCAGTCAGTTTCAGGTGACCAAATTCCTACATCCATGTGAGGACCCGTTGAGTTCATGGGCTTTTCTTCAAGGTCAGGGCCTAAAAGCAATGAAAGAAAATCAGAGGGTTTAAAGTTTCCCTCTATGCTCCACTGAGTCATATTAGTTTAAAAAAAAAAAACCTACATAGTTGCTATCTTTGGAGATGCTATTAAAACATTGCAAAGTTCACTAATCAGTTTCACATGGTATCAACACAGTTTAGTTTAAAAGCTTCAAATCTTTCAGTTCTGTACACAGAGACATCAGAACTTGAAATAAACATATTAAAAGAGAGGCAGGGACACTATAACAGTGAATGTAGAAAACCATTTGTACACAATCAAGTTAGGTAATGATGCAAAAAATTGCTCCATAAATCAATCAGCCCTCTATGCTTGTTTCATTAAGGGATAATATAACTGTGCTATCATTTCACTAAAATTGGCACGACTTCTCAAATTTTATTTCCATCCAATTTTTTTTAGCAAAACTCAGCACTTTAGAAACAAAGGAAAGAGCAAATCCAATGCAGATGTACGTTTTCAGGATGTTTAATGCATAGCAGCAAGGTTACAGTACATTAGTCATCATGGCTAGCAGCCCATATAGAATGTTAACTAAACTTTGAAGACAAGCTGTATTTCTTCTAAATGTTCATACAGACCATTCAGAGTGGGCTAAATATTCCAAAGTGCTTATGTGAGCAAATCATTGTTATTACATTATAGGCCAAAGTTTGCCCTAAGTAAAATACATGCAGCTCCCATTGACACTAAAATATAAATGTGCACTTCTATTGTAGGGTACCCATTTTGCCTGAGGTGCACATATCGCCTCCCCATACTGAGATGTATGACAGGATTTCTTTATTTTCAAAGGCTGTAATGACTGCGCAGAAGGTGGTGAATTTAAGTAATGCCCACTCATGCCTATTTTCCCCTCACTTCTGACTACCCACTGTGCACTCTGGGCTTGATCCTTTGAAGTTCTGAGTCCCTTCTGGAATGTGCTAAGCTCTCTTAGCTTGCATTGATTTCAGCAGGGTGATATCAAAGGTGACTCCAATCCGATGTTTCTGCACAATCTGTCACTTTCAAGATCTTTCATTTGGGGAGTGAGATGAGATTCTAAAGGCTCAAATCAACACAAATAGCTTTTCTTTTCCTTTTTATTTCATGTAATTGAAATAAGTTTCTCAATAGTTACTTACTATATTTTAATTTTTTTTTTTTAAGAAGGCAGGTAGCTCAACCATCTCACAGGTCCCTCACTGAATTACTACAGAACTCTTTGTAGCAAAATCTTAGTGACTTTTCTCAAAGATTCAAAATACTACTGCTACAGAATGGATCATTTCCATTTCAACTCTTGAAAATCATGCAAATAAGCAGCTGCCACAAGTGTACTTTTAACACTACATTAGCTAACAGTTCTCCACTAATTTCTGCCACTGTTAATTTGTATTTAGCAAGTTAAAATAATAGGTTATGTTGGCACATGTTTTTAAACACCGTGGTCCCTTTCTGTAATCATCATCTTTTCATTCTCTGCAACTGAACTTATAGTCTTCTGTTCTTTATCCCAGTTCTACAAGATATTGTTGTTTTTCTTCTGTCAAGAGCTGATCGAAATTTTTCTTACAGAACACCATCGTCAGAAAATGTTGATTCCATTGAATCAATATGTTTCACTGGATCATGTTGATTCCATTGGAATTTTCAATAGAAACTAACCAGCCTCTTCAGGCAGCTGCCTGATAGACTCTAGGGAATCAGAAAGCCCCAGGAGACTGCTCCATGGAGGTAACTGAGTGCAGAGTAAGTTGAAAAATTTCATTTTGGGTCTTCTAAACTGAAGAGTTCAGAATTTTTTCTCTCATGAAAAGTTCTGAATTTTGGGGCTTTTTGTCCCACTTCTACATGATTTCTCTGGCCCCCAAAGTTGAATTTTGTGCAGTAGTGAAATTCCATTTACCAGACAGCTCTACTTCTCTTTTTGTTTGTTCCTCTCTATTTGTTCACTTCCTTTCCATTATAATCTGCCTGTATCATTCTGTCATGCTTTCTTCCTCTTTCCTGCTATCCTTGTGATTTCTGCTTTGGTAACTCCATCTGTATTCAGGCTAATCTTCCCCTTGTTCTTGTTCCTTTTCCTGCCTTGCTTCTAATTCTGCCTTAACTATAGGTCTATGTACATTGCAGTCACAAGGTGTGATAGCAGCAGGTGTTAGCATACGCAGCCTAGCATTTATCTAGTAACAATATCAATGCATCTATGACAGCATAGGTGCTGCCCCAGAGTTAACTACCTGAGTATGCACCCAGGGTCTTTGGCAAGATTGTGCTCAAAAGGCTAGCCCTTATTGCCAACCCAGCTGTTGGTGTTACTCAAGCTAGCTTTGCTCTAGCTAGATCAAATGTAGTTCGAGTATGCCTATAGTAACTGGAATTACACCTCCTTATTACAGTGTAGTGTAAGGGGGCAGTTAGCAGCTTTTGACAGCAATTGAGCAGCGAGCATAAGAAAGTGGTAAACAGACATGGCCCATAGCATGACATTTGGGGTGTCTGAAAATATAGTAGAACTGTCTATGAACCTTATCCACAAGATGTTCCAGATGCCTGAATATGATAGGTGCCATGGTAACAAGTTGTGAGTGAAATTTCCAAGAGCTGTTGGATATCAACTCAGCAAATGTGGAGGATGTGGTCAGGGTATGCTGTCTCCCCCTCCCTTTTCCACTGACCTACTTGCATTAAGGAAATTTGCTGTTGCTCCAAGTGTCAGTGACAAGAGTTTATATAAATATGAGATGGTTGGATTGTGGATTAAGTGCCTTCTGAAGTCCGAAGATTGATGTCATCCTGTAATGAAGGAAGGTGAAGAGCAGAAGGCCCCTCCAGAGAGGAACCTTGACTGGCCAGCAAGAGTCACCTAGAGATTGTAACACCAATTGGTAAGCTATAGCTGTGCTGCTGTATTCATTTATTATGTATTTAATCCATGCATAGCAATTGTACAACAAAAGGTTAATAAATTATAGTCTCTTAATCAGATGGATGTGCCATACTCTCTCCCTCGAAACCCATTAACTCCTATCTGAACTTTGTAAACCTAAGTCAGCGAGTTCTCAGGGAGGAGGAACTGACAATAGTGCTCAGGAAGCCCTCGGGGCTTGGGAAACTGAGGAAGGTTTTCTCTCAGGGGCTGCGTCTACACTGCTAAATTAAGTCGACTTAAGCTTGCTTAAGTCGACTTAATTTACCCTGCGTCTACACTACACTTTCCTTAAGTTGACTTAAGCAGCTTGCTTAAGTCGACCTAAGGAAAATAAAGTCGACTTAATGAAAATTAAGTCGACTTTATTAAACCTGCTTTTTACCCGACCTAAGGCTTAATTCGACTTTTTAAAGTCGAATTAAGCCAGTGTAGACGTGGGGTAGCCCTAAGTTGATTTAGGGCTACCCCAGTACTATACCAATGCCCTTCCTGCTGGGAGGGCACAGGGGGAAGCCTGGCGTGCCCCCCAAAGG
>ML685849.1:564797-639420 GCA_007922175.1 Pelusios castaneus | reverse complement strand
TACGTAACAGCCTTTGGTGAGGGACCTTGTCAAAGGCTTTCTGGAAACACACCTGACAAGGTTATCAGCTAATGGGGCAGAGAGAGAGGGAGTGCAGGTTTGCACCCAACTGACAGGAAGTGCTCATGAGAGGTGAGTGGCCCCCATAAATTTCTGCCACTGATTATACCCTCTTGCTTGGCAATATCTAAGGTCCCTGTCTGATATTGCTCCCATGCTGAAGTTAATGTAGCTCCAAGCATTCACAAGAGTCCATTTGCACAGACTAGAGTAGAGAACCGGGACTCCAATCATTTCCAAATTCTGCAACACATTTATATTTCAAAGTCAACCCTAGAACTTCATTTTCTGCTTACATTTAAACATGGAATTTAATCATTTGGGACTGTAATTATACATATGACACTCGAGAAAATATAATAAAATTCAGAATACTACATCTTTAGCCTACATTTTAATTTAGATGTGTTAGATAATGCTTAATGAAGCATTTTACATCCTATTAAAGCTTTATGGTACACAGTACCTCCTATTTTAAAAAAAAGCTTAGAGCCAATATGTAAATGTAGCTTAAAAAGAGATATACAATGTAAACACACTCAATAATTTCCCTTCTAAATAATGAAGTTGATAAAGCTTTTAAAATTAGACAACACTATGTCAAGTGTATTATCTGTAGAACTGACCACACATTGGTAAAATAGTGCATATAGTCAGAAGGCAGCACACACATATAGATACAGCAGTACCAGAATGTTGATATATGACCTGTTCAAAAGTCTCTATATGCAATATTTTTGTAACATAAAGCACCAAGATGCAATTTTCATTCATGATTGATAATATGCCACAGAACAGATTTTTCTAATTTATTAAGGTAAAAAAATACCCCAGATTTCCTATTTGCATTTGTATCTCTGCCATAAACACATTAGCACCATTTGTCAATGAAGCACTTTTTTCTCCTGCACGCTAACAAAATTATTTCAAAAGCCTTGGGGATCAAACTCAAAGTATTCTCAGTTGCGTGCAACAACTGTATGTTGACTCCAGAAGCATGGTATGTAGCCTGGATTCATGTTCCAGAAGAACACTTAAGCACATGCTTACGTCTCAGTGGAGCTGATTAGCAACACATCTTTACACAAGCTGAAGATGCGGCACTGGTCAGGTCTGTCCAAACATTTAGTTTGTGACAAGCCAGAGTGTAAATCTTCCCTGCATTAGTCTGCCATGCAGTATGTGTCCATATGTACTCTGGTGTTATGCACTAAACCATCCCTAGTGCACTTTGATTGAAAAAACTTGAAATGAAAGTACATAAAAGCACATTAGGGAATTTTTAGTACCTGGCAGAATAGTCCACATGGCCAGTGCAGGGTAGATTTACACCTCAACTTCCCATGAACTCTGCTCGTATAGACAAGTTCCCAGAGACTCAAGCAAATATAGAAAATACATGAGGTTAATGGGGAATGGAAGGGCAAGAGTTGTGCCAGCGTCACGTATTTGCTTATACAAGCTGTTAGATGGGTAATGGCTTTTGTGTTATTCATAGGATTAAAACATTTATCATTAGGGAAGAGTTTATTGTTGATGAGCACTAGGGTCCTGATTGCTTAACTGAGGTGCATAACGCCCACTGGCTGACTTTTAGCGCATAGAATCATAGAAGTATAGGACTAGACAGGACTTCTATAGGTCATTTAGTCCCATCCCCCGAAGTCTCATTGGCTTTGTCTACACTTGCTAAAATTAGTTCGAACGAACTAATTCGAACTAATTTTAGTTAGTTCGAATTAGCTTAATTCGAACTAGAAAAAGTTAGTTTGAACTAAGCAAGTGCCATTCATGGCACTTGCTTAGTTCGAATTAGCAATTCCCATTCATTTCAATGGCCGGTTAGTTCGAACTAAGAGATTAATTTGAATTAACATGGCCACATTGGCTAATTTGAACTAGTTAGTTCGAATTAACCCTTTAGTTCGAATACCCTATTCGAACTTATTAGTTCGAATAAAGGAAGCCCTTAATTCAAACTAACTAAAGCCTAGTGTAGCCATGGCTTTGGTTAATTCAAATTAAGCCTCCTTAATTCGAACTAACTTGCCAGTGTAGACATAGTCATTGGCTTCAATCAATCTACTTTCACGCTTACAGGCAAAAGTGTACTTGCACGCCTTGCTGAGCAGAGCTCTTGTTGCAGTTGAAATGCAGAAGGGGAAAGATGAAGAACTACTCCGTCACCTAGCACTAAGTGGGGGGAGGGGTATTATTTTGTTTTGGCTGTATTTGTTCTAAGAGTTTGACTGAGCAAGAGCCTTCTGTGAATTTATTTCTTCTGGATCAACAGCAACATTTACAAGAATTAAATTCACATACACAATGGATCTTTTCCTTGGCCAAAAACAGCTGAAAAATAAAAAAAAATAAAAAAAAACATTAAAAAATATCAGGCTAGATCCTTTGTAATGAATCCTTTGTAACAAAGTGCTGAGTACCACCATTAAGAACTGGAAAAGATTAGCTTTACATTTAGTGTATAGACAATAATAATATTAAAGAAATCTGGTAACCAAAATATTTTTTTTCAGCTGACTTCTTGCTAATAACTGGTAACAAACCAATTGTGTGCAGGGAAAATGGGTTTTCATGAAGGAGAAAATTGTCAGATTCATTCCTCTCCTCTTGTTTTGTCTTTGCTCAGTGGCTTGTACAGTAGTTCCAAAGAAAAGCTCTGTGGGAACAAAGAACTCCCGTAAAGCTGTGAGAAACCACATGTGAGAAAATGTGCTATGAATTAATACTATATTACCAGACAGAAAACATCTAGGAGCATTCATGAATCTAAAGGAATTTATCTTTTCACAGACTGAGAAATCCAGATTGGCAGATAAGAAGGTAAGCTTTCCTCATTTATATATATTACATGAAAAAAAAACAACCCTTATATTAAAAGAACACTAATGTTGTATAATCAAATACTCAAAGTTAGAAAATGCCAGCACTAAGGTTGACTGTGCAACCTTAATTTGGCCCACTTGTTCATATGTTTTGTGACACAGCCTTTTATGATCACACCTTTTCCCCTTCACAGGACCCGTCTCATTCAGTGCACAAGATGGACCTGATCAGGGACTTGATCTGGTTGTGTAATGAATTAGATTGTTGTCTGTAGGGCACCTCCCTCATTTGGTGCAGAAGTTGCAAGATGTGTAGTGAATAATGCGATTCCAGGAAGACCAAGAATGTGTCATGATTAGGAATGCTGCCCTGGAAAATTGGATTCTATTCCTGCCTCTGCCACTGAGTTCCTACACGATGGTAGGCAAGACACTGAAAGCAAACTTTCCACAGGTGACCACTAACAGTGTTCCTCAGAGTCTGAGTGCCCAGTGTGAAACACTGGGGTCTAATTTGCAGATGTCCTGAGCCCTCACTGCTGTACTTGAAGCCCATGGGACCTATAACAGGGACAAATAAAGTGATATAGCATTTCAGATTTGCTGAAAAAATCAGGCCAGAGGTATTAGTGTACACTTTTGATGTCCAAGTCTCTGTGTTTCAATTACTCATCTGTCAAATGGGAATAATGCCATTCTTTCACAGGGGTGCTCTGGTAACAAATTCATTAAGCTTTGTGAAGCACTCAGAAGCCACAGTGATGTGAGCCACAGAAAACATCTTGAAGAAATTCTGCATATTCCGAGCAGGGTTTGAATGTTGTGCAGTAAATAATACAGGGGCCATACATCTAACCATTAGGATAAAAAGAAATCTTGAATAGTAGCTAATTGAATAGAATCCATCTTGTACATCTATGAGGTCCTATTGAAAAAGCAATTAGTCTGTATCACAATGCATATGCACAAGGGGATCAAATTACAGTAGAGTTGGCAACCTTAATTCTGTTTCCCCCCTGAGGTTTGAATGTTTGATGTTCTGACCTGAAAATGTACTTTTAACAAAGATTTTTTTAATATAATTTCCTAATATTTAATTTTTGCTTCATTTTTCCAGTCAAATGGAAACAAGTTAGAACCTCTGGGTTCAAAACACAATCCTCTTGCCACGTGAGCTAAAAGTGGAACTGATAACAATAGTAAGCTGTCATCCCCTGAGGGCCAACCACTAGAGGGAGATGAAGCATACATTTTAGCAATGGGTTTCCAGCTGTTTAGTGACAACAGAGGGAATGTCTGTTCCAGGATCTGAGTGGGGAGTGTACTCTGATTACAGAACTTTCTGCCTTTGTTCCTGCTTGCCCTCTTTTGCCTTACTTAGCCCCTCCAATCTGTTCTGGTCATAGTTCACGTGCCTCTACCAATCTGCTTCCTTGCTCCAGGCTTCTTGTACTTTCATGCCTTTTCCCAGTCCCTACTCCCCATTCCTTGTCTCAGTCTGTTTCCTGCCCCCTCACTTGCCCCAATCCCCTTATTCCTGATGCTCCTCTTCAGGTCTGGCTTCACACGCCTGCATTCTAGTGATGCTACTTTCTCTTTCTCCTTGTTGTTGCCTGGGCACCGGCAGTGGGAGCATTAAAACACAGAAGAATTACTATGTTCCTCATCCCAGAGCCACAACAGCCCCTGGCTGCCAGGAGCAGCAACTGAAAGGAAAGTCCTGTTCAGAACCTGCAGCCCTGGGCCAGAACATGTTCAGTGCAAATGGAATCTTCAGGGAATTTTGCTGCCACACTCTAACCCAAATCTCTACTGAGCATGTGTGAACTGAGATTTTCAGAGATTTAGAACTTGTGCTGATTTTCACAGGGACTACAAAGGGCATACTCCTAACATTTCCTGTCAAATTTTAAATTCTTGCTCCAAAATATGGAGGTGCTAGAGGTCCTCAGTGAGATACTTCTATGGATTTTTAACATAAGCAAAACAGCTTATTTTCCCCTAACCTTATTCTGAGACACAGATTAACCATTTTAGCTGAAACTTTCCTAAAACTTCAGCCTGAGGCAGACATATAAAACTGGAAAAAATAATTCTAAAATATTTCCCTACTTATGTCACATTCATCATAGAGGTATCTAAAAGTATGTAAATGGTATTTTTGCTCTGGTATAAGAATTCTGTCTCATTCACATCTTATAGTAGATGCCAGTATTAACTAGCTTCCCTTCACCATTCTCCCTTGAGACAACATTCCCAGCACAGAGCCTGAATTTAAAGCCCCACATAAGACAATAACCAGTTACTCAGAAGAGTAGTCCTAATGGTGCGTCTACACTTGTGAAGTAAGTCGACTTAAGCCTGTTTAAATCAACTTAATTTAATCTGTGTCTACACTACAATTTCCTTAAATCGACTTAAGCTGCTGTTTAAGTCGACTTAAGGAAATTTTAAGTCAACTTTATAAAACCTACTTTAAAGTCGACTTTACTGGCTAAGTCGACATTATTAAGTCAACTTAGCCAGTGTGGATGCAGATTAGCCCTAAATCGACTTTAAATCGATTTAAAGGGCCCCAGGGCTCCCCCACTGACCTCGCTGCCAGGGTGGCTGGCACAGCCAGAGCCTGGCGTGCCAACCCACAGGGCACGACACAGCCCTGCCCACCCTGCTCCTATATCCTACCCCTGTCCCTGTCCTGCTCTGCCCCCATTGTACCAGGGTACAATGGGGCAAATGCTGAGCCCCCTGGCACTTTGGAGGAGGTGCCCCCCCCCTGCCACCGTGGACCAGTCCCAGGTCCACCTAGCCCCTAGAAGTCAACTTAGGCATCCAGTGTGGACGCTCTAAGTCGATTTGGCAAGGTCCACTTTAAGTTGACTTAATTTTATAGTGTGGACATGCTTTGTTAAGTCGACTAAGCAAAGTTGACTTATTTGGCCAAGTGTAGACATAGCCAATGACATCAGGTGAACTCGGGTCTACAATAGGTGTCATGTATAGCAAGGAGACTGTCCTAATAACTTCTTGTGGTAAAGCAATGGGGAAGGAAATGTCTTTGCATAGTCACTTAGCAGGATTACTTTGGACCAAAACCTGAAGTTCTAATTCAGTTTTTATTTTGTTCCTATCAGGCAAAATTGGCAATGAACTCCTTCCCATAAGTAGCATTCAACTGGGATTTCTACCTTAATAAGGACTGAGTAGATACTAAGGGAGAAATTTATCTTGATAGAAAGACCCAGCATAAGGCCCAGCACCAGCTGAGCCCAAAATAAAATACATAAGCTCCTCAAATATTTTGCTATCTTCTATACCCCAGCATTTTGAGTGCTATAAAGAAAATATCATGAAGGTGACTGGAACATAAGAATTGTCATACTGCACCAAACTATTGAGTCGTGTAATCTGGTACCCTGTCTCCAGCAAAAGTCAGTACCTGATGTGTCCGAGGAAGGCAAAACCTTCCAGAGTGCACCTAATGTGCTCATAATGAGATTTCATCTACAGCAGCTGGGAACAAGATCCGGGCAGTTTTACATTGCATTATAAAGGGGCCCTTAATCAGTACAGAGGGTGGATGGTTTCGTGTTTAATTACTCTGTTAGAAAATCATTCTTTTCAGGATGATTATTTGTGTTTACACTATACATTTTACGGAAAATAGTCATTTAATTTGTATCTTGTCTTTGCATCTATGCATTCCTGGTCCTTTTCAATATCTTCAGCTGCAGCAGAATCAGCCACAGTGGCATCACCATTACAATGAAACCAAAATCCAGTGAAGCACCCCTTTGCAAAATTCAGGAGTCAAGACTCCAGGGCTATATCTACACTTAGAAAGTTAAGTCAACTGTAGTAAGTGTAGAAAGTGGGTTTAGTTAATGGGAACTTATATTATTAGGAATAAATAGTTTTAGGAGTAGTAGTTAGTAGAAGTAGGCCCAAGCCTGAACCAATTTTCAAAGGCCTTAGCATACAACTCAACCTTGAACCAATACCAAGAACTCAGACGTCACATAGCAGGTGCACTAAGAAACTATGTTGCAAAGAGCTCCCTGAAATAGAGTGTGGGAATTGTTGACGATGTTGCAAAAAGAGCTCCCTGGCAAAGAGCCCCTTGAAGATAAGGTGTAAGACCTTGGGAACATCTGGACAAACAGGAGGGGCACAGGGGACTAAAACTCCATAAATACCAGCTCCGGAGACAGTCAAATCAGACAGGAGGCAGGACAGTCTCAAGACGCCCCAAGGCTCCGGCTTCGATAGCAAGTGGGGTCTGTCCATAGCCAAAGGCACGGTAGAGTCAAGACGCCCCAAGGTCTCGGCCTTGAAAGCCAGTGGGCTCTACCCTTAGCCAGAGAGAAAGGTCAGAACCCGATCCTCATAGGTGACGGGACTGACATGTAGGCAAGAGATCATCAAAGAAAGGTCGGAACCTGATCCCCGTAAGTGACGGAACTGACACGTCGGTAAGAGTTCAGTGAGTATTAAGAAACTGCAATAGGCCTTGGTGAAGGCTGGTTCAAAGTAGCTACAGGTATATGAAACATATGAAACTTTAAATGGTAACTGAAGTCTTAGCACCCCGAGTCCTGGTGTAAGGGCTAAAGTAGTTTAGCACGGTGGTCCCCGAGAGTACGGGGGGGGTAGGTATAAGGTTAGGGACCAAGTAGTTTAGCACCCCGGCCTGGGAGTACAGGTGGTTAGACTGCAATCCCCTTTAAAGGTAGGGGCAATCGCAGTGTAATAAGGATAGCTTTAGCAATTAACCCTTTAATGCGCATTTACTTCTGTCTTTAAGACTTGCTGCAGCATAACAGTGAAACAGTATAACTTTACAATCATATGATTATTGAAACTCACTTAATTGATATCTTGCCAAGAGTACTCATTATAAGCATGGAAATCGAGAATAAATACTTTTTATTCATAACTCTCCTGATTCCTTTGATACTTCCCCTGTCACTATTAACCCCCTGTGGCCCTCTCTCGCTCTCACTATTTCCCCTATGGGAACAGCTGTCAGTTCCCTTAATGTTAGTCTGGGTTACCGGCTGGATCGGTTCAACCCTCTATTGTGTATTCCTCCTGACCTCTAATATAACTACGAAGGCCTCCACTCAGTCACCGGATAAAAATAGGGCTATTATCCCTATGGCCAAAAGAACCCTCGTCCCCTCACAACCCCCGATGAGCAACACCCCGGGGGTGGACATTAAACAAGGTAGCTGTGAGGAGTAAGTTGCCTTTTTTAAGTCGACCTTACCAAGTCGATGCAGAGAGTCTACACTAGACTCCCAAGTCGACTTAAGGCACACTTTATCAAGTCGACGTAAAGAGTCTACACTAGACTCTTAAGTTGACTTGGAGGTGTTGGAGGGGTGCATCGTGGGAAGTGTGGCAGCGTGGCAGCAGAGAAGGTCTCCCCTCCCCCAGCCATGCCTTCAAAACAGGAAGTGGGCTCAGCCCCTTCCCATTGTGTCTGGGAACTCGGAGCCTGAGCAGGTGATGGATCTGCCTCTTCTCCTTTTCTTCTCTACCTAAACTGACCTCATATTAGAACTTGATGCTCAAGGTGTTCAGCTATCAGATGTTTGTACAACCAGTCTCTGCCTGAGACCAGGCAGGGCCCCGATCTTGCTTGAAGTTGTTTCAAGATGGAGAGTCTCAGGGAAAAAGCCCCAAATCATTTGACTTGGGGGGCATTGGAGGGATGCAACGTGGGAAGTGTAGCAACATGGCAGCAGAGACTGTCTCCCCTCCCTGGCCATGCCTTCAAAACAGGAAGTGGGCTCAGCACCTTCCCATTGTGCCTGGAAACTCAGAGCCTGTGCAGGTCATGGATCTGCCTCTGTTCCTGCACTTTGTTAGCCAGCTGAACGATGCCTGCCAGCTACTTGTAAGGCTTCCTCGGCTGTGGAGCAGGCCTGTCCAGCGACAAGCCAGTGCGGAGGAAGATGACAGTCTGCCCCCTGCCCAGCTGCCCCAGCAACCTGCCACGGGGCACTGCACTGCGCTCTGTGCCTTGTCACCTCTGGGCACAGGAGGCCCTCAGAGACTGGTGGGAGCGGATCATCCTTACCACCTGGGACAATGACCAGTGGCTGCAGAGCTTTAGGATGAGCAAGTGGATCTTCCTCAAGCTCATCCGCAAGCTCACCCCAGTTCTGCAGAGCATGGACACCCAACTCTGACCCGCCCTGCCGGTAGACAAGTGAGTGGCTGTCGCTGTGTGGAAGCTGGCAACCCCAGACTCTGACCGCTCCATGGGCGAGCAATTTGGCATCAGGAAGGTCACTGTGGGGACCTCCCTCATGCAGGTGTGCAGAGCAATGAACCAGGTCCTGCTAGCCCACCTCGTCAGCCTGGGCAACCTGCACGAACTCCTTGACGGCCTTGCCCAACTCAACTTCCCGAACTGTGGGGGCATTTTGGATGCCTCCCACATCCCCATCCGAGCCCCGAAACACTGCGCCAGGGACTATGTGAACCACCAGGGGTACTACTCCATGGTCCTGCAGGCCCTCATGGACCACCGCGGAAACTTCCAGAACATCTATGTGGGCTGGCCAGAGAAGGTGCATGACGCACGGATCCTGTGCAACTCCGGCACCTTCTTCCCTGACCACACCATCACCAGTGGGGATGAGCAGGTCCTGATCCTCGGGGATGCCACCGACCTCTTGGTCCCTGGCTGATGATGCCATACATGGGCTGCATGGATGCCAGCGGGGACCTCTTCAATCGGAGGCTCAACTGGTGCCGCAGTGTCATCAAGTGTGCCATCGGCCATCTGGAGGGCCCTCATGAGCCGACTGCAGCTCCGCGAGAGCAACCTCCCAGAGGTTGTCAGCGCATGCTATTGCCTGCACAACCTCTGCGAGCTGCAGGGGGAAAGGTTCCCCCACATCTGGGAAGACAAAGCCAAGTGGCTCGCCATGCAGTATGAGCAGCCCGACGACAGCCTGCCTCGGACACAGCGGGGCCAGCGGCAAGCACAGCTCATCCAGGATGCACTGAGGGCCCACTTGGACAGTGAGGAGCACTGATGAGTGGGCCTGCTACCAGGCGCTGTCACCTCCACCACCGACCCATGCCTGTCCCCCCCAACGCACCCATCTCCCCCCCATCCCAACACCAATAAAAAGCACGACACACTGTATAAAAGTGTTTGGGGGTTGGGAGCTGCATGGGTAGGGAGGTTTGAGGGGAATGAAGAGGTTTGGGGGGAGTTAGGGAGGCTCGGGGTGCTTGGGGGGAGTGAGGAGGGTCGGGGGGAGTGAGGAGGGTTGGGGGGAGGTGCCGGTGCTAGTGGCCTATGGAAGGCAGGTCCCGGGCTGCCTCTGGGGTGCAGGACGGGCCCTGAGAGAACAGGCACTCCTCCAGGCACTCCAGGGACTGGGTCTGCCACTCCATGAGGTCAAGCATGCACTCAAACAGCCTCTGCTCACCCCTCCACAGCCCCTGCTCGACCCTCCGGTGGCCATCCTCCTGCTCCCGCTGGGCGCTGGCCTCCCCCTGCTCCAGCACCACAGTCTCATTCCCCGAGCCCTCCTCCTGGTCATCATCAAGGGAGGGGGGCTCGGTAGAGTTCATGGTATAGGCTGGCAGGCTGCTGCTCTCCTGGCCCAGACAGGCATCCAGGTGCTGGTAATACCGGCAGCTGGTGGGGGCTGCCGCTGTCTGGAGTGTCTCCTCCCAGGCCTTTTGGTAGCTCTGGCGGAGGTCCTTGATCTTGACCCAGACCTGCTGGGTGTCCCAGGTCTGGTCCTTGGCAACCAGGTCCTGGGAGATGGAGGCATACTTCTCCCGAGTGCAATGGCTGCCTCGCAATTGAGAGCTCACTGCCTCGTCCCCCCAAATGGCCAGCAGGTCGAGGATACCCTGGTGGCTCCAGGATGGGGCCCACCTGTGGAGCTGGCTCTGCTCTGCCCTGCTCCCACCCTGTAGTTGGCCAGGGCAGGCTGTTCCTGTGCCAGGAACTCTGGGAGGGAGATCAGGGAGGAAGCTCTGGAGGCCATGGAGGTCGACTTAGGGCTACTGTGCATCTACGCTGGCTTAGGTCGACTTAATGAGGTCAACTTAAGCGTTAGGTCAACCTAAAAGGAGGTGTTATTAAGTCAACTTAACTTTTCCTTAAGTCGACTTAAGGAACTGGTTAGGTTGACCAGAGTGGACGCGGAATAGTTTGAGTCAACTTAGGCCTCCTTAGGTCAACTTAATTTGTAAGTGTAGACACACCACAGCAGATGGAAGTAATTGAAATGGTTGCCTCTCGTTCAATGCTGAAAGGAAGACTGTTGTTATGTTTCTTTAAAAGAGCTGCTGTTTCAACACTGAAGAAGATTTTCGCATTTGTCTTCAGCATTTTCTTTTCATAGAGTAAAGCAGAGCAAACTTAGAGCAAACTTACAGAGCTCTTCCATCCTAATGGCATGTTTCCTCTAGGGAAAACCAGGACAGAGGGGTGGGAATGCATTTTGCTTTATTCAGCAAATGCTTGTAGTAAAAATGGATGAAAAGGGATGGGGGAAGAAGTTCCTTAGTAGATGGCATTGTGGCTAGAGCAAGGGATTTGGAAGCAGGAGACAAGTGTCATTTCTGGATTCTGATGATTTGATGTGTACCCTCATGCAAGTTTACAGGAACTCGTTCATCAAAGAAACGTGCATTAGCCCACAGCAAAGCATTCAGATGCTGGTCTCCTAAATCAGTGGTTTTCAAACTTTTTTTCTTGGGACCCAGTTGAAAAAAATCATTTATGCCCACGACCCAACAATGCCATCTTTGAGCAATACATTTCAGTCTTTTAATGGTGGCAGCAGGGGGTGTTGCGACCCAGTGCCTGAGAGTTTGCGATCCAGTATTGGGTCCCGACCCTAAGTTTGATAACCACTGTCCTAAATGAGGCTATACAAGGTGTAGCCAAAGCTTTCTGCATTGCATCCCATCTCTTTCATCTCTGACTGCCACCAATCAATTTGTCAGTCTTCCTCTTTCCTACAATCCTGACTCTTCCAGAACCTCTTCCTCTGTCTCTCTTGCACCAGTAAACTGGGCATAGGGAGTGAGGGTACAGCTAGAGTTTCATACCTCAGCTGCTACCTATTTTGAGTTGCAGTGAATAGTTCCTGTGCAGTCCTCCATTGGCTCTTGGGCTATCTCCTCATGTGCCTCTTGGCTTACACTTAAGTTCACCACAATTAGCTGCTGTAGACCGAAATTTAAGTGGGCAGCCCCCTTATAATTCTGAGGGCAAGCACTGATCCCACAGCCCAGGCCATTTGTGCTTGCCCAAACTTGCCCATCTATGTCCTTTGGAAAATCCCAACCAAGACCCTCTTCTTCTGCACTGTAAAACAAACTCCCAAGCAGGATTTGTCTCTAAAGCTTTTGAAAATTTAAGTTTTAAGCTCTGTGCTTGAGTTTCTCCATCCATAAAATGAAGCTAAATACTCAGCTACCTTACTGAAAAGCTTTAAAATCCTCATATAAAAGATAAGTGCAGCCTGTTCTAATTATGATTATTTTGTACCATTCAAGCTATGACTTAAAGAAAAGGGGTGTGAGATTGGTGTTATAAAAGTTTTACGACTTTAAAAGGATCTCCATTGTGCTCATTCAACTGTAAAGTACATTTTACAATCCCATTGCTGCAAAGACTTTCACATCTGCCTGACTTTACGCAGAGAGCAATTGTATGTATTTCATTGATATTACTCATGGTGCATAAAGTTAAGCATGGGTATAAGTTTTTGCAGGATTGGCGCCTATATTATTAATTGTGTATACCTGAAACCCTATTTGATTCTTACACTGACTATCAGAGCTGGGTAAATATTTTTGAATTTTAAAATTTCACCAAAATTCTTAAATTCAGTATTTCAGAATTGGAAGGTTGACCAGGAAAATGACGTTTGGAGTATGATTTTTCTTCCTTGCTTTTTGCTAAAATACATTAAATTTTGAGTGTGTGCTTCTTGAAAAGCTGTGGATGAGGATATTTTTGAGAAATTGTTTCCCTTTTTTTTTTCAAGCCCTGTTTAAGATAACTGACTTGGGCCCAGTCTGCACTGCCAGGAAAATTCAGCAGCAGTTGACAGGAGTTACCCCCACTATTCAAAGTAGCTTGGGTATCTCCCATTGACTTCCCAGATTCCCTTCAGTGTGGCAGCTTCACTGCACTTTGCTGACAGGGACACAGCACTGTGCTATTTGAGGGGATGGTTTTACTAAGTCAGTTTCCGGATTGACTTAGCATGTCTTAATTGATGGCTAAGTAGATCCAGAAAGATCAGTCTGATAGCCACCATCAATGTCAACGTGTCCTTAGATGTGTGAGATACCACCTCATGGTCATCAGCAAATCATCAACAATTACTCAACAAAGCTAAAATTTTCAAAGGTAGGTGTGGTGTAACTGAAGAGAGATGTTGTCCTGTTTTCTGTACACTGCACCTTTAAATGTAGGGGAAGCTTCTTGCTTTCTGCATATGGCACCTGCAACATGGAGACCATTTTGTGTTTAATTTGAAATGCAAAATATAACTAAGTCACTGTGTTCTCTCATGGTCCCATGGAAACTCTATGGGTAAAGTTCTGGCCCCATTAAAGTACATGGGAGTTTTGCCTTTGACTTCAACGCAGTCAGTGTTTCACCAATATTTCTTCTATGTTTTCCTTAAGTTGAGACTAAAGTCATCTACACAGGCACATATGTAATGTAAATGAGAAGAGAGACTTGGCTTACAGCAAAAAACCCAACTAACTAACACAAAACTGACTTGCTCAAACATAGATAGAATATTGTGAAATGTTGCAGCAAAATGTTTTGGTCAAAGACCAAGAAGCCCTATCTCCTGCAGACAGTTCTGAATGGCTAATATGCCTAGATAAATTGCTAAAGATGACTATTCAGAAAATAAGGTGTGGTCTTTTTCTGCCTTTTATGCCCAAGTGCTCCCTCTATCATACTATTGCCCTGGAGGAGTAATAAAAATGCACCATGACCATTGGTGAGTATTCAAAAAATGGAGACAAAAATACTTCTGACTCATATATTTCATGTTAACAGAGTACTTATGGGCTCTATGGCTATGTTTACACTTGTTAATTTAAGTTGACTTAGCATGTCTACACTTAAATTTTAAGTCTACTTTGGGGGGACCCTACAAAGTCGACCTAGAGCATCCACACTGGACATCTAGATCAACTTGTAAGGGCTAGGGGGACCTTGGACTGGTCCATGGTGGCAGGGGGGCACCCCTTGCCAAATGCCAGGGGGCTCAGCCTTTGCCCCATTGTAGCTGGGTACAAAGGAGGACAGGGATCCTGGCAGGGCAAAGGGGTGGGACGGGTAGGGCAGAGCCTCTGGGAGGGCATGCCAGGCTCTCCCTGTGCCACCCCCCCTGGCAGGAAGGGCAATGGGGAGTCCTGGAGAGCCCTAAGTCGACTTAGAGTTGACTTAGGGCTACTCCAGGTCTACACTGGCTTAAGTCGACTTTAGAAAGTCGACTTAAGCCAAAAATTGACTTAAAACGAGGTTTTAAAAAGTTGACTTCATTTTCCTCAAGTCGACTTAAGCAGTTTGGAATGATTCATAATTCTTAGTAACCTCTTGCCTACTAACATCTTCTGTGTACAAACACCAAGGCAAATCAAACTAATGAACTGAAAAACAAACTGAAGGCACTTGTAACAGTTCCTGTCCAGTGCACTTAAATCTGAGATGGACCTCAGCTGCATAATTTTGGATACAGATTTTGAGCCTCCTTTCAAAATAAAGACGCATTTGGAATCAGGGGTTTGATTTAGTCTCTTCTCTTATTTCAACAATTTAATTTATTAATCCCTGCTACTAAATTGTTTGGATCTAGCATTTCAGAGTCAGTTCAATAACTGGTGATATGATCTAATAGCTACACTCATTAAGGCTGTCTGATGATTTTATTCAAAAGCAATTTTTGTAAGAAAAATATTGATATGAAAAAACTGACAGTAGCTGAATATTATTAACCCTGCAAGAACCATTCACTTAATCCTTTCATATTTCATATAGCTGCCTAGGTGGCTAAACTGTACTTTCCCCCTTATTTGTGATAGTAACACTAGAGCTGATCAGAAAAATGCAGTGGAACCATTTTCCATCAGAAAATGCAGTTCCATTTAAATAAAAATGCTTCATGACACTGTGTTGATTTCACAGAAATTTTGCTGATGAGAAAAACAACTAAAAGATTCCAAAAATGTCAAAATATCCCATTTTTTACATTTCTGAAATGAAACCATTTGTATTTAAAAGACTTTTTGTTTTGAATTTTATTTTACGTTATACTACATAATGTAAAATTTTAAAAAGTCAAAGTCAAAATGTTTAGATTCTATTGAAATGAAACATTTTGGTCCAATTTTTTTAAAAAATTTCCCAGGGGCGGAGCTTTCAACATGTCAAGATTTTGGCGGTTTGTTTTTATTCAAAATGAAACCATATTTTGAAATCCCATATGAAACAGAATTTCTGTCATCCACACAGCTCTATTAGTAACTCGGGTGTGAACGTTTTAGCTAGTGCTTCTCCTCAGTGCTGTTGGATGGTTCCATGGCAGAAAAATAAATACATCACCAGACACATATCTGGAGAGATTTGTAGCTACAAGTGAGCAGTCCAGATATTGTGGTGATATGGGTCCCCTAGCAAAAGAGAAGGAGATCATCTCTTTATCAATGGCTATATCCACCTAGGACAGCTATATTTCACTGGAACCATGAAAATATTGATCAATAAAGGTGATATTTTTCAGGTCCAGGATTCAGATTATGTCTATGCTGGAGGTGGAAGATATAATTTTCAGCTTGACTAGACATACCTGCACAAGCTCTGATCGAGGTAGCACACTAAAAATAAAAGTCTCACCACAGTGGCACAAGCCATAGGACAGACTAGCCACCCTGAGCTCATATCTAGCATTTGGATGGGCTTGTATTCGTGGTGGCTAGCTATCCCGCTACTCACACTGGCTATGTCTACACTTGGAAATTTAAGACGACTTTAGCTAAGTCGACTTAACTAAGTCGATTTTAAGTTGACTTAGTTAAGTCGGCTTAGTGAGTCTACACCTAAATTTTAAATCAACTTTGGGGGGAACTTACAAAGTTGACCGAAAGCGTCAACACTGGATGCCTAGGTCGACTTCTAGGGGCTAGGGGAACCTAGGGCAGGTCCATGGGGGTAGAGGGACACCCCTTGCCCAGTGCCAGGGGGCTCAGCCTTTGCCCCATTGTACATAGGTACAATGGGGCAAAGGGAGACAGGGACCCTGGCAGGGCATAGGGGCAGGGTGGGCAGGGATCTGCCCTTCCCTGTGGGGGGGCATGCCAGGCTCCCCCTGTGTCCCCCCCCCCAGCAGGGAGGGCATTGGTGTCCTGGGGTAGCCCTAAATCAACTTAGGGCTACCCCACATCTACACTGGCTTAAGTCGAATTAAATCTAATTTTAATAAAGTTGACTTAATTTTCATTAAGTCGACTTTAATTTCCTTAAGTCGACTTAAGGAAACTGTACTGTAGACGCAGGGTAAATTAAGTCGACTTAAGCAAGCTTAAGTTGACTTAATTTACAAGTGCAGATGCAGCCACTGCCATGGCTCATTTGTGTTCTTATAGCACTTGCTCAATTAAAGTTAGCATGGGTATGTCTACTCAAGCTGGAAATTGCACCTTCAGCTCCAGTTTAGACATATCTTTGGACTATAGAGATCACATTCAAAAGGAAAAAGAGGACCCTAAGTCACTTACTTTTAGAATCAAATGTTAAACTCATCCCTTCAACTTAGTTTGCCCTCAGTAATTTCTCAACATAAACAGAAACAATGAACTGCTGTCCCTCCCACATCCATACACAAGCAAAAACAAAGGACTCAAAAATCTATCTACTAATCAAGCTATGTCTCCTGCAGGTTGGGAAGGAAAAAAGAATGCATCAGCAATTGTTGTTGGTGTTTCTAGTTTTAAATGTCTTGGAGACAGCAACAACATGAGCTTCTTCTGTCTAGAACTACACAGCTCTCCTTGGTTCAGTGCTTTCCATGTTATATCCACTTCCATTTTCCATTCATTTTCCTTTTCTATAGCCCCATTCATTCATTTTTCCACCACTCTACCATTCCATCCCATCCATTTCATCTCTTCTGTTGTATGTCCTTTATACAATAGGTTTACCTATACAGACAAAAGTGCACATTTTCAAATGCAAGTCTTATGGCTTCTAAGGACACATCAATTTTCAATCAAACAAGATGGCTAAAACATGATTTATGAATATGTATAGACCTGTTTAATTTTATATCTTCACTTTTTACGTTGTATTCAACATTTTACATTCATTTTTTGCATCTTTACAGTACAGTAATTCTCACCCAATCAATCTTTAAGTATCAATTTGAATTCCTGTCCTTGATCTCCTTTCCCCACTTCACACCCCCTAAAAAAAAATGTATTGAGGGGCTCTAAAGAATGCACTGTTGAGATAATAGTAATTCCAAATGCTCCATCAATATGAATTTTCTTATTGATAGGCTGCTTACAGTCTGATGGCCCCAATAAATGCTTTCCCTCGGTCTTAACAGTAAATATAGCCTTAATTACATGTGTGTTAATACAGGCCTGTTATGATATGTCTCTGGCTCTCAAATCATTCTTAGTATTAGTCTTTCCAAATTCGGACATCAGCATTCCTTACCCTTGAAACCCATTTTAAGAATGCCAGATTGACTAATGTGAAATCCCTACACTTGGTCACGCTTTTCACAATCCTCTCTACTTTTATTCTAGTAGTATTGTATCACAGCACTGAAAATGAATTTCCTGTCTAGAATCTTGTACTGAGTTTCAGAAGATTTCTTCCTTATTTATTAAACAAGAGATAGTGGAAGTCACTAAAATCTTCAGCATCTCAGGTGAACTCCTGGCTCCACTGAAGTCAGGAGTAATTCTGCTATTAACTACAATGAGCCAGTATTTCATCCCCAGAATCAATCACTGCCTAATCTCTAGGAACATTTTATTTTCTTCATGCATTAAGTAATTTTAATTTACCCCTTTCAGAATGATAACATCACATAAAAATGTTTAAAATATGATGTGACAATAAAGGAAGAGTTTATTTGGTATCCAACAATATTGGTTCATGAACTTGTCAAAAAATACAATCTTCCACTTTCCCATTGTTTTCATTGCCAAAAATTGGAAGCTTTGTTACTGTAACAAATTGGTTATTTTTGATTATTTGTTGATAAGAGACATTAACTAGTCAAGCTCATATTTGGTTTCTATGATCAAAGAGCAGAAACAGAAAGGGCTATTTTACCAATTCTAAGGTACCAGGCCTGTCTGCATACACAGGTCCAAGGTGGGCAGTAATACTAAGGATTTATATAAACACTTTCTCCTTTGTTTAGCCCATACTACAATTTTTGCACTTAGTCCAGCTACAATTATATATTTACCTTGCAGTTAATTTTCCAGACAGTTACATTTTGATTATGCCTTAGTATATTCCAAATTTTCAGTGTACAGAATGTCACAAAAGGTTTTATTTGCCTATTTTAATGTTCTTTTTTATAATGGTTTTTATCTATATATTTCTTTCTTGGGATTTCTATTACAACCTATAACTTGTAATTCATGTTGCATAGCCAAATACATTTTACCTAGGAAGCACATATGCTATTATAAACTTTATAGAGCTATAAAGAAAGGTTATGCTCTTAAACGTACCTCCACTTATCAAGCGGTTTAGCTCTTCTTTGATAATTTTATATCTCTTTTAGCATTGCTTTATGCAAAGCTTTATGGAAGTTTTATTTTTGGCATAGCCAGGAAAAATGCTTAGGTTTTAGGCTTCCATATGTCAACATTACAAAACACTTGGCCTTACAGAGAATAAACTCAGAAGTGTTCCCTCCTCTTTTTGCTTAAAAAGGGGCTGCCCTGCTCATGTTTTATTAATGTAATTATAAGCATGCTGTGGATAATGTAAATCCCTTATGGACAGAGTAAGGCATAAATAGGAAACAATGACATACGTTCTTCCTCTGAAAATGAGCAATAAGGTTGAATGTATTCGGGAGGCTCAGCCTGTGCTTGGAAATACATAATTTACTAACCTAGAATATGATTTTATATTCTCCATGTTATTGGCCAGACTCTGCTCATAGGTACACAAATGTCACAATTGTAATTTGTATGGCTTCCTACTCACAAAAACAAATAGATGAAGTAAAAGCCTGATTAACCCAGGATAAACTATTATTATATATTTCTTCATATAAGAATTGCATCTCACTTTCCCCTGTCCCCATTCCTCTTTGGATGTATATTTGTATCTGTGTATATAGTAAATAGTTGTTGAATCTTAGGAGGATTTTCAAAGGAACCTAAAGTGGTAAGCACCCAAATCCCAAATGGATTGAACATTTCATCTTGAATATTAGTTGTGGTTTAAGTAACAGTGAGTTATATATTTCAATTGTTGACCAGATGTGAGACTAGATTGTAGCTGTTCATCTGACTACTTCAACTGGGGTCTGAAGTTAGTGAGTCTCATAGACTATGTCTACACTTGCTAAAATTAGTTTGAATTAGTTAGTTCGAACTAACTGATTTGAACTAATTTTAGTTAGTTCGAATTAGCTTAATTCGAACTAGAAAAAGTTAGTTCGAACTAAGCAAGTGCCATTCATGGCCAGTTAGTTTGAACTAAGAAATTATTTGAATTAACATGGCCACATTGGCTAATTCGAACTAGTTAGTTCAAATTAACCCTTTAGTTCGAATACCCTATTCGAACTTATTAGTTCGAATTAAGGAAGCCTTTAATTCGAACTAACTAAAGCCTAGTGTAGCCATGGCTTTAGTTAGTTCAAATTAAGCCTCCTTAATTCGAACTAACTTGCCAGTGTAGACATAGCCATAGGGATTTCAGTGTAAATATCAACTCTGTTATTATAGACAGAAAAGAAGACTAGTTAAATCCTGATGTACTGGATAGGATTCTGAACGATGTAATTTATTGTTTACCACAGGGTTGTGGTATTATGTGATGCCGTCTGCTGAAACTAGGTACAGTGCTGAGCTAATTGGGATAAATCACTCAGAACTGTTGGAGTTAAAGGTCAAAGAAACATATTTTTCTGACTGAAACTGAGGTGTGGTTAGCAGGTGAAACAGGAAGAAGCAGAATTTTACTGTACAGAAAAGGGTTTATAATCTTTTCTCTCTGTCATTGAAGATACTCTTAGCTGTCTGCATTGTGACTTTAATGCATTTTGAGCATTGTCTCTGTGTGTAACTTAAACTGTGATTTGAGGGCTTAAACCATGAGTGGAGGACTTTAATAACTTAGTCTTAGATTACGGGACTATTATAGGAGTGGGTGAGTGAGATTCTGTGGCCTGCATTGTGCAGGAGGTCAGACTAGGCGGTTATATTGGTCCCTTCTGACCTTAGAGTCTGTTAGTCTATGTTCCATGCGTAATGTATACTGTTTTAATAATGAGTAGGAAAGTCTGACTTTTATATCTCAGCTTTTAACTGATCTCATGTAATTAAGGTGGGGAGTTTGGGGGCGGGGGTTGTTTGTTTTGTTTGTTTGTTTTTGACGGACTCAGTGTTTGAATACACTCAATCTTACTAGCAGTTAGTGAAAACACTCACTTCACACTTCTGATATAATGGGCATTACCCTTCACAGCTGTGAGGTCACAGACATGAATTATGACTATTTTTGAAGTGTAGAAAGATCCAAGAACTTTCATATCACTTTAGACAAAAGCACATGAACTAAGATCAAATGTGTGTTGATGACTAGATGAGCTACTTTTGGTGTTTCAATCCACTACCCATTTCCATTTGTAATATGTGTCTTCTTAAAATAGATAATTAGTGTTAGGTGAACACTTGATTTTGGGGGGCGGGGGCGTAATTGGCAATTCCTAAAAAATTGACAAAAAGTTTATTTCAGATTGAATGAAAAAATACCCTTTCTGAAATTTTGGGCAGGAACAAATCAAAATTTTGTGTAATGTGGAAATGAAACATGCTAATTAGTTTCAATTTGGAAAAAAAATTGTTAGATTTTCTGGCCTTTTAGATGGGATTAGAACGGAATTGGATTCCATGAGGAAAGGATTTGCAAAATAGTTGGAGAAAGAACTGCTGTCACTGTGCCTACTACCTCCCCCTTATAAACTTTAACCCAGTGATTCAGGCACTTCTGTGGGAAATGCCAGCTTAGGGCTAGTCTATACTTAAACTTTACAGGGGCGCAGTTCTAGCGATATGGCTATGCCGCTGTAAGAGTACTTGGGTAGCCATGTTATATTGATGGGAGAGAGCACTTCTGACCTAACAAAACCACCTAAAGAAGCAGCACTAACTATGTGGGTGGAAGATGCTCTTCTGCCAACATGGAGCAGTACATTCAAGTGTATATGCTGGTAAAACTTATATTGCTGAAGGGGTGATTTTACAGTCCCCTGAGTGACAAAAGTTTTACCAGCTCGTGTAGACAAGGCTTTAGTTACTCCTCTACTGATATGGAGCAAGGGCTTGTACTTGTGTCTCGCTCATCCAAAGTGTATAGTCAATCTCGCTCACTCCCTGGCCTAATTACTATTCATTGTCATCATGAATGACCATGGGCTTCTCCATAAAGCAAGTTAGTGCAAGGCAAGATAGGATGCCAATCTATAGCACACAAGTTTGCTTACCAGTAACATCACATGTGGACCTTGCTAAAGCACACCAAAATGTCTATAGTGCATTTTGACGTAGTCCCACTTCAAAGAGCAGGATGTTATGGTACTTTAGTATGCTTGATGAGTTTAACAGAAAGCAAGCTAGTGAGCTGTAGATTTACAACTAGTTTGCTTGCTATCTCATTGTGTTGACAAGCCTTTTGAATTGCCACTATGAAGGAAAAGAAAAATCAGATACTTAAAATAATTGGAAGTTTTGCGACCTCAGAGTAGGAGCTGGAACTGCAAATAAGGACCCAGACAGCAATGTTCTACTGGTATAGCACTCCTGGCTAATAGACCTTCTTTGGGTGTAGGGAGACTAGTCATATGTTGGTATAGACTGTTTTTTGATGTTATGACTTCCTCTCCAAAGTGCTTAGTCTTGGAGATTCTGGACCATCAGGAGTGGTTTGTTAACCTGAAGGGTGAGGCTTCTTGGGTATGTCTACACTTGCACCTTAAGTCGACTTAACGACGCTTAAGTCGACCTGCAGAACACTGCGTCCATACTGGGCGCTTCCTTAAATCGACTTAAGCGCTTTCTTAAGTCGACTTAATAACTCCACCTCTGAAGGTCAACTTAACGCCTAAGTCGACCTTATTAAGTCAACTTAAATCCGGTATGGATGCCCTAAGTTGACCTAATTGGCCTCCAGGCTGGCGGGGTGGGCTAGGGAGAAGGAGACCCGCAGTCGGGGGATCAGGCAGGGGGGAGGGAGAGCCGCGGTTGGGGAGATCGGGCAAGGGAAAAGTGAGAGCTGCAGCTGGGAGATCAGGCAGGGGAAAAAGGAGAGCTGCGGCTGGGGAGATAGGGCAGGGGAGAAGGGAGATCCATGGCAGGGGAGAAGGGAGGGCTGTGGCTAGGGGATCGGGTAAGGGAGAAGGGAGAGCCGTGGCTGGGGACATCGTGGCTGTCCCTTCTCCCCTGCCTCATCTCCCCAGCCGTGGCTTTCCCTTCTCCCCTGCCTCATCTCCCCAGACCCAGCTCTCCTCCGTTGACCTAGCACCTGCCAGTGTGGACACAGATAGTCGACTTAAGTTTCCAGTGTGACCGCTCTAAGTCAACTTAACTTAACCAGTGTAGATATAGCCCTTGAGACTTATAGCTTGCAAACCTCACTTATTCAACCTTATAGTGCGTCCCGCTAAGATCTTTGGACAAATCAGGTGAGAAGCATACCTTGGAGCCATGCAGCTTCTTCTAATCAGATTCAAATCAGGTCATCCTTAACTAGTGTCAATTTTGGAAATGTCCTTCTTAAATCATCAATTTTAAGAATATTTGGTATACTATATACCACAGAGCCTGTCACTCCGTGACCCCTAACCCACCTCCCAATAAATCGAAATTACAGATACATGAGATGGATACATGAGAAAACTAACATGGGCTTATCCAGGTGAAAAGGTCTTGAGATGACATTGTATCACCAATTTACAGAAAGTTCAATATCAAAATCCTATAAATACAGCTGAATGAAAAAAGAACTCTAGTAACAACTAGCTGCTCAATATCCATCCATCAGCAAATATAAAAGTAAGTTTGAACAAATGTATGGTTACTTTTATCACCTCCAGTTTCTTTTTAGAAATAGGGATTTGCAGTAATTTTCCTATTTTGAAAAAAAAAATGAGAATCCTGTGGCGGTTTAAAGACTAACAGATTTCTTCGGTCATAAGCTTTGATGGGCTCCAACCCGCTTTGCCAGATGCAGGTAGCTGCATCTAATGAAGTGGGTTGGAACCCACCAAAGCTTATGCCCAAAGAAATTTGTTAGTCTTTAAACTGCCACAGGACTCTCGTTGATTTTGCTGTACATAGACTAACACGGCTACCCCACTGGAACTTTTCCTATTTTGGAAGTACCCATAGGTCAAACTGCTTATCTTCTTACAGTATTATCTTAAGAAATGAAAATTCCTTTAAAATCCCTCAACATTAGAGTTGGTCAGAATTTTTTTCAGTGGAATGCTTTTTTATGTCAGAAAATGTCAGTTCATCATCCAAAAAAAAAAAGTGTTGCATAGAAATGTGGAGATTTTGATTAATCTTCCTATGGCACACTGCATGATGGTATTCATGAAGCCGGATGCCTGGAATTTAGAATGTCTCATGGATTCTAGGCTCCCTACTGCACAGCTGAGCTCCCAGGCAGAATTTTATTTTGAAATTTTCTAAATGAAACATTTCTATTATTTTGAAATGATGTGTTTTGGATTTTGCTTTCCACAGGAAATTTTAATTATTTTTTTTCATTCCAAAGTATAATATTTTTTCAATTTTTTTTTAATTTCTCTGGGTAGAAAAATCCTAACTTTCAACCTGTTCTAATCAAGATGAAACCCACTTTAAACCTAAAATAGTAAATTTTATATGTAATCTATCTTCCCATATAATCTATTCTTTACATACTTTCTAGATGGGATTCCCACACGCCCCATTTATATGAGAGGTCCCAGGCAACCAGATATCTACTTTACTTGTCACTTCTGTTTCTCTTTCTTTATAATAAATAATCATTATATTATGGTAGCACTCAAAGGGAAATCAGGATTTGGACTTGACTTTGCTGGGTGCCATACAAACATAGATGACAAGAGTCCCACAATACAACTAGAAGTCTGTCAGCTATGATTGAAGTATCAGCACCTACTTACAGCCCCCGACCAGGATTTTGCCACCAAACTCTATCAGGGGCCTAGGACATGGCACACAGCCTATTCCTCATTGTCCCTTTGGGGTTACATAAGACTAGAAATGTATGACTTTATCACCTAAAAATTAAAAATAATTCAAGCTGTTTCAGCAATTCTAAGGTGGTCTGCCCTCTACTGGCAGCAGAAGCAGTATACAGGAGAAATTCTGGGTCACCTAGAAAGCTCACAATAAGAGATAAAATCTATTGTTTCGTGTTACACTGTATTTAAACGGTAAGCAAAGTGTATCACAAAGCACAAAACTAGTGTTGAATAAGGACTGAATTTTTTCCTTCCAAGTTCCTAAAAAAGTCTGGGTTTTTTTGCATGAGACAGTATTATTTTTCATTCCGATCTTTTTGACCATTCAGCTGCAGTGGAAATAAATCATGTTATTATTCAAATATGAAAACAAGATTTATCTCACTACAGCATAATAAATCTTGGTTAAAATAGAATTTTCCTCCTTTTTTTGTAACTTAATGATTCTGCGTTTGAAAAATGTTGAAAAATGACAAAAATCAACAAAAGCCATTTAATGTTGATAATGTCCATAAAGCACCTCATTAAGCCTAGTAATTGCATCCCATATGGTACTGACTGTGGGATCATATAGCTTCCAAAGACATCTGCAATTACTCACATAAACAGGGCATGTTGAGGACATTTTAGTCAGTGGTCCTGATCCAGCAAAAAATAATTCTTGGCTTTCTAAGCTCTGTAAACCATGCAAGCTGGTTGCATGTGGACCAGTTTAATAAGCCAAATGAAACAGGTTAGCCTGGCATACAAGCCCCAAAGAAACAAACGGAAAAAAAACTTGGTTAGGAGTTGGTGCCTGTTGTTGGGTGGGGATGGAAGAAGGAGAATAAATGCAACTAGGCTCCTTATTTACTGTATCCTAAGCATATGTTTTGTCCATGTATATTGACCAAGATTTTCAAAAGTGACTGTTGATTTAGCTTTTCTCCTTTTTTCCAGGGGTGGGGAAGATGGCGCAGGGGGAATAAGACACTTCAAAAGGACCTCCTTTTCAGAAAATGCTGTGCAACCACACTCTGAAAATCAGGTCCTTTTAAGATGTTTAAGTTTAGCATACAAAAACTGAGGTATCCAAAATAATTTCTCACTTTTGAAAATTTAGGTCATCGTCTTCTCTTCATCCCACCGCCATCAGCCAGGGGAATGCAGTCTGATCTATGGGCCCTTTAAATTCTTCCCCAGCTAATGCTGACTTAGTCTGACAGGCTATGTCTACACTTGAAACGTTAAATCGACTTTATAAAGTCGACTTAATAAGGTCAACTTTAAGTCAATTTAACAGAAGTGGACTTAACTTTTCAAGTGTAGATGTGGCCCCTTTTCGACCTTATTAAGTTGACTTAACGTTTTAAGTCAACGTAAAAAGGTTCACCTAAGCACTACTCCGCATCTCCACTGGCTTAGGTTGACTTAATAAAGTTGACTTAAGCGCTAGTTCGAATTAAAACTAGGTGTTATTAATTCAAACTAACTGTTCCTTAATTCGACTTCGGGAGCATCTTAAGTTGACTTAAGGAAAGTCCTGTGTAGACACGGAGTAAATTAAGTTGACTTAAGCCTCCTTAATTTGTAAGTGTAGATGCACCCTCAGAGAGATGCACCAACTCCCATGTTGGACTACTAGGGTGTGTCTAAACTTACAAATTAAGTCGATTTAAGCTTGCTTAAATCAACTTAATTTAATCTGCTTCTACACTACATTTTCTTTAAATCGACTTAAGCTGCTGCTTAAGTTGACTTAAGGAAAATTAAAGTTGACTTTATAAAACCTACTTTAAAGTCAACTTTACTGGCTAAGTCGACTTTTTTAAGTCGACTTAGCCAGTGTAGATGCAGATTAGCCCTAAGTCAACTTTAAGTTGACTTAAAGGGTCCCAGGGCTCCCCCACTGCCAACAGGGTGGCTGGCATAGGCAGAGCCTGGCATGCCCCCCCATAGAGCAGGACACAGCCCTGCCCACCCTGCTCCTATGCCCTGTCAGTGTCCCTGTCCTGCTCAGCCCCCATTGTACCCAGGTACAATGGGGCAAATGCTGAGCCCCCTGGCACTTGGCAAGGGGTGCCCCCCTTCCACCGTGGACCAGTCCCAGGTCCACCTAGCCCCTACAAGTCAACTTAGGTGTCCAGTGTGGATGCTCTAAGTCGATTTGACAGGGTCCCATTTAAGTCAACTTAATTTTTGAGTGTAGACATGCTAAATCAATTTAAATTAACAAATGTAGACATAGCCCTAGAGAGCATCAGGCTGTTCTGTTTTGGGAATTCATTCTCCCCATCCTGAGGCCTCCAGAACCAGTAACTTTGTGGGTACAGAGCCTTGAAAGCTTCTTTGAGACAGCAATCACAATGGCAGCTTTTGACAAGATATAGTTTGTATCATTTTCTCAAGGGACACTGTCAACTGGTTCAACTCTAGAATTCAGCTTACCTATAAAATTTGCAACAGGACTATCCCTATCTAACCCCCAAATCCTCGTTGAAAGGCAGTTTACCCCAGGGCACCTCTTTGAGAAGGATCCCAAACAAAGTACTGCAGCCTGATACATGGGCTTGTAGCGCCACTTCTGTTTGATCTTGTTACCCCTCTCCCTCCACCTAGAGGGGAGCAGATGGGCCAAAACTGGGTTAAGCCATTGGAAATATTATGAGTTAGTCTAGTATGATGTGGGGATAGGGGAGAATTCTCCAGATACAGTAAAACTAATTGTATAAACTAACTGAGGTTTGAGTAGTTCATAAAACTGAAAAGTAAATAAAGCTGAACATCTCAAAATTGTAGTAGGTATGGTCTAGAAGTCAATAGATAAATCATTCAGTGATAATGTGCACAACACATGGCCACAAATATATACAGGGTGCCTAATTATTCTTTGTTTGAGAGAACTGCAACTCTTCTTTGCCACCAAACCTCTGTCTTTTCAAACCTACATATCTACTTGAACCGTGGATGGAGTCACATTTGGTGGCATATGATAAGATTGGGTTCTACTCTACTTAAATGCAGTTGGTCTAACTCTGATCTTACCTACACTGGTTTCACACCAGTGTAATTCCATTGTCTTCATCTAGCACACTCAGAAACAAACTATATATATATATATATATATATGTATCAGAGATTATGATTTCCCACAACTCCCACTGAAATCAATTCATGCTTTTTCGGCTATGTAAAAGAATGCACTTTCAATCAGGATCAAGAATTAATACATTACTCTCTCATTTGTACTCACAGTTAAGGTTACACCAGCATTTGCAGTTTCAGACTTTATTGGGATTTAGGCTCAACACCTCTGAAAATATGTAGTTAAGTGCCTAAATATAGACACTTGGCCTTGTTCTACACTTACATTGAAATTTAGCAGCAGTGGATGGGAGTTATGAAACCTATGCAGAGTAGCTTGCGTAACTCCTATCAACTTTATAACTCCTTTTCTACATGCTGTCTTCCCTGCACTGTGCCGACGGGAAATGCATTCTTGTTGACTCAGAGCTACACCACTTGAGGGGGTGTTTTTAATACATTGACTTCCAGGTCTATTGAGCAGGTCTTCATTGGCTGCTCAGTCAATCTGGAAAGATCAATCAGACGGCAGCAAATTTGCTGCCATCAGTGAAGACGTACCCTTAGATTTGAAAATGTTGGTCACAGTTGTTTCTGTTTTAATTATGTCCTTCTAGCTCAGGAACAAACTGACATATTATTACTAGGTGTTCAGTGACAACTTTAATACTGTGGTGCTGAAAACAAAGGAATAGATAGAGACAACTGTGCTAATTATAGCCGAGTTTAATGTTTATTAGCTCAATTACAATTTCTGAGACTTTGATTCTGATTCTACTATTTTGAAAATGGATGAATGGTACTGTGAGCATTTCAGCAGCACTTTCTAACTAAAGCATGATCGCTTGAAAGAGAAAGCTACCGGAAAGGAATTTACAAACAGGAATCATTGGAAAAATTCAAAGTAATAAAAAGCTGCTTGTGTCCTTTTAAATAGTAGATAGGAGAACTCTGCATATAAAGTACCATAGCAATGTTTCTCAAAAGCATATTTATGGAAAGTGATAAATATGGTCCTTTCCTAAAATACTAAAGAAGCTATGAAATGGAGTATAAATATCTTAGGTGAACTTGTATTTGTGTGTGAAGAATAGGACTATTATTCTAGGTAGTATTTCCATTTTTACTACTAAATTCCTCTTGTAGGTGAATATATTCTTTCCTTCCTGTCCTAAAATGTTGTATGGGGTAGCTATACATTGTTAAACAACTCCCATGTTTCCCCTCTGAAATGGCTGCATTTCAGCGGTGGGCAAAACAATTCTTCTATCTACAGCTCAATGTATTAAAATGCTTTGGGATGCTCCGTGATGAGGGGATGTAGCTCTGGAAAGAAGATATTATTTCAAGGCCACAACTTTATTTGCAATGCATTAAGCTGAGACTGAATCTTTACAGCTGAGTTATTAACCTCTGAAAATAGGAGCGTAAACTGCAAGCATTGACTTAACCTTGCCTACTAGGGGAGCAAACGGTACTAGAGTAATAAAGAATTATGTGGTCTTCGGTGCTCTTCATACAGCAAGCCACGCATTTTATGCTTCATTCTGCACTTTTTTTCTGCTTCTTTAGGTTTGACTGTAGGCAAAACAGTAATTCCAGTGATTAGCTGTACAATACTTCATCTCTTTCTGCCCTACAGCCCTGCTCTGAAAAACAGTACAGTGGGACAGGTACCTCCTACCCTTGCTGTCCTAAGTTTTGAAGACATTCTCTCCAATAGCCTCCTGTCATTTATTCATCATAAATTAGCAGTAATACAGAAGAATAAGCAGGAAACACACAGAACCCACTTTGTGGGAAAACACAGAGAAAGACAGACATGGAGACCAAAGGCAAAAAAGCATGTAGACAAGCTGAGGAGCTGGAAGATGGCAGGGAAATGACCGTTTCTGTGGATTTAAGCAGTGCAGTTTGATTTACATAGCATCTGCCCAAAAACAGGTAAACTTTGCAGCCATTCACACGACTGCAGAGCAGCAGTGCATATGGGGCCTTGGGAGCAGTGGTGGAGCAGCCAGATGGGAAAAGGAAGAACTCATGTTGCCATGTTGCTTAAAAAACCCTGAAATGTTCACAAACATTTGGTGTTGGGGATGAGGCACAGAAGGCATGGGGCTCTTCATCCAGATTAATGGGACTCATACAGTGTTATCTCCTATTAGCTCCAGGGTAAAGCGAGAAGCCCAAAGAAAATATGAGATTTAAAACACGATTGCTAACAGCATGTGTGCCTACATTTTACACAGATCTCAAAAGGTCTGTCTGAGCACCCAGCCTCTTTTGGGGTAGTCTGTCTTCAGATTTATGAAGTTCATTCATAATTAATATGGGGGGAAATAAATTGTGTAACTGGATTACTGGATTTATTTTTAGGGTATCTGCCCTTATTTACCAAATGTAATTCCAATGGGAATTTTGCCTGTGGGTCAGAGGGGAGAATCCAGTCTTACTGAATGGTGTGATTCTGACCTTTTTATAACACAAAATAAGATAAATTTCTAAAGAGAATGTTATTTTGAAATAAGATTGGAATGTTCTGTTCTTCAAATGTCAAAATGGAACAGCATTATTGAAGCACTTTCTGTCTTTTCTGAGGGGAGGGATTTCTCCTACATAATTTTTTGTTAAAAATGAGAGATTCAAAATTCTGTGGAAAATTTCAAGTTTGAAATTGCAGAATTTCCAGCAAAATGGAAATTCCAATTCCTGAACAGCGCTGCGTTCAGTCTGTAATATACATAGTGTATATGTGTTTTATATGTAGCGGTCCAAAGTTTCTTTTTAAGTTATTTACTAGCAGTTTCCTAATCCTATAAAATGAATACAGTGAATAGTCTGGCATTCATCCATATTTTATTATTCTCTTGATGAAAATATAAGGGTTTGCCTTCAGGTAATGCATAATGTTTCAGAACTAATTCCAACAGTGCAGTAGCCAAGAACACAAATATGTTTACAGTGAAGTTGACACCCAGGGTTATTTTTGTGATGGTATTCTGGGGTACTGAGTACCAGCACCTTTTTTTTCACAGAGATGCGGCCCCGGCTCCTGCCACAACTGCCAGTAGCCCCAGGTCTTTGCCGAGTGCTGGCACCTTTTTCTTTTCTTTTTTTTTAAACAAAAAAAGCACTGGAGACACCCAGGATCTTTCTACCAAGCTGTTGTTGCTCATAATGACATTTCTAAGTTGAACATTTCTAAGTGTCCATGTGCGTACTTGTATGTGTGTGAAACCATAATTTAATCATGCATCCGAAATAGAATCTCATTTCATGTATCCCTTAATTTATAACTAAAATATTTCTACTCCATTTCTATATGCACAGGGCTAAGTTTTCTAAAATTTGTGTAGACGAATCCAGGTCCCATACAATACCGAGGCACGGGGCGTCGCTGGCACTGGGCCGAGAGGGCTCATGCCCCAGTTGTTTTCCCCGAGCCCTGAGCTGTAGCAGCCTCCTTGCCTGCATTATCCAAGCTAAATGCAGGGAGACTGCTCGCTCTTTTCAGTCAAATGCTCACATTCTGGGAGCTGGGGGTGGAGTGTTTTTAAATCCCCTGCAGGCTGCCTTCGGGATTAGAAAACCTCACACTTGGCTGGGTGGGCACTTAAAAAAATGACTTGCAAAAAAGTTAAGTGTTACCTATTCTGCAAGTCATTGCTATCTGTAAGTCTGTGTACTGAGTAAACTTTAACCCTTTCCTACCTAACCTATCTGAACTTCTGTTGTGGGGGGACATTTTCAGGAGGGAGCCATGCCTGAGCAGTAAGCACTATCGGGGCAATGTTCAGTGGGTCCTTCTGTGCTCTCTGGGATGCAGCCAAAGTGCCTCTGTACCTGGAGTCCCTGGGCCCCAATCCTGCCTGTGGTGGGATTCCTACCAGTCCCCAGCCTTCCCCATCTCTCCCCACTGTGAGTCCCAAAGAGTGACATTAAGATATAATGATGTTATTGTATTGTTTTTGTTGTTTTTAGTGATGTCAGTAAAAAGTCTACCATGTCAGTTTTAGAAAAAAAACCAACAACTTCAGTTCTTCATGTCAGTAAAAACTAAAATGCAAGGTTGGCAACCCTGGCTCACCATTTCCAAATGTAGAAATGTTGGGCTGACCAAGGAATGGGGATGCTTTGGGGGAGGGATGGACAGATGGGGGTAGTGATGTAGGGGTGGCCTTCCCAGAGGGATGGAGTAGCTGAAGGAAGGGTGCAGGGTAAAAGGCAAATGGAGGAGAAATGGAAGGGTTTAATTTGGGGGTCTCTGGAGAGGAAGATGGGGAAAGGGCATTCACAGAGGAACCTGATGGGAGGGAACTGTTGGTTATTGGAAAATAGAGCTTGGGGGTTGGGGTACATGTAGGGCTGAAATATATGCCTCCCTATGTCACACATAGAGGTCTGTGGGGGAGAGAGTAAATGTAGAGTGGCGGGACTGTGGGAACTGTGAGTGAGGGATTTCATCTAGGGTGAGAGGGAAGTAGAGGTAGCTGTGGGAAGGCTGGGGGTGGAGGCTAGACCTGATTCAAATGGGCTTTGTTATGGGGGGATGTTTCTAGGGTATCCATGGGGGCTGATGAGATGGTCCACACCAGCAGGAGTGTATGTAGAAAGTCTGGACAGCTGGGATTTATCAGGGGGTGTAAGGGGAAGATGTATGGGGTGTAGGCTGGAGGGGTGGTATTTCACAGGGTCTCTGGTGTGTATCTAAGTAACTTGGAAATACAATGGGGACAGGCGTGTTTGGTGGGGTTGCTGTGGCATCTGTTCCTGCGGGGACGTAGTAGGGAGTGCAGGATGCCCAGACTAGGGGATGTTGGGGGGTGCACTGGAATCGGGAGCCTGGCATGGGCTTTGGGTGGCATGTGGCAGCCCTCTCCGCCTTGCCTTCACATGGTGGAGAAGCTGGAAGGGGGCAGCCTTGGGCTTTCATGAAAGCCGGGGGAGGGATAGCGATGGGGGGAGGGGGGATTGGAAACTGAGGGAGGCTGTGGATAGGAGAAGGGTGGGTTGGGGTCTGTGCCCCAAATCTTTTTCCTGTCCCACTGTACTGCTTTTCCTATGCAGCAATGGTCCTGCCAGGGAACAAATGTAAGATAGTATAATATTTTCAAGTGCACTGTGTGTGTTCATAAAAGGCTGTATTTATACAAAAAGACCACGTGTAGGGGGTGACCTAGGGTATAAACATGCATCTTGTCTTCAGAGTAGGGAGCACAGGTTTATGCTCTCCAATCAGCCTTCTTTAGCTGTTGAGCCAGACACGGTAATTTAAAAGAGCTAAGTGTCTCAATTGCTCGCCACCCAGATATCCCTGGGAAATGTGAAGAAGGATGTCCCCAAATAGGCACGGGCTTAGCAGGGCACTCTGGCATACTGAAAACTTTTCAAAATTGCTGTCTGTGCATGCTCCTAAAATCCATGCTTGCCAGCATATTGGGGGCCTTCTTGTGAAGTTTAATTTTCAGAACTGTCTCTATGACTCCATAGGTCTACAAAAATAGATGTTATTTGGGAGGCCTGGCATACTGTGTAGGCTACACACACTACCAAGTACAGGCCCTTTGAAAATTTGGATTGTAATGTAAAATAAATCCAATTGCACTGTTTTAGATCCCATTCCTTTTCTACATGAGGACCCAATCCAATGCCGAGTGAAGTCAAAGTTTGTTAAGTTGACTTAACTAATTGACTGCATTTTAAGTCGACTTTCTTAAGTCAACTTAACAGCAAAGATAGCCATTATATTGGCTTTAAGTCAACATAATAAAGTCGATTTAGCATTAATCCCATCTATACCGGCCTTAAATCGACTTAAGGAGTCGATTTAAGGCTTAAGTTGACCTAAAAGTAGGTGTTATTAAGTCAACTTAAGCTTTCCTTAAATCGACTTAAGAAAAGTCCAGTGCAGATGTGGCTTTGTTTAGGTCGCCTTAAACGTCCTTAAATTGACCTAACAAGCCAGTGTAGACACACCCTAAGAGTCCCCTCTATAGGCAGGTGTGTTCTCTGGGTAGGATGAGTCTGTAATGCAAAGCCCACAGCCCTCAGGCAGGGTGGGGTAGATGAGATAAATACCTTGGATTACCAGTCTGGGTAGTAATGGGGAGGAGAGGGACACAGGCCAACCCGACTCCACTGAGTCCCAACCCAAGGCCCTGGCAGTGACAGAGTGTCCCATCACTGAGGCAGCAGAGCTCCAGCCAAAAGATACTGCCACAGCTACAGGCCACACTATAGTCAGACTGAGGTCTGGTGTCCCAGGGCTTCCTCCTTCCCCCCGCTTTCCATGGTGTATCTGATCCACCAAGTTCTTCTAGCTCATCAGAGTACTCTGCCAGGGGAGTGTTCCAGAATCTCTCAGCTTCATCAACTGGCAGCAGATCCTCAGACCCATCAGGTCAGGTCACATGGGCCAGGTGACTCCTTGGGGCCACAGGGTTCCTGGGCCTGCAGTCGCTCCTCAGGGTCCTCAGTGGATGACAACTCCTCCAGATCATAGGGTCCCGGTGTTTGGTCAGGCATGCAGGGCTTGGGCCAGTCTAGATCAGTGTTTCTCAACCTTTAGTGGACCAGGGAACACCTAAAGATATTGATTAATTTACATGGAACACCTGATGAAAACTTTCTTTAAAAAGATGGTATATACTAGCTTTAATGTTCCTAATATCTGCATATTACACATTCCTGCAAAAACGATTCAGGAAACTGAATTAAATACAATTTTACAAATATAACATGCCTTTTTTTCCTAAAAAAATAGATACATAAAGATTATGCACACAACTTAAAACCGTAAATGATATTACTAAAGTTTTAATGGGAATTTTGGGCCTGCATGTTTGAACAAAGTTCATCTATTTTTGGAGTCAGGTTCATCAAAGAATATCTTATTCTGGAAGATATGTCCAAGCGATTTCTATGTTGGCAGTAACAGCAGCGGGAAAAGTTAAAATTCCCCAGCAGCAGCAGCTAAGCAAGGTAGCAGCAGACACTGATGCACACATGGAAGGCACACATCTGCTCACCTTGTTGCTCCAATCCTTCCCCACTCCACACTCAGGGTAAGTCTATGCTGACGGCAGCAAAATCGCTGCCATCAGTGCAATCTTCTGGGTTCAACTGAGTGGTCTATGTAGATGCGCTCAATTGATCTGGAAATTGTCATAGCAACTCCAGCCCCAGAACTGGAGTGTCCATAGCTGACCGGAAAGCATTTCCAGTTGGCTTACCCTAATATGTAGCGAGCTCTTAGTAAGTCGTTGGGAGATACCCATGGTATTTTATGTACCTTGTGTATCTCCTCTCAACTGCTGATGATAAGTGTGGCAAGTGTAGCCTAGGGCTCAGTCCCCTTCTCCCCCAACAGAAGGGGTCAGGGTCGGTTGTGGAACACCTTCACTATGTCTGCAGAGCACTAGTGTTCTGCAGAGCATCGGTGTTCTGCAGGACACCAGCTGAAAAACTCTGGTCTGGATGGTCCTTGGGGCTGTCAGCTACGGGCAGCACCAGCAGTCACTCCCTGGGGTACTGGCCAGGCTCTGGTCCCAGCATCCAGAAATGGACATCCTTCTCCCTTGGCTGCTGACTCCCAACTGAGCTGAGCTGCCAGCCCTTTTTACCATGCCTTCCTGTCCCACCCATCTGCTTCTGGTCAGGTGGGGGTGGACTTCTGAGTCTGGCCTCCCAAAGGGGTTTGGGATCTCCCTTGCCAACAGTCTCTGAAGCAGGCCACACCTCCAGGTCCCTACCAACCCCTAACATCTATCTCCTTTATAACCGGTGTCTTTATTATTCTTTCAGGGATATTGGAGGCTTTTGACCCGTAGGTGTTTCTCAGTCTCAGTGGCTTTTCCTGAATGCTAGATGAAAAGCCCAATCAGTTTTAATTTCATTGGAACAGTGCACCTATAATTACTGTTATGAGAAATCACAGATGACTATGTTTAACTGCAGGCATTTGCTAAAATAAATTACTAATTAGTGACCCAAAATCTTGGATACCAGGAGAAAAATGCTGAGTTTAGTTCTATGCTGTGAAATGAATTTTAGAAAATTGGTACACTAAGGTAATTTATCTTAACTGATGTATTATGTTTAAGCCCCGTCAGGATAGAATAGAATATCTGGGGTAATTTTATAAACAATTATGCTTTTCTTTTCCTCAAGATAATATGAAGCAACTAAATATGAAGCAACATCTTCATTAATGATCTTGATGTTGGAATAGACCGCGTGCTTAGTAAGTTTGCAGATGACACCAAATTGGGGGGAATGGTAGATACTCTGGAGGGCAGGGACAGGATCCAGGGAGACTTGAACAAATTGGAACACTGGGCCGAAAGAAACCTCATGAGGTTCAACAAAGACAAGTGCAAAGTCCTGCACTTAGGACAAAAAAATCCCATGCACTGCTACAGGCTGGGGACCAATTGGCTAAGTAGCAGCGCTGTAGAAAAGGACCTGCGGGTTATGGTGGACGGGAAGATGAATATGAGCCAACAGTGTGCCCTTGTTGCCAAAAAGGCCAATGGCATATTAGGCTACATCAGTAGGAGTATTGCCAGCAGATCGAGGGATGTGATAATTCCCCTCTATTCGACACTGGTCAGGCCATATCTGGAATACTGTGTCCAGTTTTGGGCTCCCCACTACAGAAAGGATGTGGACAAATTAGAAAGAGTCCAGCAGAGGGCAACAAAAATGATTAGGGGGCTGGGGAACATGACTTATGAGGAGAGACTGAAGGAACTAGGCTTATTTAGTCTACAGAAGAGAAGACTGAGGGGAGATTTGATAGCAACCTTCAACTACTTGAAGGGGTGCTCCAAAGAGGAGGGAGCTAGGCTGTTCTCAATGGTAACAGAGGACAGAACAAGGAGCAATGGTTTCAAATTACAGCTGGGGAGGTCAAGGTTGGATATTAGGAAAAACTTTCTCACTAGGAGGGTGGAAGCATTGGAATGGGCTATCTAGGGAGGTGGTAGAATCTCCATCTTTGGAGGTTTTTAAGGCCCGGTTAGACAAAACCCTGGCTGGGGTGATTTAGTGGGAGTGGTCCTGCTTTTAGCAGGGGGTTGGACTAGATGACCTCGTGAGGTCCCTTCCAACCCTATTGTTCTATGATTCTATAAATAACCTTTATAATTGTGTCGTGGTCTCATTTCAAGCAGGAAACAGATGTCTTCCATTGACTTAAACAAAAAGGTACAGTCAGAATTAGGCTGCGACCAGATTTTACTTCTCAGATTAATAAAACTCCTAGTCACTGAAGGACCAAGTCTTTCTGGTTCCATCAGCAGCTGGTCCTGGGTGACATCTCTGCAACAGATGGAGGTCCAAACTGCTGCTCTTCTCTTCTTGAGCCTGGTCTACACTGCCGGTGGCCATTGATAGGAAATATGCAAGCAACATACTATAGCTTGCATATCTCTTATTGACTTACTGACCTTTCCTTACCATGGAGTCTCCATTGTGCTGCATCAATGGGAGATGCCCTCCAGTTTATGCAGCCTTACTCTTTTCGTGGGAGGAGGGGGAGATAATGTCAATTTATTGCATTGGCCAAAGAGCATTTTGAGGCCAAAGAGCATTTTTGAGGCCTCCACTGCCTGTTCAATCGATCCCACTACATTGATCTGTGCAGCCCCAGCAGTGTAGACATTCCCTTAAAATAAGTAACAGCTTCCTAGGGCAAGATATACCAAGGCAATGGGATTTCCAGCAGGGAGCAGCAAATGCCTGGCACACCTTATCACAACTTGATTTAGCTACCTACCAACAAACAACCTCCACTGTGCCCTACAGATGTATGACTTCTAAAGTGTACTAATGTGTTGAGTATTAATCATTCCATGTAGACCTTGCTGGTGTGCATTGATGGTTTTGATTAGCTTTGTGTTGTTTCAAACAGTATTACATTAAAACAGCAGAGTCCTGTGGCACTTTGAAAGACTAACAGATTTATTTATCTCATGAGCTTTCGTGGGAGAAAATCCCACTTCGTCAGATGCTTTGAAGATGGGAAACTTACAGAATGGGAGGAAATTCAATGCAGGGCAGTGTATGACATAGGATCAGGTCAGGCTGTAACAGCAAATTATTAGTATTCCATTAAAGCACTTTAAGGAATCTTTAGTGCACACCAGCAGGATCTACACAGAACAATCAATGTGCAACACATTAGTACACTATAGAAATCACATTCCTGAAGGGTGTGTTACAGTAGACAAGCCCTTAATGTGCAATTCAACTAGTCTGTGACTTAGGGTTGGGGGGGGGGGGGTCAAAAATACTCAAGACGTGTATTGTGAGGCTTAGTAAATTTATATAAACTCTTTGAGATCCTCAGACAAAGTGCTACGTGACTAGAAATGTATTAAAAATAATGTTTTAATATAGGATATTCATCATGTCTTATAGTGCATGAAATTTAGTCATAAAATGTTAACTTCTCTATGCTGTTTCCAAAGTGCAATACTCATGCAATAAAGGTATTCCATTGTAGAGAAAGAGTCTTTGTCATTTCCATTGGTTCAATTTTGATTTACAAATTTTCTTGCTATCATTCACATTATTATTCTTTTCCTGCTTCTTCTTTTTGGGTGTTCACAGGTAGCACTATAGTCTTAGATGCTAGCAGCCTGGTGAATGTGTAAACATCAAGTATCTAGTGTGTACATATATTCTTTATTTTCTGAAAAGAAATCATGTTTCTGAATGTATTAATCCAGAAGGCATATTCTGCTGCAGATCCCAAAAGCAGACAATATTAAGGACAGTTGCTGTTCTAAAAAGGAACATTCTTGGTAGCAATTTGTGTGTAAGATGTCACTTATGATTGTAGTGCTTTGCATGTAAATATCCCCTGGGCATATAAAAGGAACACACTTAAAAGTAAGTGACATTTGGACAGCGCTAAGAATATTAGAATGGGAATTATTCAGAACACCCAAATGCTTTATTTCTGGAGAATCTTCCTAAACAAAAAGTAGACATTTTTACCCAACTATCTTAAATAATTAAAGAATTAAAATTTGCAGAGAAAAGCAGCTGGACAATGAGCTTAACCATTGTCTCACTATTAATTAACAAATACAATGATTTTTTTCTTTAAGAAAATAAACATTCTTCTTTGGAATGTCTGGAAAATAGAGATGGGGCAGCAGAGGGGTTGGCTGATCTGTTTGTTATATAAAATCAAATTATATTGCAAAGGTTTCCTATTTCAGGGCTTGGCTACATGGGGAAATTGATAAGTAAGGCTATAGTAGAATGAACTTTTGAATTAATTATTCCAGAATAATGTGTCCATATGGGGAGTCATTCTAGAATACCTATAGTTATATAGCTTATTCTGCTGTAGTGCTGCTGGTCGGTTTCTCCATATACCCAAGACCTGAGATAGGAATTTTTTTATTAATGTAAAATAGAATTCTAGAGTGAACAAGCTAGCCAACACGTCTCCCTGCCCTTCCCCTCACTATATCACAGAATGAGGTCTGCCCTCTTCTTAGAATCTTCTTACTAGCAGAATCAGAATATGCTGAATTTGTGAAATATTCTGAATCTGAAACATTTCCTTTTTGTTCCTAATTTAGAAGCTACAAGAATAGCAACCTGAACATGAAGCCCATTCAGAGATAATAGTATCTTGATTAGAAGTACTTAAGATTCTATTTGCATGCAGGTTCATCAGAGACTCAACCCAAACAGAGGGAGCGTGTTGCTTTTAGAACACTGTCTCATCATGACAGTATCGAGGTCGTAATGAAATACTAATGCAGATCTGCTGTTATCTATTCTGTTGGTTTTAAAGCATAGATGGTTTTTATCATTTTGGTTTGTATCACATCATACCTGACCTGTATTGTTCAGGCCAGTCTATAAGAAATGATTAAGAGGGGGCATACTAATTAATGAGGAGTTACTTGTGAGCAAAAAATCTCATTTAAATTATCTCTTCCCTGCCCCGCAACCCCAACTAAAGCACACAAATATATCTGACTCCTTCACTTCACTATTCAGGCTGCAGTAGATTGCTTATAGAGGTAGGTGCTTCCATAATATAAATAATGGTAACAACAGGGAATTTGTACATCATGAATTCTAGACTCATTTTTACTGACTGATGTTAATTATGTTTCCTTCACAGGCCTTATTATTAGGCAACACCTCTGCAAGAGGCTCCGCATGTTGGAAATAGAACTCCAACCTCTTGTGGCAGACCCAAACCCCATCCAGTTAGCCAGATTGGCTATGGCTTCACAGTCTAAGACTATGTCTACACTTACTAAAGTTAGTTCGAATTAGTTAATTCGAACTAATTTTAGTTACTTCGAATTCACTTAATTCAAACTAGAAAAATTTAGTTCAAACTAAGCAAGTGCCATTCATGGTACTTGCTTAGTTTGAATTAGCGAATTGCATTGAGTTCAATGGGCCAGTTAGTTCGAACTAAGCAATTAGTTCGAACTAACATGGCCACATTGGTTAATCTGAACTAACTAGTTCGAATTAACCCTTAGTTCGAATAGCATATTTGAATTTATTAGTTTGAATTAAGGAAGCCCTTAATTCGAACTAATGAAAGCCTAGTATAGCCATGGCTTAAGTTAGTTCGAATTAAGCTTCCTTAATTCGAACTAACTTTCCAGTGTAGACATAGCCTAAGAGTTAACTCAGTTGAACAGCACCATGGTACTAAGCTTACTCCAGGTGTGGGCAGCCATGCTGCCTACGTACATCTAGCAACTAGTTCTGTGCAAATTTCTAAGACTTCTGTGGGGACATGCCATGCTTTTTTGTGATGCATAAACTAAGGCGCTCTATAACTTTTCCCCTTATTATGAGAAAACTTGGTCATCTTTCTGAGCACAAAGTGAGAATTGTGGGAAGGCACTGAATGACTGTTAGCACTCAGATGATGCAACCTGCTTCTAAACTGCAAAGCAAGGGGGTCAGCATTCCAAATGAAAGCAGCGTGTGGCTTTAATGCACACCCTCGGTCATGCCAGCTAGCCCAGGTTGAAAGAAGCACCAAATTCAGAGAGAAAGGATTCTGTGTGCCTGGGAGAGTGATGAGGAGAAAAACCTGAATGAAAGCCCAAGTTAACTCTGCTGTGAAGACCTGGCCACTTCTTCTTAGAAAGAATCTGTCGTGGATTTGTTCTTGGTTATGCTATCTATAAAATGGGGCTCCTTATACACAGGTGCCCCTCTGCCATATACATTGGCCAAACTGGACTGTCTATGGAAAAGAGTAAATGGATATAAATCAGACACCAGTAATGGTAACACTCAAAACCCAGTAGGGGAGCACTTCAGTCTTCCTGGACACTCAGTAACAGACTGGAAAGTTACCATACTTCCGCAAAAAAAAAAAAAAAATCCTTCAAAAACGGATTCCAGTGTGAAACTGCAGAGCTGGAAATCATATGCAAACTTGACACTATCAGACTGTGTCTAAATAGGGATCAGGGGTGGCTAGCTTACCACAAAAGGGAATTCCCCCCCTTTAAAATTCTCGCTTTCTCATCAATTGTTGTTAATGGACTACATCTACACTATTTGAATTCAATTGACATTGTTAACTCACCCTTCATATATATATATACCTAGCATACAGAAGTCTTCACATCATTCATCTGAGGAAATGGGCTGTAATCCACGAGATCTTATGCTTTAATAAATTTGTTAGTCTTTATAAGTGTCATGGGACCCGTTATTTGTTTTACAGGTAGCTCAGTTTCTGTGTGCTGTGCATCCTCCTTTGTTTACACAGACTCATAGCTGTCAGCTATTGTAGCTAGTCCAGCAGCAATAGTGATAACACTTTGTGCCGTCATGCTAAAAGTTTAGCAATCAAATACTGATGCTACGCGATGGAATCGAGGGTGAGGGAAGGGGTGTTACAGTTGTGCTCCATGGCACAATTGGTTAGCACATAGTATAATTTACTTTAATATTTTAAAAGCCCCTGAGGAAATTTCATACTAAAAACCTTTTCTCTGAAGCTACACCAACCCTTGATGATTTGGTGGGAACAGTTAATTATTCCATCAAGCTCCTGTTTCTTCTCCTTGAATGAGCTAGTTCCACTATAGTGTCGTCAGAAAGGGACTGTATTTCTTGGGATGCATATGCCATTCATACTTTCCCATCCCTTGGTCCTGACCCTCTGTGGAAGCACCAGAGAGAAACTGACATCTGCGTACAGCCTTCTTTGACATCAGGCCCTCTTACCGGATTGCTCTCCACAGGCTGAAGGAAATAGTCTCTGGTACTAAGGAAGGAGAAAGGAATTCATCAGTCATTTAAGACTCGTGAGACTGCTGCTGAAGGCAGTCACTCCATTCCATGCATCTACAGCTATGCAGCCCTTTGTAGGCCAAACAATTCATGTAGACCCCACTCTGCAAATGTTGCTGATCTCAAGATCTGGCCTTTTGTTCCTAGCTATTCTCTGCCATTGCTATTTAGAGTCTTCACAGTTTTCAAATAAAATAAGCGTTCTCAGTACCAATTCTCAAATTCTCTTTTGTCAGCAAAGTGTGCACATTATATCTCTGCTACAGTATATCTAGAGAATGAATACATGATGAATTATTGTGCACTTGCATTTATCTTCAAAATAGTGAAAAGGCTATATCTTGAGAAATGTATAGTAGCCAAGAAGATAAATATCACAGCGGAGCACGGTATCATGGATAAAATATAATCTGCACTCTAGCTTCCATTTCATTATGAATTTTTTTTTAAAAGAACCTTGGTTCTTGGTGAGCTTCCAAGTACCAGCTACTACAAAGGCCAATTTCAAAATTCTTTAAGCCTTAAGAAATAAAGGTGGTTTCATTCAAATTGATTTAGATATTAATTAAAAAACAATATGAGAAGGATGCACCTAGGCACTTTGGATGATGACATAGGAAAGTTTGTATTTTTCCTAAATATAATAACTTTGAAAACTTTCTCAGAGGCATCAGCATTTTACTGGTTAGCTTCCACAATGGGGAAAACTTTAGGGAGAAAAAATAGACCATATCTTTGTGTGTATGCAAGAGGAAAGAGGTCATTTCATTTGGTCAATACATGATTTCCTTTACTAAGAAAAATTTCTTACTTAGCTGCTCCTAGTAATAAGTTAGAAGTGTAAAATTAACCATAAAATCACCTCTCAACATAAAATTCTTGTCTGGCAGCCATATCTCTAACCAATGGTGACATTATATGAGAGGAATGAATGATCTTGTGGTTAAAATACAGAAGAGGGTTGCAGCAGTTTGGAATTCAATCCCATGCTCTTCCACAGACTCTCTGTGTTAACTTTGGCAAGTCCCTTTACTCTCTTTGGCTATGTCTACACTTGTTAATTTAAGTCGACTTAGCATGCCCCCACTCAAAATTTAAGTTGACTTAAAGGGGACCCTGCTAAACCAACCTAGAGCATCCACACTGGATGCCTAGGTCGACTTGTAGGGGCTAGGTGGACCTGGGGCAGGTCCACGGTGGCAGGGGGGGGCACCCTTTGCCAAGTGCCAGGGGGCTTAGCCTTTGCCCCATTGAACCTGGGTGCAATGGGGGCTGAGCCTGACAGGGACCCTGACAGGGCATAGGAGCAGGGTGGGCAGGGTTCTGTCCTGCCCTGTGGTGGGCACGCCAGGCTGTGGCTGTGCCAGCCACCCTGACAGGGAGGGCAGTGTGGAAGCCCTGGAGCCCCCTAAGTAGACTTAAGGCTACTCCACGTCCACACTGGCTAAATTGACTTTCTAAAGTCGACTTAGCCAGCAAAGTCGACTTAAAACGAGGTTTAATAAAGTTGACTTAAATTTTCCTTAAGTCAACTTAAGCAGCTGCTTAAGTCGACCTAAGGAAAATGTAGTGTGGAAACAGATTAAATTAAATTGACTTAAGCAAGCTTAAATTGACTTAATTTCTAAGTGTAAACACACCCTTTAGGCCTTAGATCCCAACCTGTAAAATGGGGGTGATAGAACTTGCCTACTTCACATGGCATTTGTGAGAACGAATAAAATAAAGATGTGCTCAAATATTACACTGGTGAAGGCCATACAAGTACCTTAGATAAATATACCATTAGAAAGTATGAATAACTCAGGCATAGAGTTTTCCTCACATACTAAATAATTCATTTTCTCATATGAACAGTAGTTTGGTTGATGTTTTCAAGATACCTGACAGCAAGTTTTAAAGCCAGGAAATGGAGGCTGCCTAGACATCCAGAGCTGATGTAGTTAGTGGATCATAGCCTAGACTGAAAATAGGGCCTAGTCCTGGTGAAACCCTTACTTAATTGAATAAACCTCATTGCCTTCAAGAGGACTATTAGAGTGAGTAAAATTACAGGACAAGTCTCTTTGCTAGTACTGAATAATAATAACTAGCTTTCACAGAGTGCTCTTTGTCAGCACATCTTTAAACACGTGACAAAGGATTATTCCCATTTTACAGATGTGGAAACTGAGGTACAGAGAAGAACTGTCTTACCCAGTGTCACTCTGGGGATGAGCCAGAACTCCTGATTCCATCTGTAGTGCTCTCTATCCAGTAGGCTGCACTGCCTACTTTAATATAAATAATATCTGTTGTGCCGGTAATAAGCTGCTTCTGTTAATCATACATCATGAGTCATGAAAAACTGCCAGACTTGAGTGACTTGATCACATCGACAGAAAAAAGAAAACCAAAAAAACCTGCAGGCTTAGCATATGTGTTATCAGATTATGCCTTAATAATTTGCTAGTACTGAGAAAAGCCAAATGTAAAGTGTTTTTTTTACAGGAAACAGTATCATAAAGATTAGTCATTCTCTTAATCATGAATCAGTTTTTTAAAATCTTTAGGGAGATGTGGATGGATAATTATTGTAAATGTTGGAATTTATTCAATCCTAAAAAATGCTGAATAATTGCCTTGCATTACCAGTGTTTATATCTATGACTCTCCCACAAATTAGATGAAGCAGACCACTTTTCCTTCCCCAAATTTTACACAAGAGAATTTCTGTTGAATGAAAAACACATAGCCTATTTTGTTTTTTTGACTTTTTGCACCAAAACTCACTAGTATGTACAAGGCCTCAGCCTACCAGTGTGTATTTGATGACTCACCTACACTATTTTTATTTTTCGCCTGCTGAGCTGGATTCTAGGGTCTCAGTTTGTGAAATCTGATGATGTAGTCATTTAAGACAACTCCCTCTGCCCCATATCCCCTTATTTTTCTTGCTAAATACATTTTGGGTTAGTTGTTTCTCAACTACTCTATTTATTTGGATTTCCATTCATGTTTCAGTGCTCTTATGTCATCCTCAAGGTTTATAAAGAAAAAATTCACTCTAAAACTGATTAAAATGTTCACTAGTAAAGCAAGGCAAAGAAAGCTGATTCACTGCATATCATCATGCTATAATACATGAGTACAGAGACATTCTTCAAGGCTAGGATAGTCTGTCGAGTTAAAGGAGAATAGGCACTTTAAAAATTGCTGTAGTATGTGAGTCTTTATATCATGTACTTCACCATGGTACTTCAAGAACTGTCCAAAGTACTGTGCTCCTTTTTAGTGTGAACGTCTTATAAATCCAATGTTTCTGTAGGACTTTTTTAAAAGTCATGTCCCATCTGACAGAATCACAACTTTCGGGTGTGGGGAAAGTCTGATTACTAGACTCATAGGCTACGTCTGCACTGGAAAAGTTGTTGACTTTTGTTAAGTTGACTTAATAGCCCCTCTCCGCACTTGTTCCAGTTTAAATTCATCTTTCTTAAAACACGGGGGACCAGAACTGCAGACAATATTCCAGATGTGGTCTCACCAGCACCTTGTATAACGGTACTAACACCTCCCTATCTCTACTGGAAAACCTCTTCCGACTGCATTAATTTTTTTCATGACCACACCGGATTGGCAATTCATAGTCATCCTGTGATCAATCACTGTGCCCAGGCCATCACTGATAAGAAGTATTCATTCATATTTTACCTTTGTTACTTTGAGGTAATAATATTATGCTTCTATAGGATTTTCTATATGGGGATTTCAAGGTGCTTTATAAACATTATTAAATGTATCCTATATAACATCTCTATGAGAAAATTATCATCCCCATTTTACAGATTGATAAAGACTAATCGAACCATCTTGTAGCTGGTTCCCTCCGAAGTTTCCCTCAGGATAGCTGGCACTCATCTGTCTCCACAGTTTTATCTGGTAAAGCGAATGATTAGAGGTCTTGGGACCGAAACGATCTCAATCTATTCTCAAACTTTAAATGGGTAAGAAGCCTGGCTCGCTGGCGTGGAGCCGGGTGTAGAATGCGACTGCCTAGTGGGCCACTTTTGGTAAGCAGAACTGGTGCTGCAGGATGAACCGAACGCTGCCAACGCTCATCAGACCCCAGAAAAGGTGTTGGTTGATATAGGCAGCAGGACAATGGCCACGGAAATTTTTATATGCTTTCTCAAGTTCAGCACAAACTCTGAAATCCTTTGAAACAGGAGCAGATTAAAGCACACTAGAGGATTTTTAGTGGACACTAACAGGAGTCACAGAGTCCTGTACTTATGGTATATCTTCAATTTAAAAGCCAGTGGCTGGCGCATGCCAACTAACTCGGGTTTGGGTGAAGGGACTGTTTAATGGCAGTGTAGACATTCAAGCGTGGGCTGTAGCCCAGTCTCTAGGGGTACGTCTACACTGGAGCCTTAGGTCAACGTCAGAATGTTTAAGTCAACCTACAGAACGCTGCGTCCACACTGGGCACTTCTTAAGTCGACTTAAGTGCTTCCTTAAGTTGACTTAATAACACCACTTCTGAAGACTAACAGATTTATTTATCGCATGACCTTTCGTGGGAAAAAAATCCCACTTCGTCAGACGCTTTGAAGATGGGAAAGTTACAGAATGGGAGGAAATTAAATGCAGGGGAGTGTGTGACATAGGATCAGGTCAGGCTGTAACAGCAAATCAAAATAGATGTCAGGATTCAAACACTGGGGAACAGCACATAGAGGAGGGTGAGGTCAAATCACTTGTTGTAATGAGAGAAAAATCCGTAGTCCATTTTTAACCCCAAGACAACTGAGTCAAATTTGCCCCCCGTTGACCTAATCAGCCTCCAATACCAATTTACTAATTCAATTATTGACTGACTGACTGACTATGGGTCGGGCTGGAGAGAAGAAAAAAAGGTACAGCCATCAGGCTCGGGAAAGTCGCAGCCGGGGAGATCACGCTAGGGAGAAGGGGAGAACTGTGGGGAAGATCAGGCTCGGGAGAGAAGAGGAAAGAGCAGCAGGTAAGATAGGGCTGGGAAAAGAAGGGGAGAGCCGTGGCCAGGGAGATCGGCCTGGGGAGAAGGGGAGAGCCTCAGCTGGGGAGATCGGGCTGGGGAGAGCCTCAGCTGGGGACATCGGGCTGGGGAGAAGGGGAGAGCCTCAGCTGGGGAGATCGGGCTGGGGAGAGCCGAGGCTGGGGAAATTGGGCTGGGGAGAGCCGCAGTTGGGGAGATCGGGCTGGGTGTTCCTGGCCACTCCTCCATCAACCTAGCACCTGTCAATGTGGACACAGGCAGTCGACTGGAGTTTTCAGTGTGGATGCTCTAAGTCGACGTAACATCGACTTTAAGTCAACTTAAAGTCAACCTTGTTAAGTCGACTTAACAGAGCCTCCAGTGTAGCTTGCTTAAGCTTCCTTAAGTCGACTTAATTTAATCTGCATCCACACTACATTTTCCTTAAGTCGACTTAAGCAGCTGCTTAAGTCAACTTAAGGAAAATTTAAGTCAACTTTACTAAACCTCTTTTTAAGTTGACTTTGCTGGCTAAGTCGACTTTAGAAAGTCGACTTAGCCAGTATGGAGGTGGAGTAGCCCTAAGTTGACTTTAAGTTGACTTAGGGGGCTTTAGTACTTCCCCACTGCCCTCCCTGCCAGGGTGGCTGGCACAGCCACAGCCTGGCATGCCTCCCCCACACAGGGCAGAGCTGCCCTGCCCACCCTGCTCCTATGCCCTGCCAGGGTCCCTGTCCCCCTTTGCCCCATTGTACCAAGGTACAATGGGGCAAAGGCTGAGCCCCCTGGTACTTGGCAAGGGGTGTCCTCCCTGCCACCGTGGACCTGTCCCAGGTCCACCTAACCCCTACAGGTTGACCTAGGCGTCCAGTGTGGACGCTCTAGGTCGATTTGGCAAGGTCCCCTCTAAGTCAACTTAATTTTTGAATGTGGACATGCTAAGTCGACTTAAATTAACAAGTGTAGACATAGCCAATGTTAGTAAAAGGTGGCAGAATGATTGGCCAAATCAGATTGCCAGAGCAAAGAGCAGAAACCAGATATTATTTTCAGCCTTTTGCATTACCCAGTACAGCTTGTGTCCTCTCTGTATTTCCAAATGCCACTGTGAGGCTTCATTTCTTATTACCTATAGGAAGTTATGTTAAAAGAACATAACGTTTACACAGATAAACATTCAAAAGTCACAAAGTGAAGGCAGAACACACAAACTTAACTCTGTTCCCTTCCGTTTATTCATTACACTTTTTACATGATCCCATGCCATTTCTCAAATAAAGCACTATTCTATCAGTCAGTTTTTTACTACCTTTAAAATACACATGTAGCACCTCAAAGCATTATACTAATTTCTGCCTTCTTACATTGTTTTCTTTCTCATGGTGTTCCAATATCTCTTTATCAACATAATCACCTCTCTAACATGTGTATTTTCATAATTTCATGACAATCCAGCCAGTGTATGCTATATTTTCTTTTCAGCCAGGAGCATAGATATTGTTATGTGCAAGTCAGGAGTTGAGGAAGTTAACAATGAAGCTTAAGTGCATACAAAACAAGTCATCTGAATGTGTGTAGAAAACCAAACTCAAAGATGCACAAATACAAACTGAGTCACGAGTCAGGAGTTAGTGAATATATTTTCTGGCATTTACCATTTACCGGTATTTACCATCTCCAGTACAGTGGGTTTCTGATGAGGTTCCTTAGTGTAAAGTGAAGATTCACCAAGCTAAAGGATGTACAGGAAAACATGAGGTGCCTCTCAGTGGGTATCTAGAATCCCAATCTCTCCTTACTGATAAATATCCTTTGGGGGTAGGGAGAGAGGTGCATAATATTTTAGAACCCAGAAGTACTCACTGGACTGAGCCAATGTGAATGAAATATAAGTTTTAGAATGAAAGTGCCTTTGCCTCTAACACAAATGCACCTTTAGTATATCAGGGCCTCAGATTGCCCATTGGAGTCAGGACAAGCATATAACAGCAATAATAAAACTACTACTTAGCTCTTACATTGCACTTTTCATTAGTAGATCTCAAGTACTCATGTGCAAAGGAGAGCAGTATCATTATCCCCATTTTGGAGATGAGGAAACTGAGGCAGAGAGCAGAGGGAAATGACTTGACCCAAATTTTTACCATTCCATCCAAAACCTGGGCCAATTTGACATTTTGGTAGGGAGCAAACCACCAAATGCGCTCACAATGAACATGTTTGCAAAAACAGCAAATACAGCTGTTGTGCCATGGAATATAGGGCATGGTAGTTGTAGAGCCCCCCAACCCTACCCTTTCCCCCGCCCGCCCCCCTCCCACACACTTCTGTCATGCTTGTATGCAAATAGGTAGTTAGATACAGAGTCCTGTGGTTTATGCATGGAAATACCAATTTACATATAGAAATGTGCAGAGCAGTACATATGTTTCTGTAGATTAAATCCTTACACCCAAATTTGAAAACATGGCCCTATCTGGCTAACAGGGGTTCAGTTTGAGACTAGTTCTTTCATGAATGCACAACAGGAAGAGCAAATGGCATAACTATATGCTGATACGTCCTAAAATATGCTGTAGCTCATCCAAAACGTATGGGTTTGATTATCGGGTAAAATTCTATGGCCTGTGTCATGCAGAAGGTCAGACTAGAGGGTCAATTGTCCCTCTTCACACATTCTCACCTTCTAATCAACTGTTGTGACTGGGCCTTATCTACCCTAACTGAATTGACTTCATTAGCAATTGCCCTTCCCATTGTAATGTTTCTCACTCATCCTTGCATATGTATAGATAGCTCCTAACTGTAGTTTCCATGGAAGCTTATGCCTGAAGAGATATGTTAGTCTTTAATGTGCCAAAGGACTCTCATTGTTTTTGCTGTATACAGACTAACACAGCTACCCCTCTAGATGGTTGGAATGATCCCATCTAGCCTAAAAACCCAGGGGTGATGGACCCTAAGACAATGGGGACTAGCATCCTTGCAATGGAAATACTTTAGGGGTAGGTCTCTGTTTATGCCCTGCCAGGCCACAAGCCATGTCAATCAAGCCACTCCAGTTGGGCCTTTACAGTTGCTGTGAGCCAAGGTAAGAGCAGGACCCAGGCAGGGCTGAATTAGTTCATGGGCTAAAGGGGCTGAAGCCCTGGGCCCTGGCCAAAAGAGGGTCCCCGGGCTCCAGTCCCTAAAACCCCTACGATACTCTGGCTCCCCCAGCCCTGCTCAGCGCTGGCAGGGCAGGACCGATGAGAATGCTCCTGCCTTGCTGGCACTGGGGGAGTGGGGGGCAGGGCCCTGCAGCCAGAGGTTGGGCTCTGTACTTCTGCCCCATCCCTGAGCCGGCTGGTCCACCCCCAGGGATGGGGCAGGCCAGCACCTGCTCACTCTGCCTGGGAGGCAGGGGAAGCTGGCACAGCCTCTGCTCCAGCCCAGCCCAGCTCTCCAGGACCTGGGAGGCTGCATCAGGGGTCGCCATGCCATGCGCCAGCCAGCTCCTCCTTTGGCAGTCTGGCCAGAGCAGGCTGGGGTGGACATAGCCTTTGGCCGTAGCCCCCGCCAAATGATGGGGGGTGGGACCCTAGGTGGAGGGGCGGCCCAGGGCTGGTTAATCTGGCCCTGGACCCAGAGAGTCTGGAGCAGCTGCTGTGGCACCCAGGATCAAGCCAGGAATCAGGTAGGAACCCAAGTGATTGGACCAAAGCTAGAAGCAGCTGCCTGTCCTAACTCTGCCCCCCACCCCCGACTCTCCCTGACCATCCATTCACAGCAAGCTTCCACCAAAATCAATGAAACCCTAACTAAGCAAAGCTAATTTCCCATAGTGTCTTACGCTGGTAGGTTAGCACTTACCCTTACAACAACTACAACTAACAACAAGATGACAATGTCAGCCAGCTCTGTGTTTGGGAGTTGCTTCGAATCACCTGTAACTCTCCTCCATGAACCATAACAGTTTCACTTTAATACCTTTGTGGCACTGTTTTGTTTTCTGTTAAAGAAAGACAAAAGTGTCTGACATGCTGGTGCTAAAATATTTCTTTCTAAATTAAAACACATGCAGTGCATGAAGTGTGTGGGTTGATGGGCACCTAGCAACACAACACAGTTGAGCAATTCATCAGCATTACCGAATGGCAGAGGAACAGCTGTTAACAAATGTGTTTATATTTTCAGTCATTATTTGTGTTCTCTTCTAATTTTTTTTTTCTTCATTTCCTTTAAATCCTCATTGTGGATTTTATTGTGCTCAGCAGAAGAGAACCTCTGGGGATTTAGAAAACAGAATTTAGAAAAGACAGGTTGCAATGTTTATGGAAGCACAGCAAATACAAATAGACAGCAGGTTGTATGAGATATGTGGTGATTGGGATTCACTTGCCGCAACATGGAAAGGTCAGCTTTGAAGATACAGAACCAAAACTGGGGTTTCAGCTGGCCCAGGGCAACCATGCCTCACCGTCTGGAAATAGAGATTGCAATGCAGATCAGTAAGAAAGTGAGTGGAGATGAATCTACTCTTATCACTGGCTTTGTGCTAGACTATATTTTCAGTTAGCCAACATGAGATTAAGACCTCCATCAGTTGGGAGTTTGATAGTGTTTCACCCTTGGGAAGTAGAAAGCTCTGTAATTCTTTCTAAACAACATATGAGGCTCATTTTTGACCCACAAATATTTGTTTCAGCAATATTATTCCTTTTAAATAAAAGACAGCATAACAAAGACAGTGTACTAGGGTTGGGAAGAGGGATATAAGAAATGTACACACATTTTATTAAATATGGGCTATTAGGCCTAAAATTTTCTAAGGTGAAATTCATCCCCATGAAAATTCTATCCTACTTAAATGGAGCACTGTGCCTTGTACTGGCCCTCTGCATAGGGGTGAGTTTTACTCATATTCAATATTACCATTTCTTCAGATGACATGCAAGGCTTATAAATACAATAAAAAGAGCAGCTAATAACCATTGGAACCTTATTACAATAGCAGAGAATTCAAGAGCACCTTCAATGTAAGAAGAAATAGGGCCCAGATCCACAAAGGGACTTTGGTGGCTTGTCACCACTGGATCCACAATTTTGAGTCATGCACCCAGACTCCCTCTGCAACGCATGTGGAGAGTTAAATGCCTACAAACAGGATCCACAAAAGCTAACATTCTCACTAGGGAGTCACCTAAGTCATTAGTGCACGCACTTTGGAACCCCATTTCCATTCACAGGATTTGTCCACCACCCTCCGCAGCCATTACTTGTAATCTGAAGTAATACCTTCCTTCTGCGCTACAGCTGGGAGAAATGCTGCCTTCAGGGCTGGGCAGCCAGAGAGCAGCAGCTGCTGGCCATGGTGTTTATGTTGTTTGCAGTGTGGGAGGATTATTTTTTTTTAATTCCATCCTTCCCTGCAATACCCACTCTATTTATCCTGCTCCCACTATTCTGTTCCTGTGTGATCCACAGGCTCCCTGTTTCTTCACACACACACCCAGAGAATGTCTTGCACTTTCCCGTGCAAGTGCCCCCGACTGAGTTTACACACCACTTACTCAATCTGGCCAATAGAAAATGCTGAGCAAGAATGGCATGGCTCAAACCCCATTCCACTCAGGGAGGTAGCTGCCAAAATCCAGGCCCCAGACAAGTATCTATCTCTGTTTGGGATTCTCAGTTGTGGATCAGTTGGGTGTCTGAGATATTTTTTGCAAGAAACAGTGGGAAAGACGAGCCCCTTGTCCCCAGCCATTAGCCCAGCAGTTAAGGTACTCACCCAGGATGTGGGTAGGTTAGGGTACAATTTCCAGCTGATGTGGAGAAGGGATTTGAGCTGGGCTCCGGGGTGTGAGGCTGCCTCATTCTCTGTTGAAGTTGTTCAACTGTGGATAAATAAATAATTAAATATGCATTGGGCCAGAGAGAGTGTGAGTGTGACATGAGAGTCCAGTGTCTAAGGCCCTCTACTAAGAGGACGGAAACTCCATTCAAATCCTTTCTCTGCATCAGTCAGAGGAGGAGAATTGAACTGCAGCCTCCCACATCATGGATAAGTACCTAACCACTAGGTTAAGGATAAAGGAGGCCACCACCACCCATCTGTGTGGAGTGAGACACATTCCGTCTCTCTTCTCGCATCCCCTCCAAACTCCCTAGGCAACTTATTCCAGTGGTTAATCACCCCGACAGTTAGGAATTATTTTCCTAATGTCCAACCTAAACCTCCCTTGCTGTAATTTATGATGTCCTATCATCAGAGATTAAGGAGAATAGTTTTTCTCCCTCCTCCTTGTAACAGTCTTTTAGGTACATGAGAACTGTTATCATGTCCCCTCTCAGTCTCCTCTTTTCCAGACCAAACAAACCCAGCTCTTGTTCAGAAGTGTTCGACTTCAGGGTTAACCAATGACAATTCATTCAATATGTTGTCTAGTTTGTAGAGTGTGGTACACTGTAGATCCGTTAATGCGCGGTTGAAGGGAGACAAGCCATTGGGACCACGTGTCAAACAGACGGTGTGTAAACGGGACCAAAATGGCGATGAAAAGGAAAAGGAAGAGCTAATAAGCTAATTAGTGCTACAGTGTAGTTTTAGATACCGTGTGTTAACGAGTTCCACGTGTTAAATTGGTAGCTTTGGGGGACATGATGCTAGCACGTGTTAAACGAATTCGTGGGTAAACCGATCGCGCGTTAATGGATCTACATTGTACCTCTTGCTTAACTAGAACGTATGATGTGACAGCCATGTTTGTTTGCATAAACAATGATATGTGTCCAGCATTTTTAACAGCTTCATTAAGTACTTATAAAATGGGATTTGGCTTATAAGGCTTTCTGGATGTTGACACAGTCCAGAGGCTTGGGGTTTTGCAGCCTCTTCATGTTGTTTATCAGCATTAGCTTTGCTGATCAGTCTGACAAACCAAGCTCCTCCCGTTTTACCAATTGTAGCAGTGGGACACTTTCTACTTCATTAAATAGGAAATGTTTGACTGCCAAACATTGGGAACTGCCTTTAGGTTGTAAAGACACTGTTTCTTCAGGAGGTAGCTGTATTTGTGCTTCAGGCTGTTTGTTTGTAGCTATGTCATTTGAACCCCGACATGTTGGTATATTGCATGTAACTAGGGCCATGTACACACTACAGGAATAATTGGCAACAAACCCGTTGCGCTTTAAAAGTCATGTGGTTTTTGTAGCGCAGGATCGCATCCACACCCTGCCTCTTGTGACGGAACAGAGCCCCCCCCTGCAATTCGCGATTTCACAAGAAACCCAATTGAATTGTGGGAACCTATCCCACAGTTCCATCCATCCTGATTTGGTCCTAAGAATCCTGAGTAGAAGAAGAGTAGCGCTGAGCACCATGGGTAAAGTCTTGGTTTCCCATGGTGCATTCTGTTCCCCTTGTGTCACAAGAGTTGCTACTAGCAACTCACGCCCATTTTCAACAGTAGCACATTGCTTCCCGGAAGTCCTTTTTGCAGCAACATGGATCCAGGTCTAATCTCGACTGTCGCTTCAGCATAATGAATACATCTCAGCTGGTGGCACAGTTTGCATTCAGCTCTGAATCAGACCAGGATTCAGATGACCCTGGGCTGGTGACTGCCATGCAGAACAACAGCACCGCATTGCTGAGCTCCTTCACAGAGCATCTGCACACGGTGCACCGCCGGTTCTGGTCACGAGAGACAAGCACCGAGTGGTGGGACCGCATCATTTTGCAGGTGTGGGATAATGACCAGTGGCTATAGAACTTTTGAATGTGGAAAGCCACATTCATGGAACTGTGTGAGGAGCTAGCCCCTGCCCTGCGATGCAAGGACACCAAAATGAGAGCCGTCCTCACCGTGGAGAAGCGTGTCGCAATCGCGCTGTGGAAAATGGCGACTCCAGACTGCTACTGCTCAGTCACGAATCAGTTTGGAGTCGGCAGGTTGACCGTCGGGTTAGCACTTTCACAAGTGTGCAGAGCCATTAATCGTGTTCTGCTCCGGAGGACAGTGACGTTGGGCAACGTGCGGGAGATCGTCGATGGATTCGCGGCCATGGGATTCCCGAACTGTGGAGGGGCAATAGACGGCACACACATCCCTATTCTCACTCCAGAGCATCTTGCGACTGAGTATATTAATAGGAAGGGCTACTTCTCCATGGTGCTTCAGGCACTTGTGGATCACAGGGGGCGTTTCACGGACATGAATGCGGGGTGGTCGGGTAAGGTGCATGATGCTCGCATTTTCCAGAACACGGGCCTGTACCAGAAGTTGCAGGCAGGGACCTTCTTCCCCGATGATACAATTACTGTTGGGGATGTGGAGATGCCCATAGTCATCATAGGAGACCCAGCCTACCCACTGATGCCTTGGCTCATGAAGCCCTATACTGGAAATTTGGATCTCAGCAAGGAGCGCTTCAATTACCGGTTAAGCCGGTGCCGAATGACTGTAGAGTGCGCCTCTGGGTGCTTAAAAGGCCGCTGGCGCTGTTTGTTCGGGAGGCTAGACTTGAATGAGGACAACATTCCAGCCGTCATTGCGGTGTGCTGTGTCCTGCATAACCTCTATGAAAATAGGGGAGAGAAATTTCCCCCTTCATGGGATGTGGAGACTGAGCGGCTAGAGTTTGCCTTCTAGCAGCCAGCCACTAGGAGTATCAGGGGGGCACAGCTGAGAACTGTCCGCATAAGGGAGGCACTTAGGGTGCATTTTAGTGATGGGGACTCATAGGACACATTGCATCACTGTCCAGTAGTGTTCCCAAGCACTACTGGGTGCTGATTGGGGGGACGGACGGTGCCAATGGGCATGTACTGTACTATGCTCGAATGAGTGAATACTAAACATGCAACAACTAATCTTATTGTGTATCAATAAAGACACAGTGCACAGTTCAAGTGATTCAATTTTATTATTATAAAACATTAAATATTTATAGTAAGCAGTGCCTGTAAAGGGGCTATAGATGTGTGTAGGTGCGTGGCTCAATGCCATAGCTTGGTGCAGGAGTGGATGTAACATTGTACCAGGAGGGTCCCTGGGCTTCAAAGAACTGCTCTGAGGGAGAATGGGGCATGGGGGACAGAAAGTTTGCTGTGGCTGCGGGGGGCGACCCTGGAGCAGCTGGGTCTGCAGACCAACCATGGTCTTCAGCAGTTGGGTCTGCTCCTGTAGGATGCTTATGAGGGCATCCTTCTTCTTCTGCCTCTTCAAATTGTTTTCTTTGCGCTCCTGCCGGTACTCCTGCCTCCATTGTCTAGTCTCCCTTGCTGATACCTCGTTGGACTGCATCAGCTCCTGGAAGATATCCTCCTTGCTCCTGTGAGGCCTCCTCCTTATCTGTCTCAGCCGGTCAGCTGGTGCAGACCACCGACCGGCGAAGGTCGTTTCTAAGGAAAAATGAAACATCATAAGTAGTGCTATTGTTCTCACTTTGGTTAAGGAGCCGGTAATATGCTCTGCTGCCACATTCCTCAGTGCCCATGGGACAGGTCATTGCTGGGGACTGAAAGTGCTTTTGCAAAGGGAGGTTCGGGTTGCCGAGACAAGACACACAGCTCCGTAAACTATTTGCAGTGCTTTGGGCGATTAGTTCACATACTGCACTGCCATGGAAGCCGATATCTCACTGCTTAGAGTGCCTCTGCAAGCCAGAATGCATATCCTGCATGTCTCTGGTTTTCAGCCAGGACCATACGCAGCAGGCTTGTGCACAGCCATGGTTCCCACTGCTGTGCTTTGCAACTGGCGAGGGAGAGTATCCCTCTACGGGGGAGGGGAAACAGTTGCTCTCCCATCGAATTTAACTAGGGGCTGTGGAAGCACATCAAGGACACCTTCAGTGATCTCAACGGAGAGGATTTCTTGACAATTACAGCATGCGTTGATGCACTGCTCATGTAATGCGGGGTAGACCCCCCCATCCAACAAAAAAAAAAAAAGAAAGGATGAAACTCAAAACACCCATCTCCCACCCGCTCTTCATTTGCCCGCAAAGCTTATCCAGCTAGCATAGAAGCCACTTCTGATGAAACTTACCAGAGCTCCCCTCTGCTGCATCCGAAGACAGTATGGAGAAGGAATCTGGGCAGCACGTGTCGGGTGGCATGGAGAACTGCTCCTGGCTCCCTAGGTTGGCTGCACCGCTTTCACCCTCGAGGTCATCCTCCACCTCCACATCCTCGTCGACGAATTGCTCGTCACTGTCTGCTCCAGTATCCTTTTCATGGCGGGGTGCTGACGTGTCCACAGGAGCTTTTGGGGTGGTTGTGGGATCCCCGCTCAGGATTGCTTCCAGCTCCTTGTAAAATCGGCATGTAGCCAGCGCTGAGCCGGAGCCCGGTTTGCCTCTCTGGCTCTGTGGTATGTAATCCGCAACTCCTTCACCTTCGACCTGCACTGAAGAGTGTCTCTCTCGTACCCCTTCTCTGCCATGGCCTGAGAAATCTGGCCAAAAATATCGAAATTCCGCTGGCTGCCACTTAATTGTGCCTGCACAGTGGACTCTCCCCAGATGCCTATGAGATCAAGCACCTCACCTGTGGTCCAGACTGGAGCACTTTTGCTGCGTTGAACCACCATTGCTCTTGTAGAACACAGCTGCAGCTGCACTCCACGCCGAGCAAACAGGAAGAGTGAAGAATTCAAAAATTCCTGGGAATGATGGGAAGGCGAGTACAGTCGCGTCACAGCCACAGAGCGCAGAAGGAAGTGCAGAAGGGATGGAATTGGAATTCTGGGACATTTCCAGAGGCTTCATATTGCGCGGCAACTGTACACACACGAACTATCGCGGAATAGCTGTTCTGCAGTAAGACTGCTGTTACCGCGCAACAACATGGATTTGTGTGTGGACGCTGTGCCTGTTATCGCGCAATAACGAGTGTTATCACGCAATAATTTTGTAGTGTGTACAAGGCCTAATTTACCACTGGGAGGCGAGGGGAATTTAGGAGGAGGTGTAGGGAAATCCCTGCAAATACCTACTAATCTGGGAGAGAAGTGTGGGGGCCACCTGGATGCCCGAAATTCAGCATCAAAATGTGCGTCTGATACCTACTTTCTTATTTAGATTAACAGGGTCTAAACAGAGATTAGATACATAAATGCTGACCCAGGTACCTTCCTAACTCCTTGTGACTCGTACATACCTAGGGTAGACAACCTGAAAATGCCAGGGCAGGCTGCAACAGGGGATCAGATTCTCCCACCACTGGTGGGAGATGACTCAAGTCAGACTTCCCAACCAGCCACAAATAATGCTTCTGTTTCTCCACACTGGTTATCAAGAAGCTAAAACAAAACTACACAGCCCCCTTTACTTCATTTCAGTCTCTGGCTCCCAATCAGCCAATAGGTCCAATAAAGAGAAAAGTTATTTAAAACTCCATGCTCTTTACCAAAACACTTCTCTTGGCCCCAAAGGGTCAGCCACATTACTGGATCAATATAAGTTTGGATCTTACCAAAATATCTCGCTGCCAGCCAATCCTTAACTAAAACTACAGGTATTATAAAAGGAAAAGTAATCAGATACATACAAATTATTTGAAAGTCTAAATATATCAGGTTTCCAGTAGAATTGTGGAGTTTGTAGACTTGTATAGTCCCTCTGGTCCACATCCAGTACCTGACTGGGTCTCCTCACAGCTTCAGTAACTAAAGACAAAATGGATGCGGTGTAGCTGCCTTTTATGTCCCTTGGCCGTTGCCATGCTGCTTGCGGAAATTCACAGAAATTAGATGGAGTCCTGGGGACTCAGAAGATCCAGCTCTGACTTTTCCCCCTGGACCCATTGGGTGTGTCTACACTCGTAAATTAAGTCAACTTAAGCAAGCTTAAGTTGACTTAATTTACTCTGCATTTACACGACACTTTCCTTAACTCGACTTAAGGAAAATTAAGTTGACTTTATAAAACCTCGTTTTAAGTCGACTTTTGGCTTAAGTCAACTTTCTAAAGTCAGCTTAAGCCAGTGTAGACCTGGAGTAGCCCTAAGTTGACTCTAAGTCGACTTAGGGCTCTCCAGGACTCCCCCACTGCCTTCCCTGGCAGGGGGGGTGGCACAGGGAGAGCCTGGCATGCCCCCAAAGGGCAGGGCAGAGCCCAGCACCCCCCGGCCCCCAGGCCCGGCCAGGGTCCCTGTCCCCCTTTGCCCCATTGTACCCAGGTACAATGGGGCAAAGGCTGAGCTCCCTGGCACTTGGCAAGGGGTACCCCCCCCCCGCCACCGTGGACCAGTCCAAGGTCCCCCTAGCCCCTACAATCGATCTAGGCATCCAGTGTGGACGCTCTAGGTCGACTTTGTAGGTTCCCCCAAAGTCAACTTAAAATTTAAGTGTGGACATGATAAGTCAACTTAAATTAACAAGTGTAGACAAAGCCATTGTACCTGTGAATTTCCTTAATGGGCCATTAAGCAATCAATTGCTGCTGCCATCCTGTCATAATGGGTAGGGGAAAAGCTGGGAACATACCCATCCATCCAGCCCCTTTTAAATCACTGGCCCCCTGAGCAATTGATCTCTTCTTCCCCCATCAGCAGGTCTGCCCCCATTATTTCAGCCTCCCCCAAGAACTTCCTTAGGAAGGAGCCAATCTCAAGAGGGGCTGAAATTCACAGGTAAACTGGAGATTTTTCCCTGCTATGAGCCACGTTCCTACCCAGTCAAAGCAGGATGGTTGGCAAGCAGTGTTTTCCCCCGAAATTGAAATGAGAAGAGGTGTTTGAATTTATAGGTGGGTGAGGACTGAGGGATGAGACCATGAGGGCGAAGTTGGGCTGTATGTTTCCATTGACAAGGTGATTCAGTGTTTTCAAGTACTAGTATTTTATCCTATATATGCTTTTAAAATGTAAATTAATATTTTCGTTTCAGTTCAGATATCTAATCAACAACTAAACAGGCAATATTGCTCAATGGTGCCTAAAAGTTGGACTTTGGTCCTAAAATAGCAGTTAGATGCCTACATCCTTTTTGTAAATCTGGGCCTAGCTTATTAAGCTAAGTGGGAGCAAACTACATGAAAGGAGATTAGGAATGTGAGCCCCTCTTAAATTAACCAATTAAATTAATAAAAAATAAAATTATGAAAGGCACAGAAAATTCTCATAGCCTGACCTGTTTTTTTATTTGATTTTTTTTTTTTTTTCCTTTGGAGGGGAGGGTGTTTAGCTTGGAAAACACTGACATGGTCAGAATTGTAGGCCTAATCTAACAAAAATATATGTACGTAACTGTAATTACACAAACGTGCTCAGTTAAGTTAATGGTGGCTAATACTGTGAACACAGCTGCTTATATTAGTATGAGTATAGCACATACCAGCCTGGGAGGAAGACTGTTAAAGGGCCACATTTTTAAAAACAATCTCGGATTTTCTGCCTATAGTCAAGATGCTCCAAGGTTAGATAAACAAGGTTTCAAACTGTGACTTAAGATAAGTACTTATGTCAGTAACAGCTTTAAGATTTATAGAAGAAATGAGATCCCTGGAATGAACATGTTATAACCTTGTCCTAGCATTCTAATGCTCTTGGGATATTAATATCTTTCTTGTGTGGCTTTCTGGGGTGACATTGCACAGATAAAATTTAAAATAATGATACTAGAGAATTGATTTATCTTTCCTGCTCTGATTTATAGGTTTTATTTTGTTTTTTCTTACTAAGATGGCCATGATAAGGAGGTAGAAATATAAAATTACCCATAACTATTCAACTACAACTATAGCTGAAAGTACAGATCCATGTCAAGTACTTTGTGCACATTGTTCTTATAACAGGATACAGACATATCTAGTGGCCATTTATTAATCTGCTGACTTAATCATTTTAGCTTGCAACTTTAGTAATGATGATAATTCTCAGACTTATGTTGGCAGGATTCTCCCCATGGCTAGGCTCAGCCTCTACTTGTGCTTTCACACAATTTCAAGTGCACTTTTTGTGTCTTATCATGTGGATGTAGCTGATGGATTTTGAACATGACAATGTGGTGTGCACAGATATGACATTGTATAAAGGAAAGGTGACCATATTTACAATCTATCTGACCTGGAATTGGTTCCTATACCAGCCAACATAACAACAGGCCAGAGTGCATAAGTGATGTGCAATTAGGGCCTGGTCCACTGACTTGAGTGAATATTAGGTCAGGACCTCAGCAGTATGCAAAACTGTATCTATCTTCTGATAACAAGACTTTACAGATAGTCAAGTGGAATGAAGCAGCAATACAGTGGCCACATGTATTACAAAGGCATAAGCAGAAAGAGGTTAAAACAATCAGACTTATTTTGATGCCTCAAAGCTAATATATTCTAAATGATTTAAGGATTTGTTTTAATGCAAAACTGAGAAAGTATTTTGCACAAAATTTTCGAAAGCCCCTGTTTTAGATGGCTAAAGACAAGATTTGTAAAGGTATTTAGAGATATAAAGATACAGATAGGCACCAAGTGAGCTTCTCAAAAGTATCTGAGGAACCAAGCTCCCTATCCTAAGTCACTTTTGAAAAGTGACTTGGGACTCCTAAGAATATTTCTATCTAGCAGAGGACAATCCACTCTAAGACCTAGGCTTGAGTGTAGCTTGCCTATCTCCCATCAACTTCCTAACTTCTACATAGCATAGCATCCCCACTACACTGTGCCAACTGGAAATGCCCTCCCATCACCACAGAACAGGGGTGCATTAACATCGTCAACTTCTGGATTGATTGAGGAGGTCTTCACTGCTGCTCAATCAATCCCACAGAATCAATCTGGCAGTGCCACCATCAATGTAGACATGCCCCTGCATATGTATTCAGGCACGTAGACCTTTACCCCACTTGCACGGCTGTAGCTAGGCTTCTACTTTTGACACACAAGCTAAATCAGAGCTAGGATGGTTACCGCTACTTAAACTGGAAATCACAGCTTCCAGCCCCAGTGTAGACATGCCCTAAGACAAGTTATTCAGGCAGTTTGGAAAATTCTACCCTTTTCTTCAATCATTTGTTTTTAAAGGAAACAATATTTGACAATGTCTGCTGCAGGTTGGGAGGGAATGAGCACAATAGACTAAAGCACTGTGCTGTGTGGAAAGGCAAATACCGTTGACTGCTCTTGATCTTACAGAAATGATATATTACTTTTGGCCATTGTTACTAGAGTGATAGTAAATGCAACTTTTAAAACCCCTACATTTAATTAAAATCCAGGGCACTGCATGCATCCAGCAGCAGTTTAATTTAGTCGATTAGAGACTTGCGGTGGGCTGCCAAGTTTCACACAGCCTGTATGCATTTGTCAGATCTGTCACTCACACCTGACTGCATCTCCAATGAGCTGTGGTCAGGAACTGTGGTCCCATCAGCCACCAGGGGCTGCTATGACATCTTTCTCTCCCTTCTAAGGGCATCCCACCTAAGAAGAAGCAGTGTTAGGCAGTGGCAGCTGGTAAAAGCCAGGGATCCAGCACTGGTGCACTGCTAGGGTCCCTCAGCTGTTCCCCAGCAAGGAGAACCAGCCTTCTCCTAAGCCCACCAGCAGCAACTCCAGCACTAGCCAACCAAGGAACGCACAGCAGCAGTCCCAGCAAAGCCACTTCCACCCCTTCAGTACCCATCACCCTCACATACTCCTCCGAAGACAGCCACCTCGGCAACCAGCCAACAACTGCAGTATACCACAGCAATACTAGGGAACCAACACCCCCAGCCTGTCCCAACACCCCACCACTCAAATACCCTACCCCCCTCCCAGCTATTCCCCAGCTTCTTTTCAGTCTCCTTCTGCCCAGCTATCTCCCTGACAGCCACACCCTGTCTCCCCACTCCTCCCACAACTGCCACGGTCTCCTCACCTCCACATCCTGTTCCTCCCACTGCCTATGCAGGATGTTTTGGTCCTGTGCTAAAGTTTGTTATACCCACTGAACTTGCAAGTCCATGTTACCTGAATCAATGGTTAAGTTACATGGCCTCAGGGTAGAATTTTTTACACTGAACTTCTGTCATCTAAAACATGCCCCAAAACATTGGGGAATGATTGTCTCTTGTGTTGGAGCTATAATACAAGGGCTGCCTGTGCAACAGTATGTTCATGCAAACCTCACATGGACTGGAGAAGAAGGTTGAGGAGTCACAGAGTACATATCGGTAATTACACTGATTCTCTGGTTCCAACACTGCACAAATGCTGTGGAGGGAATATGGCAACTATCCAATCTCATAGGTAGGAGAAGGCTAGAGGGAGGCAAACAAGGAAATGCAGGCGGTGCTGCACCTATATGTCCTGGATCGGGTGTATGAATTTCAGCTCTCAATTCACTCCATAGTCCACCTGCTCAGAGCCTGATTAGTCCAATGTTATGTGGGTGGAATGGATTCCATGTGAGGTGGAAAACAACCACTTCATTCTGCAGCAGAATGCTAAACCAAGAAATGGAGACATGTGCAAGCAACCAAAGGATGATAGCCAGAATTTAGGAGAATGTTCTTCATTCTGTGTGCACTGCTGCTTGACACAAATACTGTAATAAATGCCAACAATCTTGAGGCAGAAACTCTTTGGCTATGTCTACACTTGTAAATTTAGGTCAACTTTAGCTAATTCGACTTAACAAAGTCAATTTTAAGTCGACTTTGTTAAGTTGACTTAGCATGTCCACACCTAAATTTTAAGTCGACATTGGGGTGACCCTACAAAGTTGACCTAGAGTGTCCACACTGGATGCCTAGGTTGACTTGTAGGGGTTAGGGGGACCTTGGACAGGTCCACGGTGGCAGGGGGGGCACCCCTTGCCAAGTGCCAGGGAGCTCAGCCTTTGCCCCATTGTACCTGGGTACAATGGGGCAAAGGGGGACAGGGACCCTGGCAGGGCATAGGGACAGGGTGGGCAGGGCTCTGCCCTGCCCTTTGGAGGGCATGCCAGGCTCTCCCGGTGCCATCCCCCCCCGGCAGGGAGGGCAGTGGGGGAGTCCTGGAGAGCCCTAAGTTGACTTAGAGTCGACTTAGGGCTACTCCAGGTCTACATTGGCTTAAGTCGACTTTAGAAAGTCGACTTAAACCTAAAGTCGACTTTAAATTAGGTTTAACAAAGTTGACTTAATTTTCCTTAAGTCGACTTAAGCAGCTTGCTTAAGTCGACTTAATTTACAAGTATAGACGCACCCTTTAAGATTAGGTTGTTACTATCTTTAACTGAGACTGGCCTAATTAGTAGGAAATCTCACTGAAGAACAAAAAAGGGATGAATCCAACCCAATAGTTGAGACACACCCAGGACATCATCTAAAACTTAAATAAGTGTATAAATTGCCTTAAAACCCAGCATCTTTTAAACCTATAAGTCAAGCTTTCTTTGCCATCAGTACAGCTTTCATTAGCTGTGCCATACATACAGTTCACACTGCAAAGTTACATTTAAGGCTCAATGAAAACTATTCAGTGAACTGACTAAAAGAGCAAAGTTATTTTAAAAGACCATTCTAATTATTCTTATATTAAACCTCATAATCATCTCTCCAACTGTGGAACTGCTATTATTCAGACACAGGTACAAGCACGGGGTATAATTTAGCCAAAGCCCCTCAGCTATTAAAAGCCACCTAGGCACCTAAGTGCCTCTATAGAATATGAGTGGAACAGATGTGTGGTAAGATAACTCAGACACCTCACTAAAATGCATCTGCCAGTGCAGGGCCCGCTTTACACAGCCACTTGCCAAACCTACTTCCTCACATTGTAAGGCTGCTTTTGTTCCAGTAGCTGCCAAGGCTTCTCTCCAGCTGCTACTTACACACGTGTTCTTAATCTTATAAGGAGCACGTTTGCTATGGATTTATTACAGTGGCTTACAGAAAGAAACTGGTAAAGCAGATTACACAAAGGCATCTCTCCCTAACACGTTTGTCAATAGTTTTTCAAGTGGTTTAGATAAAAAGGTTTCACCAGGAGAGGTAGTGGGCAAAAAACACTGCTCCATTACAGCACTGCATGAGTCACAGAAATGATTCAGGACAAGTCAGGCCCTGATTTCAAGTGAAGGTGAGGATCAGAAAATTAGGCCCGTAATTGTTAGCATCTGGATTTTAAAGGTGGGTTGCGGTGCACGCAGTAGAAATATTGATTGGGCATCATTGGATGTTCTTGAAATCATCGAAATTCTCAAAAATGGTCATAGTTTTGCAGTTTGGTTTGTGAGGGATCGGCAGTGGGGATATGGCTTGAGTTTCCTTGAGTTACATAGGCTATGTCTATACTGGCAAGTTAGTTTGAATTAAGGAAGCTTAATTCAAACTAACTAAAGCCATGGCTACACTAGGCTTTAGTTAGTTCGAATTAAGGGCTTCCTTAATTCGAACTAATAAATTTGAATATGCTATTTGAACTAAGGGTTAATTCGAACTAGTTAGTTCGAATTAACCAATGTGGCCATGTTAGTTCAAACTAATTGCTTAGTTTGAACTAACCAGCCCATTGAACTCAATGCAATTCGCTAATTCGAACTCAATTTTTCTAGTTCGAATTAAGTTAATTAAAATTAGTTCGAATTAGTTAGTTCGAATTAACTAATTCAAACTAACTTTCGTAAGTGTAGACATAATCACAGAGTTGGATTGAGCCCAGTTTTGCCTAGCTCTCAAGTGAGCGCAGCCAGACTGTGCAATAACCCTAGGGTTGTTGAGTCCACATTCAGTTGCTTCATTCGCTCATTTGTGAGCATTTCTGGAGGCGCACCCCATGGTTCTTGGTGCTGCTGCAGTTGAGCCACATGACAAATTCTTTCCCAGTGAATAAAAGAGAATTTGTCTGTCCTTCCTGGGCACACTGGCTAGCACCACTGGAGTGGAGCCATGGGCAGATTACTGCATGGGCGTATGGGAACCGTGCCCAGGAACCTGCACATTGTGGGGGGCCCTCCACCCTCACCATTTATTTACATAAATTATAAACAAGGACCCCAGCAGCAGCTCAGCTCACCTGGCACAGCAGCTCACCACCAGCTGATATGCCGCAGTCTGAGGCGATTTTCCTAAAAAGTGGTCATTCCTTCTCTAACAAGTCTTTGCCAATTAGCCCAGTCTTGTGCTACTGTCTCCCAGTGTATGATATCGATGCCATATCTCTTGATGTTTGTCTTGAGAGTGTCAAGATAGGCAGAGTTCTACATTTTCCAGTTCCTCTCTGTCAATATAGATCTTCCTTACTGGGTTGGATGATTGACAGGAAGCAGGCTGATAAAGAACTTTTCTTTTGCCAATGTTCAGAGTTAAACCTCAGCTTTTGTAAGCTTCAGAGAAGTAGTTGAAGGCTGTTTGTAAATCCTCCTTTGAGTGTGCAATCATCTGCATACTGAAGTTGGATTATTGTTGTCAATGTAACTTTAATTCTGGCAAGGAGGTGAGACATGTTGAAGAGGTTGCTTTGAGTACAATATGATGTCAATGTGCTGTTGCAGACGGTCTTGGATTAGCATTTTCATAGCTGCTAGAAAAATGGAGAAGAGAGTGGGTGCCAGTATACAACCTTTGTTTATGCTAGATTGGATGACAAAGGACTCAGAGATACACAGGATAGAGGCAGTCATCTGGTCATGGAGGAGACTTACAATACTAGTAAACTTGTCTGGGTATCCAAACTTTTTCGACCATGGAAAATTATGTCAGAGTCAAAGGCTTTGGTCAGATCAATGAAGGCTCTGATCTCAAGGTTTTTGTCATCAAACCAGTCTTGATAGTGGCAAGTAGCAAGGTCAATGGATTCCTCACAGGCCTCATAGATGGCTTGTTTTATAGCTTCCTAGTCTTCTCCAACATGTTTTGGTGTTTCCTGGTATTCATCTGGTTAGTTTTCCAGTGAGGTGTGCTTAAAAGTTTTCTTGGTGCACTGAGAATTGAAGTCTTTGGATACTGTATTGCCATCTGAGTTATTTGGATTCCTTGCTATGTCTTGGTGCAATCCTCCTGATGGCCATGATTGATCTGACCAGGTAGTGGTCAGAACAACGATTGTCAAGTCCTCTCATACACAGGTAATTTGGACATTTCTTTGATCCTGTGGTCTTACAGTGATATAGTCCAAGGTGTGACATTTTTGGAATGGGGGTGTTGCCACATTGTTTTGTACTTGTTGCTTTGTCTGAAGATTGTGTTTGTGATCACAAGGCTGTGCTCTGTGCATTTGCTGAGCAGAAGATGACATTGGAATTGGTCTTGCCCACTCCTTCCTTCCCAATGGTGCCATTCCATACATTAGAGTCTCAGCCAGCTCTTGTGTTTAAGTTCTCTAAGAGGATTATCTTGTTTGGTTTTGAAATGGATGACAGAATTTTTCCAAGGTCAGGGTAGAAGAATTCTTCCTGTTTTTCTTCCTGTTTTTCTTCAGCATGAAATATTGTTGCATATTCACTGATGATGGTGACAAATGACTTAGAATCATGGAATCATAGATAATTAGGGTTGAAAAGAACCTCAGGAGATCATCTGGTTCAACCCCCTGCTCACACAATGCCATCCCTAACTAAATCAACGTATGACCAGTTGAATGCAGAAGGTCATAAGATGCTCACTGATGCTGAAGGATGATGCTCAGTCAGATGATTGACTAGAAGGGTCTTGATTGTAAACCAACACTGTACATTTGCCTGTCACTTGCTTGTTTTCCTTTTTAGAAGATAGTGTAGCGGCCACCCTCCTCCCTCAAGTGACCTTCTTCTGTACATCTTGCCTAGCTGAAACCACTGATGTCAGTGTTGTACCTTGAGAGTTCTCAGGAGATAATTGCTCTTCTGCATTTGGGTCTTTTGCTAATTAAGTCATTTAGTAGGGTATGGACATTCCAGGTTGAAAGAAACATTTTTAGTTTTCATCGGCATTGCTAGTGGTTCCTCTGGACATGGTTATCCAATCAGGTATGGTGGGATAGCTTATGTTTGGGGCACCTTTTCTAGCCCCTTTTCTGTGTGGGATGAGCAGAGGAGTTGCTAAAAAGGCCTACTCATCCATGACCACTGCTGCCAAAAATGCCCCCTCCCCAGTCTTGGGGAACACAATTACTATGCTGCAGTCACTACCTGTATGTGAGTCTGTGACTAAGGACTGGTGACCACTTCACCTATCTCCATCACCAATTGCCCATCACCATAGGACTTTTAAGTGTGGAGGAGAGAAAAAAATTCTTCCTATGAAAGAAGCCTGAATGTGAGTAGTTTAATGTGGGGAAGCTGTTGCATCCCAACAGCCACACAAATTTTGGCAGAAAAGGTGCCCGTAGCCAGTGGCAAAGATGTCCAAGATGATCACAGGTTTCTTGTCCATTGAAGCCTTCATCACTCTTCACAGCCTGATCCTACTTCATCCACCTGCTCTGCCGTTGAAGTCTTTGTGCTGTTTTATGTATTTCTACTGTGATCTAGTAGTGAACTAAGCACGGGACTGACAGCAGGATTCCTGTGTTCTAATCCCAGCTCTTACAATAAATCTCTCTAGCTGATGTAGAAAAATACATTCCCATGTACAACATAAAAGCATTGAAGGTGGAAACTGACTGTTAAATCCTGCAGTCAATTTCTTTGCCAGTGGAGAACTACTCCCTGCAGATTGTTTTTTCAGTGCTTTGTCCAATCTGGTTTTAAGCCAATCGGCCTTCTCCAATTTTTCCCTTGGCAGACTACTGCTTAGCCTAATAGAGTTCATTATCAGGAAGTTTGCCCTGATATTCAGACCAGAGTTTTGTTTTATTGATCTAATGCCATTATTCCTCATTAGAGCCCATGTTTTTGGCCACATCCCTTGTGTTCACTCAGAAGCTATTATAGCTCTCCAGTAGTCCCCCTTGCATACTACCCCCCCTCTAAAGAGGCACTGTCATGTCCAAGCCCTTTCTCTGAGCTGACTGACCATCGAGGGGAGCATATGCTGTTCACCCCCTACACAAACACCATGGGGCATAGGGTGTGCTCTTCATGTAGTCAAAAGCTCCAGAAGGCATTGCTGTACCTAGCAGCAAGTCTTTGAAGCAGTTTCTCCCAGAGTTCCTTTCTGCACCACTCCTGCAAGTGTGAATACCTAATTGGCATGACTGAACCCTATATCTCCATGTACCACCCTCAGAATTGTGTCCCAAGCTTGTTGTTCACACCTTTCAAATATCTGCAAGCTGCTGTGTACCATTTTGACGTATGCCATCCAAGCAATGTATATTTTGTTGTCTCTCTTCCCTCATCAGTCATCCCCAGAACTTCTTGAGAGGATGAAGAAAAATCAATGTTCCCCTGGTTTAGAGCATTTTTAGGTCACAGTGTCATCAATTGTCTCCCACAGCAAATAACTAATGGTGTACAAATTTGTAAATCATGATAATTCAAAAGACATTCCTCTTAATCTGTGGTTTTCTGGCTTCCAACAGGGAACATACACTTTTGGGGGGAGTGTTAATTAACAATTTTCTTCCCAAGTTTAGTATATAATTTACACCCTCTGTCAGAATAAAGCTTTGATACAGAGATGTGTTTTTAGTTTCTACCTGAGTATTTCTAACATGTCCCTCAGCTTGGTTTATCCCTGCATCTAAACAACATAATGGTGTGATAACTGTTTTAAAAACACTATTACACAGGCAAATATTATACAGCCTACCAAAACTTTTTCAATGCCCTTTCAACTAAGTTTAGATGATAAAACTGAGTCCAAGCACTTTATCCAAACTTCTTAGTAAAGAAGAAAAAAAAATCCTGACATTGAACATGCACCCTTGAGTAGCAGATATGAGGTTGAGGCATATAGGCTATGTCTATACTAGAAAAGTTAAATCGACTTATTTAAGTCGACTTAATAAGGTCAACTTTAAGTCGAATTTAAATCGACCATATTAAGTCGACTTAACAAAAGTTGACTTAACTTTTCTAGTGTAGACATAGCTCCTTTTTGACTGTAGTAAGTCGATTTAACACTTTAAATCGACTTAATAAAGTCAATTTAGGCGCTAATCTCCATCCACACTGGCTTAAATTGACCTAATAAGGTCGATTTAAGCGTTAAGTTGACCTAAAACAAGGTGTTATTAAGTTGACTTAACTCTTCCTTAAGTCGACTTAAGGAAATGCTGAAGTCGATTTAAGGAAAGCCCACTGTAGATGCAGAGTAATTTAGGTCGACTTAAGCCTCCTTAAGTCAACTTAACTTGTAAGTGTAGATGGCTTATTTCAAATCAGGATTATTTTCAAATCAGGATTTTTATTGAAGTCCAGCTTCAAGCGTTATTAAAAATTGTACTAGTTCATCTTTAGGCTACAGGCAGAAAAGGCACAAGGAAGAGAGCATTTGCTCACCCATGGGCATGACTTCATTCTGTGACCTTCCATAATAAGAACATAAAAATATCATTGGCATATCTGGTTTGTGTTAAGCAAGAACCCTAAAGCTGAAATGGGGTTTTTAAACAGCTTTCGACATTAAACTCTGCCAACACATCCATCTTACTGAAGTCTAACCATGTTGTTTGGAAACAACTCTGTAACTTGAAAATACAGATGATCTCAGCTTTTGAGATGGTTAAGACTGTTTACACATTAGGGGAATTGGTAACAGACTCCTACATTTTTACTATAAGTCCTTGGTTCAGTCCAAGTTGACATTGGTGAAGAGCTGTTAAAAAGGGAGTAGTATTAATCAGTAACAACAATGAAGTGTTCTTTACCCAGGCAAAATTCTGACTGAATTCAGTTGGGCCTAAATTTATTAAAAGCTAACACTCCTACCCAGAGAGCTAGTTCTTCAGAGTCAAGGTTGAAATCATGTTACAATGCCTGTGTATTACTTTTTCAGTGGCCAAGCAGAGAATTTCAGTTGTTAGGGCTGGCTGGTGAACACTTTTCAATAGTACATACTTCTTCCCCCCACTTCCCACACCCCCACACACAAAGAATAAATCAGTTTGAAGTATTAATGTAATCCAGAACTAAACTGCTAATACATTCATAGCTTTAGAAACAGGACTTTCTGTCGAAGAAAAAGGAAATTCACAAAGGGAGGAGTTGGGCTTTTTGTATTCTGTAGCAGAATGCAACTTTTCATCTGTGTCGTTCAGACCACCATCAGTGATAGGGCTCATGAGAATGAGTACGATTTTTGACAGATGATGTAGAACCAGTTTTAAAAAAAAGAAAAGAATCCTTTAAACCCACCGCCCCAACCCCCTCTTTTCTGTCATAATTTTAAACTGACCTTTTAAAAAAAAGTTCATCCATCTTTAAGACTGATTGTGTGGGGGAAAATGAAAATTTCAGAATTTTCTTCAGCTAGGCTTATAGGAATATGCTAATTTTTGTCCAAATTCAACAACTTGATGGAACTTTTCACCAGAATTTTGAATTTCCAAGAATCCTAACTACCCATCAGCATCAAATTTTTCCTTCATTGCAATTGTGTTTATCTGTTTGCTCTCTCACTTGTTACCAATTACAAACAACCCACCTGTGAACCATCAAACACATTAAACAAGCCAATGCATTCTGGTAAAATATATAGAGGATTATCCATCAGAGGTATTTAGCCTCAGAACAAGGCCAGGGACAGTTTCTATATTTCAAATGGAAAATATGTTTTAAGTTAAGCAGTGCGGCCATAGCTGTGCAACATCTGACACAGGGAGCCAGATAGTATGGTATTTGTTTTGGCAGGAATGGCCAAACCTCTCTGGTTTCAAAAGACAGCCATTGCTTTTGGAAAATCATGTGGGGTAGTGTTTTTCTAAGTGATTTAATTTGATTATATTTTGCAAAGTGGGGGATAAAATGGACTTCTAGCCATGTCAAGCCCCAGCATAGCAAATTAGGCATCATTTAAACTCATGTAGGTTTATGGTACACTATGACAACTTTTCTTTCTACATTGTCTGGTAGCTTGATAATAGACTTAATCCTTGACATTAGTGCATTTTGGCAATTGAGATATACAAGTCATCTATATCAAATGATGATATTTATAAATTAGAAAAATGCCATACTATGAAGATAAATCTTCTTCCTGTATCAGTACTGGAAGTGGTGGAAAGTGTCCTTAAATATTGATATACTGAGAACAGAAAGATTGTTTGCTGCACTGATTGTTAAGTGCTGATAAAGGGTTATTTTGACAGAATGTGAGGAAGCAAAGACTGGGAAGAAATATTAAAATAAAAGATGAAAGAAATCACTTAATAGAAAGCTTCAGATGTAAAATCTTGCATCATCCTTCTCTTCTTCCAGAACAGTCCCCAGTTAGAGATTTCATCCTACAGAAATATTATTTTAAGTGCTTCCAGAACTGAGTTGTCATTTATACTAATAGAAACATAGCAAGAGACAAGCAGCCCCCCCTTTTGCCCCCCACATCAACAGAATAGTGTGTATGTTGCTGAATGCTGACCAAACTTTGTCATTAAGCCACTCTGACCCCGCTGAGAGTTCTGGCAGGTTACATTTTTTTCCTCCGGATGGCTGTCCCCTGGCAATTATATACTTCAGGGCATCTCTTCCCAAATGTCAGCATAAATAATTGTCATTTTGGTTTTAGATGCTCTAGGCTTTAGTTGAAGACTAGTTGTTTTCATGAGTCATTGTGTCTACATGAGTTTTGAAAAAGTGGTTTTTTTTCTTTGTTTGGTTTTAAATAAATAAAGGTCATTGCTCAGTCAAGTAGATGTTGAAAATTAAGAAAAACACAGGAAAGTCAGGAAGGTGAGTTTCATTTGAGAATAGTGTAGGAAAGTGTTGACCTTGTTGCGCATTGGAAAGTGTGACACAGTTGTGAATGTATGTATAACAGTATACATTACTAAATTAATTCCATATTTTTCTCTATCTTTTTTCCTATTAACAAAGGAATAATAGTTACATTAATTAGGCTACAATCCAGCTGCCTATGGCTCTAATGAAAATGCATAAGCATTGATGCTCCTTCCCCTTTACAGAAACTGTTATTCCATCCTTTAGTTGTTTATATAATATTATGTCAGTTTTAAAATAAGGTTAAAGAGGAAACAAACATCTCTTTAAACATTGTTTCCTACTCTACTCATTGGAGTTGGTTGGGCGGGGGGGACTGGGGGAGTCTTTTGTTTGGTGTTGGGTTTTTGTTTGGGGTTTTTTGCTCTTCTTCCTTCGTAACTCCAACAAAAGAACCAATTTCACATCATCTGCGAAAGAGGCAAATCCTCTGCTATAGTATATTTAATTCCACTATTGATATAATTCAGTTTTTTGTATACTCAGAGGACCAGGGAACCACTGTTATGCTCCATTTTGTACTGTACCCTGATGAAATGATATGCAATTGGTGCCAAGGCTGATATCAACGTTCCTAACCTGTCAGGCTCATGATATTTGATAATTCCCCAATGAAAACAAGCAAAAGCCCAGCAAAGAGCAATAGGCAATTGAAAGCTACCAACTACATTTCAGGAGATCTCCCTTTTCTAAAGTATCGTGAGTTGGGCAGCCTAGAATGCAGTAATAATTGTTCACTCTGACTATTATTATTATATCAGTTAGTGTGCTCCATTTTTTCCTCTCCCTTCTTGTTTCTTTATGCCATCCCTTTCTTCACTTAAGGCCAGACAGTGAAACTCAAGTTAGTTTGGTAAGTAATACCCACCTGAGCAGTCCATACCAACAGTAATGGGACAGGGGTTGGCAACCTTTGCCAACCCCATTCCAACCCCTTCTCCCCACCTTTCACCTGGTGGCAGTGATCCCCTCCACCAAAAAAAAAAAAAAAAAAAAAAGCTACTGTCACCTAAAAATTCAGCAGCAGCCACAGCTGGAGTAGAGGGAGAATTCCCAGACGTGCCCTGGAAAAAAAAGTCTCCTGGAACTGCTCCTCTCCACGGTCTCTGGGACAGGGTTACCCAGGCAAGCCCCAAAAAGAAGCCGCCCCAAGCAGCTCCTCTCTGTAGAGTGCCCAGGGATGGGTCCCCAAGCACACCCAGGAAAGAAGCCGCCTGGAGTGGCTCCTCTCTGCAGTGTGTCTGGGGCAGGGGTCCCCGGACACACTCCAGAAAGAGTTTGTCCAGAGTGGCTCCTCTTCCCCACTTATGCCAAAAGAAGCCGCTGCAGGTCTGAGCTGCTGCTTTCCACGCTGTGCCTGCGGACACCTGGGGTGCCTGGAGCACTGCTCCCTACTTTCCCAGGGCAGGAGCGTCACTTTCAGCAGAGGGTGCTGTGTGCTGCTCCAAATTGGCTTGTGTGCCACTGCTGACATGTGCTGGGGGTTGATGACCCCTTAGATAAATAACTATGCCACAGTATGACTAAGAGGTCTGAATTCAGCCCTTAGGGTGTGTCTAAACTTGTAAATTAAGTCAGTTTAAATTTGCTTACATCGACTTAATTTACCCTGTGTCTACGCTAGTTTCCTTAAGCCGACATAAGCAACTTGCTTAAGTCGACTTATGGAAAATAAAGTCGACTTAAGGAAAATTAAGTCGACTTTATTAAACTTAGATTTAGTTCGACTTAAGGCTTAGGTTGACTTCCTAGAGTCGACTTAAACCAGTGTAGATGTGGGGTAGCCCTAAGTCGACTTAGGGCTACTCCAGGACTGCACCACTGCCCTCCCTGCCAGGGGGGACACAGGGGGAGCCTGGCATGTTCGCCCCCACAGGGCAGGGCTCTGCCCTGCCCACCCTGTCCCTATGCCCTGCCAGGGTCCCTGTCCCCCTTTGCCCCATTGTACCTATGTACAATGAGGCAAAGGCTGACCGCCCCTGGCACGGGGCAAGGGGTGCCCCCTGCACACAGCTATTGGGATTGATGTCCACCCCCGGGGTGTTGC
>ML685849.1:539589-559797 GCA_007922175.1 Pelusios castaneus | reverse complement strand
AAAAATAAGAAAGACATAGGGACCCATACCTAACCCCATTTCTTACACCCCCCTGCTCCCATGGACCTGCCCTAGGTCCCCCTAGCCCCTAGAAGTTGACCTAGGTATCCAGTGTGGATGCTCTAGGTCGACTTTGTAAGTTCCCCCCAAAGTCGACTTAAAAATTAAGTGTAGACTCACTAAGCTTGTAGACTTAGCTTAAGTCGACCTAAATTTCCAAGTGTAGACATAGCCTTAGTGTTGTTTGGGGGCTTCTTCCTATGCCCGTAGAAAGTCTCTGCTGCCTTCACTGAGTTTTTGTTCAGTCAGACTCAGTTTCATAGCTCAGACATGGAAGTCTGGGGGAGGGGAAAAGTAGCTGCAAATCTGACAACAGAAAAATCAGTAGATGGGGGAATCACATGCAAACAGTGAAAACAAAGAACTTGGGCCCATATATTATATAAAAGTTTACTCATAACTCACTGAAAGGCAACACAAATTTTCTAGTATGTTTTGTTACTATTCAAAAACAAGATAGATTTCAAAAAGCAGTGACTCATTTAAAGAAAAACCAGAATGAAAAGCTTTGCTCTTATATTCTGGAGAGTCTAGCAAGTGGCTGATTATACTGGCATCATCAGCTCACAAATCCAGCATCTTCCTCTGCAACAGCAGTCCATTTTGACTTTGAACCTACTGGCTGCAGTCTGTGTCTATGGCTTTATCACTTTGTCTGTTAGCAGGTCTCTGAGTCAGCGCCCAGATGAAGATTAAGTCAAATTTAGAGAAGACAATTAATGAACCCCTGAGTAAGCAGATGTTGGTAATTAAAAATGACCTTAATGGGTGATTTTCATATGGCAACTTCCAAAGGGGTAGCCGTGTTAGTCTATTGCAGAAAAACAACAGAGTCCTGTGGCACTTTTAAAGACTAACAGATTTATTTATTGCATGAGCTTTCATGGGAGAAAATCCCACTTCGTTAGACACTTTGAAGATGAGAAACTTACAGAATGGGAGGAAATTAAATGCAGGGAAGTGTATGAAATAGGATCAGGTCAGGCTGTAACAGCAAATCAAAACAGATGTTAGGATTCAAACACTGGGGGAACAGCACATAGAGGAAGGTGAGGTCAAATCACCTGTTGTAATGAGAAAAAAACCCATAGTCCCTGTTTATCCCCAAGGCAACTGAGTCAAATTTGCAAATAAATTCGAGTTCTGCAGTTTCTCTTTGAAGCTGTTATTTGTTGTTCATCTGTTTCAGCACAGCTATTAGCAAGTCGTCAGTGGAGTGAGCAGGGAGACTGAAGTGTTCCCCGATTGGTTTTTGAGTGTTGGAATTTCTGATGTCAGATTTGTGTCTATTTATTCTTTTACTCAAAGACTGTTTGTCCAATATATAAGGCAGAGGGGCATTTCCAGCACATGATGGCATAAATCACATTGGTGGGTGAGCAGATGAATGAGCCCTTGATGGAGTAGATGGCTTGATTTGGTCCTGTGATGGTGTCTTTTTGTGTAGATATGAGGACAAAGTTGGCAGCGTGGTCTGTTCCTGCTTTAATGTTTCTGTTGTTTGATCTGTAGTTGCTGCTGAGTATCCGTTTAAGGTTGGGGGGCTGTCTGTCATATTGGCAAATTAACAGGAGAAGGCAACTGCAATGCTTGTTCTGTGGAAACTTTAAGGAAATGAAACGTGTTAAACTTCATCCGCCCATATGTACCCTTTCCCCTTTCTTTTCCTTTTAACCTACTAACTTCTGTCACAATTCCAGGCCTCTGATTCCATGGCCAACATTAGGGGTTTAGCAGCCCTAAGCAAGTCAGCAAATGTCCTCCTGGCCTAGCGCACTGTTATGGAGGGTTCATGCTTTGCTGCTCAAGACTACTTCTGGTTTTTTGTTTGAAAAGCCAGCCCTGCCTAATCATCTCCCAAAGACAAACATTGGAAAGAAAAAGAACAGTGATCAACTCCATGTCCGTTCATTGTGGAAGTTTCCTACACCCACTCTTCCACAAATAGACTCCTGACCTGGAGACAACCATCTCTTGAGTTGAAAGAAAGTTCAACAATTTGCTGCCAATTATACATAATATCTGGTCATCTTTCTCTTTAGATTTAATTTCCTGTGCCTGATCATCTATCTTCCCACTGTATCCACCCTACCTCACCCATGATGAGAAACGACACTGATCACATGGTATGATTCAGCTAACAAAAACCATGTGACAGCGTGTGGAACTTAACTCTTTGCCACTCAGCAGTCCTTTTGCTGTGACATGCAGGTTCCTTGTCCTCCAACCAAAAAGCAAATTCCCTGGTGAAAAATTCCTGTTGCTTGTGACAAAAACAGTGAAAATACACTATTCAAAATGATTTTTTCCAAATCACTGAAACACTCAGGGATTGCTTTTACTCACCTATGAATGCATTTGACATTGGTGTAACGGGTGTGGTTTTCCATGGAGTTATTCCCGATTTCAGGATGAAAGTGAGAAGAGTATTGAGCCCAATAATTCTTTACATCTAGGACAAGCCACCATGTCTGCTTCCATCTCACTTAGACACATGACTATACAAGAAACTGCAGTTTAAGTTTCTGTTGAGCCATGTCTGGAAGCCAGGTTTCTAAAGTGTCCATTTTGGGGGTTAAATTTTTTGTGTTTATTTTATTTAGTATGAGAAATAACCTGTTGCATGTGATTAATATGGCATTATAAAATCAGGATGACAAAATACATCTAGGGATCTTTGTCTCACTAAGGAAGGACTTTGGGACCATGTCTAACAATAACAGTACATTTGTATTTTTTTAGCCAAGCAATTTTATTCCTTCTGAAAGGGTCTAGTATACATTCATTTGACTGCAGTGACATCTACTGCTGTTTGGGTGGTTTTATGAAACTGCAATAAAAAATAAATGTGCCAAAATGACACTAGAGATTCATGCATGCAATATAAGAATGCTAGTTTCAGGAATTTTGGTTTTAGATGGTAGAGGGTACTTCCAAAATAGGCATTAAGTTAAAATTAAATGATATATGCTCCATATGGTTTGTGGTCTGGGGAATTCCTTCTGATTATCACTTACATAGGAACTCATTACAAAAATGAAGGGGAATTCAGTGAAATCAAGGATGGAAAGAGGGCTGAACTTGAGATCTTCTCCTTCTCATGCCAAGCATGAGTAAGGAAAGGAGAAGACTAATTTTGGAGAGAGCTGATGGATGTACTAGTAGTATACAAAGCAGGGGATATGGAGCTCTGAAATGAGAAGTGTCACTTTTATACTAAAACCAGGCTGGGATTTCATTAAACACCTGAAAGACAGCCAAAGGGTACTAAAAAAGTGCATCTTTGATGTCTTCAAAGGAAGCGTCCAGTTTCTTTCCTTTTTCTCTAGGTCTCTTTGTCCCACTCTCTATTCAATACAGTCTATTGACTGGGATTCTTGGGACCAGACCTCTGTTATTGAATTTGCAGCTTTAAAATATATAAAAACTAAAATCCCTTCATCTGTTCTCAGAGGGACTCATGGGGTGCTTGCTATCCCCTGCAATCTGAAAACCAGTCTTCTATGGGAGGTGGAACTTGCCCACCTCCTTTTTTCCCCACATTGGCAGCAACAGGACAGGGCGGAGCCCCAGTCCTGCCCCTGCTCTAGCTTTCTGAACAGTGAGTTGAAGTCTGAGAGATTCCACAGAAGCCCTTGTGATACTGCTGGGAAAATCCTGTTAATCTGAACATGAAGGGTGAAGAGGAATTTAAAAGGGTGGGTCCAGAGTATAACTAAGAGAATACTGCTAATAAACATTGTGTATGCATGGATGGGATGGTGAGGTGTAAAGTGAATTGTCCAAAGCCACATGGAGTCACTGGTAGAGCTCGGATAAGATCTCGGGAGCTCTGGATTCTACTTATTGTGCTTAGAGCACTAGATCATGCTACTTCAGGAAAATATGTTATGAATTTAATAAAAGTTTAGCTATTACAAAAAATATCCTGACCATAGATTTAACAGCAGTCAATTGACCAGTCAAATTATTCCAACTGACCACCTATAATTTGACCATGGTCAACTACGGTCAAATATTCCAGCAATAAATGCCCTGATGTAGAGTGCAGACTACCTTTTTGATTGTCTCTCAGTGCTATATGTTAGCAAGCCCTCTTAAAATGTCTCATTCACTCATTTTACTACATGCTACTGCCACTGTTTGGGAAAAAAGAGGAACTAGCTGAGAATTTACAAAGAGGTAGCCCTGTTAGTCTAGTTCAGCAAAACAAAAGAGGAGTCGTGTCATTTTAAAGACTAAAATTTAATTTCTGTATGAGCTTTCGTGAGCAAAGTCGCACTGAAAATTGAGCATCTTGACTGGCTAGAACCTTCTACAATAAACATTTCATGTATGTATATCTTTATTTATATATTAGGCTGACAATGTATGTGACAGTTTACAAAGCACATTGAACAAATTAAATGACATAGTCCCTGCCACAAAGAGCTTGCAATACAAACTGACCTGACAAACATACAGATATTATCTTAGAAAGGGAGTGGGAGGAAAGGAGATGAGGGTTCACACAGTTATTAAACCTGGTTCCTATCACACAAAGTAGCACTGCACAGCCATTAAGCTGTTTGAAGAGTTGGCCTCCTGCCTACGTGGCATAAGTGCATTTAAAAATGACATTTTTTTCTTTTAGGCTTGTGTTTGTTTTAGATCAGTTTAATTTCTTTCATTTTCTTTTGGAACTGTTCACTTTTGACTGACTTTCATATCTGAATGCAAACATTGCTAATCCTTTCACTATTTAGAATGTTGTTCCATTGTGTTTCACTTTTTTCTTTTTGAGTTAAAATAACTCTTAAGTAACTTGGGCTATGTCTACACTTACAAAAGCTAATTTTAGTTAGTTCGAATTAACTTAATTCGAACTAGCATGGCCCCACTAGAATGCTAGTTCAAACTAGTCATGTCCATGCAGGGCACTTGCTTAGTTCGAATTAGTCAGTTGAAGGAAGGTCAATCTGCAGTTAGTTCAAACAAATATGGCCATATTGACTTAATTTGAACTAACTATTTCGAATTAAGGGTTAGTTCGAACTAAGCAATCGAATTTATTAGTTCGAATTAAGGAAGCGCTTAATTCGAACTAATGAAAGCCTAGTGTGGCCAAGGCTTAAGTGAGTTTGAATTAAGCTTCCTTAATTCGAACTAACTTGCAAGTGTAGACATAGCCTTGGGTTTTTATAAATTGGCATCAAAGCCTATCAAAGATTATGCCAGTTGGAGACCATAAAATTTCACTTTTTTTGGTTACACTTGTTCCTGTTCATAAATTAATTCTTTAAAATATTTGACCATTTTTGACAACATTTGGCTGGTCAATTAACCAATTATGTTTGGACTCATAAAATGCCCGTCCTTACCTTCCAGCAAGATCTACAGGATTACATCATGTTTCCCCAGAGTATGTGATAGAAGCAAAAATTATTGCAACATTTAGAAGTACATTGGACAAAGCACTAGAAAACACGCTATATGTGGGCAATAGAAGTCCTGCACTAGCAGAGAGAACATGATCTACCGTATTTTTCGGACTATAAGACGCACTTTTTTTCCCCAAAAAGTGGGGGGGGAATGAGGGTGCGTCTTATAGTGCGAATACGGTACAGCAAGCAGTGTTCCCTTTGTAAGTAACAAGCTTAATTGTAGCCTCCACAGAACATAAGGAACACACTTAACAAGCATTGATAGTCTCCACAGAAAACCAAAGAGAAGCCCTAATCTCCTCAGGACAGAGTCGTTAGTCTTTAAAAGTGCCACAGGACTCTAATGTCTTAAGACAAAAGGATATCTGGCACAGAAGTTCATCAGGAATGTGAAATCAACATAACCTGTTTACCTCTAACTTTTAAACTCTTGCTTTCTTTACGCATGCTTAATGAACTTATAAATATTACTTTTACCACCCCTGAAGGGCAACAGAGTCCTGTGGCACGTTTAAAGACTAACAGATTTATTTATCGCATGAGCTTTCGTGGGAGAAGATCCCACTTCGTCAGACTCTTTGAAGATAGGAAAGTTACAGAGTGGGAGGAAATTAAATGCAGGGGAGTGTATGACATAGCATCAGGTCAGGCTGTAACAGCAAATCAAAATAGGTGTTAGGATTCAAACACTGGGGAACAGCACATAGAGGAGGGGGAGGTCAAATCACTAGTTGTAATGCGAGAAAAACCCTGAAAAAAAACCCTGAAAAAAAATCCTGAAAAAAAACCCTGAAGGGGTCATTGCTCATTATAATGGTCATAGGATGTATGTAGTAGGGGGGAAACATGTTGAGGGGATATATGTAGTAGGCGGATTCGGAAGACTGTAAACTCTCTTGTTCTGACCCAATTGGAACAAAGAGGAGGGATCTTGCGGCCGGGTATAGGGTTTAAATAATGGTAAAATTCAATTCAAAGGTGTGCCTATTTACTATGGACACCCTCTTTTTGCAAATTAATAAAGGTAGTGCTGCTTGAATTCTTGTTGGTTAATTGTTTAAGTTGTCTACCACACCTTTAAGCTGCGGGCGCGCGGCCGCAGAGCGGCCGTCGCACACACCCCCCCCCCGCGCAGCAGTCAGGGACCCCCGCGCAGCCCGGCAGCCCCCGCTGCTCCCTCCAACCCCCGGGGCCGCGGCTTTGCCGCGGCACACCCAGCGTGCGCCCGGCCTCTGGGCTGGCCCTCCTCGCCCCCAGGGTGGGACAGGCAGGCTCAGGCTCGGGTCCGGAGCGCAAGCCTGCCTGCCTGCCCCACGCGGCCGGGCCAGAGGGGTGGCTGCGGCAGCGGGGGGCTCCCGGACTCCCACCCGCCGACCGCCTCCTTCCCAGCCTGGAGCTGGGGCTGGGGCCGGGGTAATCCACGGCCCCGGCCTCCCAGCACGGGGCCGGGATCAGCCTCCGGGGCTGGGGTGTGCTCCCCCCCACCGGTGGCTTCCCAGGGCCGCGGTAGGGTCCTCCCCCGCCGGCGGCCTTGGCTGGCTTTCTTCCTTTCTCCCTTCTCTTCTTTCCTTCCCCTTTCTTCTTTTTCTTCCTTCTTTCTCTTTCTTCCTTCTTTCTCTCCCTTCCTTCTCCTTTTTCTTTCTCCCTTCCTTTTTCTTTCCTTCTTTCTCTTCTTTGCCTGCCTTCTTTTTTCTTCCTCTCTTTCTCTTCCTTCTTTCTCTTTTTTCCTTATTTGTCTTCCTTTTATCTTTCTCTTCCTTTTTCTTTCTTTATTTCCTCTTCCTTCCTTCCTCTTCCTGTTTCCTCTTCTTTCTCTCTTTCTTTGCTTCCTTCCCTTCTCTTCCTTCTCTTTTTTCTTTCTCTTTCTTTTCTTCTTTTTTCTTTGTTTCTCTTTGTTTCTCTTCCTTCCTTCTTTCTCTCCCTTTCTCTTCCTTCCTTCTCTTTTCTTTCTCCCTTCCTTTTTCTTTCCCTCTTTTGCTTTCCTTTTTCTTTCCTTCTTTCTCTTCTTTGCCTTCTTTTCTCTTCTTTGTCTTTCCTTTTCTTTGTTTTCTCTTCTTTGCCTTCCCTTTTCTTTGTTTTCCTGCTCTAAAAACTGGGTGCGTCTTATGGTCAGGTGCGTCTTATGGTCCGAAAAATACGGTAATATTTTGGGCACAGGTCTGGCAGTCATGAAATTTGAGTTCTTCTACTGGTCTGTCACCGTTAGTTTCCTCTTGTGTAAAATAGGTATAGTGTTATTTACCTTCCTTTCTTTAGGAAGTGTTTTGAGATCTTCAGAAGCACTTTATAGGGCTATAATAAGATAAGCTGACAGATCTCTTTCATTTTAAGTTCAGATTCCATGATATAGTGACATTATATTTACCTATACATGCACAGAAAAATGTAATAAACAAAATACAGACTGATAACATGTAAAATAATACACAGCATCTCTTTGAACCAACACATATTTGACAGTCATGCTATGAATCGGGGGCAAAACTATTCATATTTCATTGAAAGGTGATAGTAGATCTACCATTTCTTAGGCATCAGGGCTTACTCATTTTCTGTTCCAGGTAAACTGGGAATGGCTACAATTCCATTAATGTTGTAGTCTATTGGAGACCATGGACAGTTACAAAAGCTGATCAAAAATGATGCCTTTGCTCAGATCCCCACACAGACAGTTCAAAGAAACAGTGTAGAAATACTCTCAAAATTAGTAATTGAGCATAATCAGACTTCAAAGATTTGACATCTATGATGAGTGAGAAATTTAGTAAGAAATTTTGTCCAACAACAATAATCTAATGGTAATCTAAGTCAGAAAGATGCATTGTATAATACATTTGTTTTGCTCCCATGTGCCCTTCCATTAAAATCAAGAAGAGGTACACTAATCAGAATACTGGGCCATCTCCCTGGACTTTGTAACAATCCACATTACTCATGAATATATCCTGCAGCCTTCTGCAGATGCACTGGAAGGCAATGAGTTATGAGTCATGGGAAGACGAAGAGACATTCTTCAAATACTGGAATTAAATACAAGGGGAAATGACAAAGACTCAGATATAAACTGCTGAACAAGTGACAGTAAAATATGGTAAGTACTGGAAATGGCAAATAATGCTAGACAAATATGTGGGGACACAAAGAAAGAGGCATGGAGAATAAAAACAGATTTGGAAATAATGGAACAGTGAGGGGGTGGGCAGAGAGCCGCTGCCTGCCCCATTCCGGAGGAGTCCCCAGAGCCACCAGCCCCGCCAGCGGCAGCCCCATTCCAGTCCCTTGGAGCCGCCACCAGCCTCGACAGCAGTGGCAGCCTGATCCAGCCCCAGCCGCGGTCCCTGGAGCCACCACTGGCAGCAGCCCAATCCAGGCCCAGCCAGGATCCCTGGAGCTGTCACTGGCAGTGGCGGCGACCTGATCTGGCCCCAGCCGGGGTCCCCAGAGCCACCGCTGGCCATGGCAGCAGCCCAATCCAGGCCCAGACAGGGTCCCCGGAGCCACTACCAACAGCAGCCCGATCCAGCCCCAGCCAGGGTCCCCAGAGCTGCTGTCAGCCGCGGCAGCAGCGGCGACCCAGTCTGGCCCCAGCGAGGGTTCCCAGAGCCACCGCCCCTATCCAGGCTCAATGGAGCCGCCGATGGTGCCATCCAGCCCCAGCTGAGGTTCCCAGGCTGCCGTCCTCAGTGTCCCAATCCAGCCAAGCCAGGGTCCCCAGAGACACCAGTAGGATCCCATCCTGGCCAACGTCGCTGGAGCTGCTGGTGGGATCCGGCCCCACCGGGGCCCCGGAGTTGCTAGGAAAGCAGGTGTCAGGGGGAAGTGGGTGCTGAATGTGGCAGAGCTGCTGGGAAAGGGGGTGTTGGGGAAGTGGGCACCGTGGGTGGCAGAGCTGCCAGGGGAATGGGATGTCGGGAGGCATGGGGGTGCTGCAGACCCAACCAGTGTGTCATGGCTCATGAATATTCATGAATTTAATTTGAATAATTATGAGTTTATAACGGAGGTGTGCCTCAACATAATTTGAAGGCATCAAGGTGTGCCATGGCAGAAAAAAGGTTGGGGACCACTGCCCTATAGGCTTTTTTCCCATTCAGCAGTTAATCTTGTCCCCCACCCACCTCCCTGCTAGTTGCTGTAGTCCATTGTTTGCATCCTAACCATTGATTTGCTGTTACAGTCTGACCACATTTTAGGACTTACACTTTCCTGAATTTAGTTTGCTCCCATTCTGTAAGTGCAAACATCTGACGAAGTGGGATATTCTCCCAGAAAAGCTCATGCAAAACCTAAATTTGTTAGTCTTTAAAAATGCCACAGGACCGACTCCTTGTTGAACTGGACTAACACAGCTCCTCCTTTGGAACTTGTCCACTAGAACTGTTCACAGGAGTAAGCTGAGCAGGACAGATTCATCTCATATATAGAAAGCACATGGAAAAATAAAGATATTCTATATTTAAATTTAATTATTGTTCCACATTGTAATTAACATATAGGGCAGATTTGTAAATCCATGTGGAATCCCATTTATTCAAACAAGGTTAAACAATCCTGCAGTTCCAAGCTTATCCCTGATTTTCTTGTAAATGCATTTGAATTAATATTTGTTTTTGGATTAAGTAAATATAAAACATTAAGGGCTGCCTTGCAGCTGAAAGTTATAGCCCTCAGAAAGAGTGGTGTAGATGTACCGGCAGGCATTCTTCGGGACAGTGTGCCATGTTATTATAATACTCATATTGTAATTTATTCCTTGTGTAACTCTAGCTGTATGCTAGGATCTTGATTCTTCCCCTGCACTGGCTAATGAAATACATGAACAGGACAAACCCCTAAACATTTATAATTCTTTTTCTTTTTTTCCCCCCAATTAAAACAAGCTTATTAGCTTTGGTGCCTACATTACGTTTCAGGCCCTATCCTGCACACTGCTCTGTACAGGCAATCCTTAGCACCTACCAAGACCCTTGTATGTGTATAAAGATGAGCATATACACAAGTGTTTGCAGAATCAGTGGCTTAAACACAAAATGTAGAGCCTGTTATTTGCATTAGCAGCATAAAAGGGCCTTAAAATGGATGTAAATATAACGTATTCCCATTCTAATGCCCTTTACATTGCCAGAGCCATTTAAAAGGGCCTGAGTGTAAATGAGAATCAAGCCCTCGGTAATGTAAGTAGTTTTTTATTTTTAGAATAGAAAATGTCAAGAACAATTTGTTTTGTTTCAAAGAAAACTTTCCTGTAAGCATCGTTTTTCAATTGAAAATGAAGTTGGTTATTGCCGGGGTTTGGGACTTTTTATTTTATTTTAATTTTACTTATTTATTTTTGTTTTACTATGTTTTTTTACATTGGTTGTAAAGTGTTGACACACTGGATACAGTAGGGTGTTTTTTGTTTTGGGGGGTTTTTTTTTTTAGGTAAAATGTTTCTGGTCAGCACTGACTTAATTAAAAAAAATAACAGTTTGGTTTATTCACCTCAGGGCTTCTTTTTTTTTTAAAAAAAAAAGGAGAAATATTGCAGTTGGTCACTGTAGTATTAGTAATTATTTCCTTGTTTAAAGTATTACAAATCATGGGTTTCATTGTATATGCCTACAATAAAATTTGTTGATGGATCTCTAAAAATGAAAATTGTGTTAATAAGCCCATCTTCTACCTTAGGACTGTTTAATGGGGCATTACAATATGGTAGTAAACAGAGAAACTGAAGATATTTATATTAGTTCAGCCAAAAGTATTTCTATGATTTAATAGATAATTGATTACTTTTAGGGCAATGCTGTAAACAATAGAATGAAAAAAATCATTATTAAAACCATAAAAAGTTGGCAATGTCCTTCTGTAATATAGCTAAAATGAAAAGGACTGTTTATAAAAGGAGAAAATATTGACAGTGTCTTTCATTATCCCTTTGGGAAGGGAAGAAAAGCATGAAATAAAATAAGCTTCTTTAGGATAGCAAAGACACCCAAGGTCTGGTTCTTCCCCATTTCACCCCAGTACATCTTCCCTGAGTTCTCAATTACCAGATACTTGCACCTTTCCCCTCTGGTTCTTCACCCTCGAAAGTATGAAACCAGACACCTGGTAAGTTATCGGCTCACTTTGAGATAAACACATCTCCCTGTTTACAGGCCAGAGTCCTCCTTGGAATGAGTAAAAAGTGTATTTAACAGAAAAACCTCAGATTCAAAGATGAAATAGTAAGGGAAAGCAAACATACAAGTTACACAGAAAATAAACAAAGACAAATGCAGATTTTACATTTTCACATTAGATAAACATGGCTTTCTACTAAGGGTTACTTATTACCTTAAGATATAACCCTAAAATATAATCGCATTTGCTCCGATCCTTCGGACAGAGACAGACACCTTCAGGCTTTCTATCAAGCATTCTTAAAACTACAATACCCACCTGCAGAAGTGAAGAAACAGATTGACAGAGTCAGACAGGTACTCAGAAGTCAATTACTACAGAAGAAACCCAAGTAAGAAAACAGAACACCACTGGTCATCACCTACAACCCCCAAGTCAGACACTACAACACATCATCAAGGATATACAAACTATTCTACATGACAATCCCTCACTATGTCATACACTCCCCTGCATTTAATTTCCTCCCACTCTGTAATTTTCCTATCTTCAAAGTGTCTGACGAAGTGGGATCTTCTCCCACGAAAGCTCATGCAATAAATAAATCTGTTAGTCTTTAAAAGTGCCACAGGACTCTGTTGTCTTTCTACAATAGACTAACACAGCTACCCCTTTGGAATCTCTCAAGCCTTGGGAGAGAGACCTCTCCTTGCTTACAGACAGCCCCCCCCCCACCCCAACTTAAACAGATATTCACCAGCAACTACAGATCAAACAACAGAAACATTAAAGCAGGAGCATATCCCTGCAACAAACCATGTTGCCAACTTTGCCCACATATCTACACAAAAAGACACTATCACAGGACCAAATCAAGCCACCTACTACATCAAGGGCTCATTCACCTGCTCGTCCACCAATGTGATTTATGCCATCATGTGCCGGAAATGACCCCCTGCCTTATATATTGGACAAACAGGACAGTCTCTGCGTAAGAGAGTAAGTGGACACAAGTCTGACATCAGAAATCACAACATTAAAAAACCAATAGGGGAACACTTCAATATCTCTGCTCACTCCACAGATGACTTGCTAATAGCTGTATTGAAACAGCTGAATAACAAATCGCAGCTTCAAAGAGAAACTGCAGAATTGGAACTTGCATGTAAATTCAACTCCGTTGCCTCAGGGTTAAACAGAGACTATGGATTTTTTTCCCCTCATTACAACAGGTGATTTGACCTCACCTTCCTCTATGTGCTGTTCCCCAGTGTTTGAATCCCAATACCTCTTTTGATTTGCTGTTAAAGCCTGACCTGATCCTATGTCATATACTTCCCTGCATTTCCTCCCATTCTGTAAATTTCCCATCTTCAAAGCATGCAATGAAATGGGATTTTCTCCCACGAAAGCTCATGCAATAAATAAATTTGTTAGTCTTTAAAAGTGCCACAGAACTCCTTGTTTGTTTTGCTGACCTAGACTAACATGGCTACCCCTTTGGAACCCATTACATTAAAACAGTCACCTTGATTATGCCCTAACGATAGGAGGGAGGAATCCATTATTCATAGACAGCCACCCACCTCAAGACTGTCTCTCAAGTTCTGAATGCTCCTCACAAAGGTTGAGTCTACACTTGTAAATTAAGTCAACTTAAGCAGGCTTAAGTCGACTTAATTTACTCTGTGTCTACACTTGAGTTTCCTTAATTCGACTTAAGCAGTTCCTTAAGTCAAATTAAAGAAAAAAGTTAGTTCAAATTAGTAAAACCTCATTTTACTTAGAACTAACCCTTAATTCGAACTCATTAGTTCAAATTAAGTCAATGTGGCCATATTAGTTTGAACTAACTGTTCAAACTAACCAGCACATTGACCTTAATGCAACTGACTAACGAACTAGCATTCTAGTGGGGCCATGCTAGTTCAAATTAAGTTAATTCAAACTAACTAAAATTAGTTTGAATTAGTTAGTTCGAATTAACTAATTTGAACTAACTTTTCTAAGTGTAGACATAGCCAAACACCTTCCATTTTAAGAGGGTTTTCAGGGTTTTTTTAAGTCACTAATGATATTCAAAGCGGAGTCAACTCTCTCCTTAGTTTTCAAAGGGTGGAGTTTTCAGTTTCAAGCTGTGCCCATTTGCTTTGATGGATCCTCATTGTTGCTTCCTGGGCTGGACAATGGAAAGGCACTTGAAGCCAGTCTCCTCTGGTTGGAGAGATTACCTGCTCTGCCTGACTGATTCAACTGCCTGCTGCAAAATGATGCTGAAGTCATACCACAGTTACAGTTACAATTTTCTATATATACTCACATGATCTGTAATCATTACCGAGAGAGAGAGGATTTTAATTATTAAGTTCAGTGTATTATAAACTTCTATATAATTTCTTACTTGCAGTAAAACAATGTAGTATCCAATCAGTTGGTTTAAAAGTTTATGGGAGGGGGGGGGGGGAGCTTAAACCTTTTCTTTGTCTCTTGAGCTGAGTGGATCCCAAATGTCACATCAAATCAAAGGGCTAAAGAAAGACTTTGTGGTTGTAATCTAGGTGACAAAATGTGTCAGTAGAAGTAAATCACTTAATTTCTCTGTACCTCTATTTACCTGTAAATGGGCATAATTTCTACCTGGCATGTGTGCTATGAAGTTTAATTAACATTTGTAAAGCACTTTGAGATCTTTGTATAAAAAGGTGCTATATTAATATGCTATGATTTTTTTATGTCTGGCATCAAAGACACTTCATTGACACTTCATTAGTGGTTTATTTCAGAATTAGTTCTGTGTAGAGAGGGTGTAATATTTTGGTTTTAGGGCCACACCTTTGTGAGACATATTGGTATTGGTATGAAAAGCGTAGTTGCTCTGATGTAGCACAAAATTCCTTGCTTTGAATTGAGACTGATTTTATTCATTGCATTTTCTTATCCTTCTTTGCAGTTCTTCCATATAAATGACCAGTATCATATTCAGAAAATATTCACATTAGACACCAGCAACTTCAAAATCATTTTCCATCTCATTCCATCATGTTGTCATTTTCTCCTATGGATATATTTTCAAAGGCCTTCGCAACAGGTTAGCTATATAAAGTACACGCGCGAGACTGCACCCACTAAACCTTTTATTTATATGTATTTCACATACAAACCATAAAACCACAGATGCAAGCAGGTAGTTATTCAGTCTGAGGATTCAAATGTTCATTTGTGTACCTAGCAGAAAGTTTTGTGTGTTTTCAAAGGAAGTAACTGAGCATGGATTTTGTGTGGCTCATCCATTTTTTAGATCTTTGAAAGTTTAACTCTGGGAATCAGGCAAAAATACAGTATTTCAGGTAAGTTATGTCAAAGTATCTATTTTTTAAAATATGGTCTCAAATTGATAATGTGTTTTAGTTTTTAAGTATTGAAAAGTTGTATCTTGCTATGGCTGACAGCTCTACTTAGTCAAACTGAAGATTGTTAAAGGACACTATTACAAGTATGGACTATATGCAGTTGTACAGTAAGGTGATGTACATAAGATCTTTCTGTTGCATATACTAAGTACACTCCTTTTGAGACTAATTTGCCAGAAGGGATCTTTGTATCATTCAGTAAAACAATGTGAATCTAGCAATCCTTTACTCTTCTTATTTCTGATATGACGATCACATCAACAATCACTGATTTAGATGACTTGACCTGCAGATGAACTTTCTTTTGTGGGTTGCTGCTTCCTAGATCAGTTGTGTTATTTTCAGAGGGGTAGTTGTGGTATTCAAATTCATCATATTACAACTAATCTGTAATATTGAGAACATGAAAATCACCTCCCATTACAATTTTGATAAATCTTTATTTCATTTGCGCATTTAATTATTTATCATGCCATTTGCATGCCTCTCTTGTCTTAAGTTTCAGTATTTTATTAACTTCTAAAAGTTTTTCTCCTCCTCTCCTCATCCCCAATTTGGTTTTAAAAATGAGAATATCAGTTAGTGTTGCCTTCAAAATTACTCAATTCCAGTTCACATTCACATTCATTATAATCTATTAATACCAATGGGAAATTTTCCAAAAATGTCCCTAAACTAGAAAACACTGGCTTTTTTTTTTTTTTTTTTTTTAAACCGTCTATGGCCCTGATTCAGATAGACTTTATGATTGCAGGCAGGCAGGCTACAGGTGTCAAGGAACTGATTCATCTTTGCACAGCACAAAAGCCCCCAAAGTTACAAGCAGGTGACAATAAAATCCCTTACTGGTCTGGGTGGATTCCAAAACATCACACCTGTGCTCTGACTACTATACCACATCTTCTCTTCCCCCCCCCCCCCACTGTGATACACGAAGGAAAAATATATTATAGCTAAAGCAAAAGCCACCAACTTACTAAAGTCTCATTAGCTAAATCCCATTTGAACGGCCTCCTTTCTTTTTTAATATCCTACATATAGATATGGTGGTATTTTAGCAATACAAGCAAGATAAACCAGTTATATTGGTACAGGTCCTGTATCTTTCCTTAATTAAAATGAGTGGCGTTTCAGAAACATGGAAGTATGCATATGTGAATACAATCTAGAAAAATCAGAGAAAGGCAGACTACAGAAATATGTAATGTGTCACTTTGACAGACTAATTTAAATAATTGCTCAATATACAGAAGAGCAAGCTGGACCAGTATGTTACAGTGACAGCCTAAAATGATGTAAGCACTATGACCCAGCAGATAGAGCATCAGACTGGTTTTTGGGAGCCCTCGGGTCTACCCTTGGTTCTGCCACTGATCTGTTGGGTGACCTTGGAAAAGTCATTTAATCTCTTGCTGCCTTTGATTCCCCTCCCACCCTTTGACTCTGTCTCAACAGTGGGGAAGTAGATTTTTCAATCATGTTAACTCAGCCAAGTTACTTTCACTGATTGAAAAGCCCTGTTATGATGCAAAATAAGACATTTTATCTGGTCATATTGCAGCTCAAGCTCCCCATTAACCTACCACATGGCTGGTTATTTGAACAGGCTAGCCTGCATCTTAATGGGGCTTTTCAACTATGTTAAGCTAACTCATTACATGTAACAGAGTTGGAACACCCGCTTTTGCCCTTTGTCTTATCCATTTATCTTGAATGCTCTTCAGGGCAGGAACTGTCTCTTATGATGTGTTTGCATAATGCCTACCACAAGAGGTCTTTACTCTTGGTTGAGGCATCTAGACACTATGATAACAGAAAGAGTTCATAACAAGCCTCCTCAACCTTGGAAGTGTTTCGTAGTTCATATATTTCTTTAAAGAGAACCCAAAAGTCATCCGCTATTTCTTGGGGGAGGGGGGAAAGGAACAAGGGATGTATTAATGTGTGTTCAGATGATTGCAGTTAGACAGCAAAGCAAACCTCAATCCACCACGTTATCCGAACATAACTGTTTCGGTCTACTTACGAGACATTTGAGCAAGCAGCACATATAGCTGAAAAAGGGATTGGATGCATGTCAGCTGTGCTGACCTTTGGCAAATGAAACGTTATATCTACAAAATGAAAAATACACATTGGACAAAATAATTAAGAAAAAACTAATGGATTTAAACTGAAGTGCAAAGACTTTGAAAAGACCACTGAAATAATTAAAGGAAAATGTGACCTACTCTCAAACTATGGCTACACAGCAGAGAAACGATTAAAAGAGCTGACTCAAATACAGAATACAAAGCTAAGTCCACAGAATATAAATCAGAGGAATTTACTGTGCAATTACAAATCTCTGTAACAAACTGTAGTATTTCAAAAGGCAAGGAGAAGATCAGCAGATTAATGTTAAAACTGCGGTCTGAAGTATTATTCTAAGCTAAAACTAATTAAACCTATAAAGGTTGAGGAAATTATGTTTGCGATGGGGTTCAAAGAAATTTATATAAAAACTGAAAGAATATATATAATGTCAACTTTAATCTGTATTTTAGGTCAGTATAGATGTTAGTATTTCACATCGATGTTGAAGACAATATTACCTGAGAAAGCAAACTAAGATGAAAACAAAACCAGAACAGGCAGCTTGATGCATTTTCTCCATTGTAATGAACCATACATTTCTTAAGTGACTATTACAATCCCACTCCTAAACTGAATTTACTGGGATGGAGCCCTGCATCTGTGTAGTCCTGCTGAAGCCACTGGGGCTCAGGTCAGCAGTAGCAATCCAATTGCAAGATTGTGGTTTAAAGAAATAGATCTCTTGCCTGGTGCCTCTTAATCCGAATGAGCAATACACCCACCAGTAATTCAACATAAAATATTTTCCTTTTGTATGTGTGCATATACTGAAATGCTGGCTGGCTATCAATCTACCTATATTTTAATGTGTATTTTATTTTAATATTTTCTCTTTTAATATATATATATATATATATATATATATATAATGTGTATTATGCTACAGTAGGGAATCTATTTTAGTTTTGTTCCTTTTCAAATTCTACAATAGACATCTTAATAGCTTTATTTTTATAAGTGATATATAAAGCAGTATATCAAATGTGTATACCATAGTTCTATATAGCAGAAAACATTTGGCATAAAGTTCATTAAAAATATAGTGCCATCAATGAAGCATACACTAACATCTGGAGAAACCTCTGCAGCTTCTACACATCCTGCATGTTTCCCTTTGAAATTTAGCAAGAATCACCTAGAAGCCCATAAAATCCCAAATGCCTCCTTGTAACCTGTTTCCATTTTTGCCTGGATGTCAATCAACAAATTTGTTTAATAATTCTGGATGGGCCTTGATCAAATAAGTGGTTGTGTATGCCAGAGATTAATTACAGTATTTTTGATTATGCCAAGTTAATCAAACAGGAAAAAACAAAGAAGGTAGAAAAATTGAACTATTTCACAGAGCAGAGTGGAAGAGCTTTCCAAAGCAAGTCTATGCATGTAAATGCTATTAAATCAGCCACTAACATTTAGCTATAGAAGTTTAAGAATGCAGAAAACTGGTAGTCTGTCTAATCCTTAGTGCCACTTGGCTATACATTGCAATAAAGACCGTTTTCTACTGACCATGGTATTTCACCTAATCCTATTTGCAAATTCCTTTGTGAATGTTTTAGGACACAAATCAAAATAAATCACAGTAAGCATGAATATTTAATTATGAAGAAAATTCCCTCTTAAGGTGGTAAACAAGAGGATATGAAGTCAGCCACTGCAAGAATGTGTAATGCTACATAGCAAGAGAAGTTCTGTGTATTCTTACCAAAAACTTGTTTGGAGACATTTTCTTCAACACATTCTATCCACTGAGAGAACATTACATTGAAAATATCTTGGCTGGAGGACACTAGCCAACTACAGCGCACCAGAGGAGGAAGGAAAACTAATTGTGTGGGTAAGAGGTTGCTGTCTGACCACTTCAGGCAGTAGATAGTGCCCCTCCCCTCCAAATCCTCTAGTCCACCCCATGCAGCTCATCAAAATGGCAATAATAATACCTCCAGATACAAGCCTGAGCAGTCAGCAGTGACTGCTAGGTTCTGGGAGCAAGAATGAAGGAATCAGAGGGCACAAGTTGCATTTTTGTCCATCCTTCCACTAAAAGCCCAAGAAGTGCACAAGCACACTGGAGCAGCAGTTGTCACTGTGGCATCTCCCAAGGTAAGAGGACGGGGATACAACTTTTATAATGTGTTATACTGATGCCACTATGTCTAATGCATATTAAGTAGGGGTTCCACCTCTTTTTCCTTAGCTCTAGTTCTTCATCCTACTAAAGTTGGCAGTGCCTTTCTTCCATAGGTTACTAAGCCTTTTACCTTAAGCAAACACATCCATTGGTTATCATTATAATGGGATTTCCCTACACCCCTCCTACACCCCCTGAATTTTCCCAACACCCCACCCCCCCCAAGTTGTCATCTGCTGGTAACATAGTGTTATACCAATTTACTCATTGGTTAGAACTTGGAAATGACTGAACTGAACTCACTAAGGAGTAAGGGGGTTCAGATGCCATTCCAGATTGATTCTCAGTTGAGAGATAGGAGGACGTGGGAAGGGGACAGATGCCTGAGCTACAAGCATTATCTGATTACTAATCAGCTCTCTTTTAACAAGGATTGGGCAGCTCAAATAATGCTTGTAGCTCTTAGACAGACTCCACACAGAGTCTTTTGTTATCTTAAGTGACCATTATAGTTGAAATCACTGATAAGTGCTAATGCTTAGGCTATGTACACACGATCACTTTATTGCCCGATAAGGCTCCTTATCACGCAATAAAGCTGACTGTGTACATACAATCATTTTTCTTGTTGCGCAGCAACACCATCTTGCCGCGCAACAGTAAAACCACTCAACACGAGAGTGGTAAGCATTACTGCGGAACAGCTGTTCCGCAGTAATGCTCGTGTGTATGTCTTTTCCGTGATATATAGCATCCGGAAATGTCCCAGAGTACCCTCGACATTGGAGCTGTCAAATATGTCAATTTCACTGCTCTAGCAGAGCAGTGAAATTGACTATTATGGGAGCTGCCAGGTTTGGCAGCTCTCCTGGACTGAGCTAGGGGGCTGGCCCGAACCGGGTGTTCAGGCCAACCCCCTAGCTCAGTCTAGGGGTTCGGA
>ML685849.1:500448-539189 GCA_007922175.1 Pelusios castaneus | reverse complement strand
TAGGGGTTCGGATGGCAGCAGGGGCTGCGGCTCCCACCGCCACCTGAAGCCCCTAGCTTTGGGTGGTGACACAAGCCCCTGCCGCCACCCGAAGCCCCGGGGCTGAGCTAGGGAGCTGGCTCGAACTGGCAAGGGTTCGAGCCAGCCCCCTAGCTCAGCCCCGGGGTTTGGGTGACAGCAGGGGCAAGCGCGGCAGCTCCTGCCGCCACCCAAAGCCCTGGACTGAGCTAGGGGGCTGGCTCGAACCCTAACAGCGGTGTGGTAGACTTCGGGCTGGGGAAGGGAGCCACGGCTTGGGGACAAGGGAGCTCCAGGGGCTCCTGGGGAAGAGAGCGCCAGCGAAGACAGCCGCTGGCACTCCGTGGACAGGGAACCTCTGGGGATCCCCTGTCTTTGAAGTGCTGATGCTCCATGGACAGACGATCCCCAGAGGTTCCCCTGTCCATGGAGTGCTGGCAGCTGTCTTCACTGGGGCCAACGTGGGTCCCAGCAAGAAAGGAGCCCCACTCTCTTCTCCCTGGGACCCGAGCGGGTCCTGGCAAGAAGGGAGTGCGGACCACAGCTCCCTTCTCAGCAGGGAGAGTTAACAGAGTCGACTTAACTTTTTAAGTGTAGACATAGCCATAGTGATTGCTAATCTGCCTAGAGGAGTATTAGAAAGAAGCCGAGTGAGAAAGACTTGCTCCAGAATGATGTGCTGATAACCTCTCTTCACTAGGCAGTTGACACACGTGAGGTATATGTTTTGTAGTTTATGTTGGGTCAAGAATTTAATTTATATTATATTAGTTATTATAAGGGGGGGAATTAGGATAGAAGAAGATGAGAAATATTTCTGAATATCTCCCTCACAAAAAAAATTATTAGGAAAATAGGAATTCTGAAATGTGCCCAGAAAGCAGGAGAATGGAGAACAAAGGATAGCTTTGTACTGTTTTCTTTTATTTTTAATAAAATTTTCTTCCTTTCTCATGCAGAGATGTACGGTTTAATGAACCCCAAGATCATTACAGGTTCTAGTCAATATTTTTGTTAATGATTTGGATAATGGAGTGAAGAAGAGTATTCTTATAAAATTTGCACACAACACCAAGCTGGGAGTGGTCACAAGAACTATAGAGGCTAGGTTTAATATTCAAAATGAGCATAAGAAATTGAAGAGTTGGTCTGAATTCAACAAGATTAAATTCCATAAAGAGAAGTGCAAAGTACTTCCTTGGTGGGTGGGCGGTGGGATCAAATGAACATCCACAAAAGAGGAAATAACTAGCTAGGCAAGAGTACTGCTGAAAAGAACCTGGGTGGATCACAAAGAGAATATGAGTCGATGTGATGCAGTTGAAACAAAGGTGAATAGCATTTGGGGTTTTTTTAACAAGAGTGTCATGTGTAAAACATGGGAGGTAAATGTTCCATTCTGTCAGATCTGGATGTCACACTTTAGGAAAGATGTGGACAAATTTGGGAGCAAGAAAAATGAAAAAAGGTTTAGACGAGTTTGGATAAAAGGTTTGGAAATGCTTAGTCTTGAGAAAAGAAGAGTGAAAGGGAACCTGATAAGTCTTCAAATATGTTGAGGGCTGTTATAAAGAGAGCTGTGTTCTCCACATGTCCACTGAAGGTAGGATAAGAAGTAAAGGGTTTAATCTACAGCAAGAGACATTTAGGTTAGCTATTAGGAAAAGTTTCTCCCTATGGGTAGTTAAACTCCGGAATAAGCTTCCAAGGGAGGCTGTAGAATTCCTGTCATTGAAAGTTTTAAAAAACTGGTTGGACAAACACCTACCTGGGATGGCCTGGATTTACTTGGTCCTGCCTTAGCACATAGGGCTGGCCTTGCTGATTCCTGGAGGTCCCTAACCAGCCCTCCATTTCTATGATTCTATTCTATAGTACCTGCTGTGAAGCCACAGCTTGTTGCAGGCACCCTGGAAGCCTATTAAAATACTGGTCTAATATATACTAAGAACATAGACAACTGAGAAACATTGTCTGTGGCAACCCTGTGACTAGCAACTCAGCAGCAGCAAAGCACAGGAAGATATTACAGGCAGAACTGCCAACACTTCCCATTATAAGTCTCATTTTCAGTTACTTATAAGTTGGACAGTTACTATTTGGACTGAACTTTTCTGTGAGGTTTGCCTGATTCAGGCTGAAATGTTTAAAAGATTCAGCCAACTCCATTCAGCTGTTTCTGAGAATAAGACTAGGGGGAAAATGTTGATTTGCTATATTAAAAATAACTCTTACAATTGCTCTGGTGAATTTTGGCGGGGGGGGGGGGGGGGGGAGCGCGGGCCCTCTGGTATGTGTTGTGTCTTCAGCTGTTCCAGTGAAAATTTGGCCAAGCTGTAAGCTTTGAAAAAAATCTGTTTCCATGTGCTCAGAGATTGTTAGAGCACAGATAAAATCTCTGAAGATTTCTTCCACACTGAGATTGCTCAGGCTCCAATGTGCAGTATCGCTACAGAGCACCGGAGCTTGCTTCAGTCTTGGACTACAGGGGCTCAGAAGGACTTTCCCTGCTGTGGCTGCCTCTGGCTGCTGTGGATAGGGCTGGTCACAGGAATTGAGAGCAAGGAGGCTGTGTTCTAAATTACCTCCCTGCTAGCACTCGGGCAATATGGAGGAGGGAGTGTCTGACTCAAATGCAAAGGGAGCAATAGCCAGACTGGGGCGACAGGAAAAAGAAAATTGGGAAATAGAACCTAGAGAAGAAAGAAACTGGCATTGGAACTAGAAGGGCAAGACTGGGAGTTCTGTGGAAAAATTATTTCATGATGACATAATTGGGGATGAATCAGGGTTGTGTAGTGAATGAGGCAGCTGTCTATAGAGCCCTTGTTTCATTTGTTGCAGAACTTGGAAGGTGTGTACTATTGGGAGGTCCACTAAAGGTGGGACTAGGCCTGCCCAAAATTAAATGCTGGGACTTTCAACTAAAGGGAAAGGAAAACTAAGCCCAGGCTACAAGTGAGTGTATGGAACAATGAAGGAAAAAGCAAGGACAGAAGTGAGGGCAAAGGTTGAAAACCAGGGATCCAGAAGAGGATGCTAAGCAATCTTGAACAATGCCTCCTGCTCCTCAAAGGTGCCTAAGGAGTCAGTGGACACCATCCAAAGGAGCTTTGCCCACAGAGAAATAGCTCCCCTCAGTTGCAAAGTATGCCACCCTATCCAGCTTCCTCCCCCTGAAGTGATAAATGGCCATCTTGGCCAGCATCATAAGTAGGATGATGAGGAAGATCAGGAGATGTGGGGAAAAGCAAAGCCAGAACCTTAGTAAGAGGATCCAGAAAAGCTAGTAGATGGACCTTACAAAAATGTGCACCAGGGTCTTCCTTTCACTACAAAAAGGACAGGCATGGAAAGTGCTCATGAATCATGGCAAATTCACACCATGCTTCCATGGAGGAGACACCAATTAATAGTCTAAGCAGGCCATGGAACCACAGTTTATCAGTGATTTCAGATGACAGTGCAGAGATGGATGGCTGCCTTGGCAAGCCATGAGTTCAGCATTCAGTAACAATCAGGGGAAAGCAATGTAGCTGCAGATACATTGTCTCCCAGCTTCCACAGGCATCAGAAATTGCTATGATACATACAGATGACGTGAAAGCTATTGCGGTATGAATTATCAAGAGTCAGAGACCCAGGACAGACTTCATGGTTGCATAGCAGAAACTCTGAGCCTGTCCCCTGAAAGTGTGCCATCTGCCTCAGTAATATATTGTGTTGGACCAACCTCCATTGTCCATTTTCAATGCTGCTGAGTGGCAAAAAGCCCCACAGCAAGAGACTGATATTTGTGACGCACTGCTTGCTAAAAGACAGGGGGCAAAACCTAGTTGCAATGATTCCATCTATCCCTAAGGATAAACTACTAAAGGGAGAATGTAGCAGACAAACTGATTCAGAGAGTGCTGCACCAAACCACAGCAGATCGTTCACATAATCAACACAGCTAGAGTTGCCAAAAGAACACTAAGCCTTGACCATGAGAGCCTTACATGACAACTTTGGACATCTGGAATGGAGAGAACCCTGGAACTTATTTGTAGAAGGTACTATTGGCTCTGAATGATTACAGCCATTTGCAGGAAATGCAAAATGTGCACTCAATATCTTCAAAGGAAAACATTGGCATTAGTGTTGCATATCTGGAGAATACTCCTCACAGCAAACCTGGAGTGGAATGCATAGCTTTATCTTTAGAAGTGGACAGAAAGAATACAGGGAATATTTTAGTAACTGACCACTTTTATACTGTATGCAGAGGCATATCCCAGATGTGATCAGAAGGCTATCACTGTGTTGTGAGAGAAACATTATTCAGTGTATGGATTCCCAGCTTGGATATACTCCAATCAGGGATGGGACAATCATCTTCTGAAGGAGATGCTGAGGATGACAGAATATATGACCCACAAGGGCTATGTCTACACTAAAAAAAAGTTAGGTTAACTTTAATTCAACTTAATAAGGTTGAGTTTAAGTCAACTTAAAGTCGACCTTATTAAGTCGACTTAAAGTGGTTACCCTGAACGTGGACTTAGTAAGTCGACCTAACTGCCCTTACGTCAACTTAATAAAGACAACTTAAGGGTTAATACATATCCACACTGTGCTTAAGTCAACCTAAGGGTTAGGTTGACCTAACCAGTGGTTCTTACTAAGTCAACTTAAGCTTTCATTAAGTTGACTTAAAGAATTTCTTAAGTCGACTTAATGAAAGTGCAGTGTGGATAGGGAGTAATTTAGGTCGACTTAAGTTGACCTAAATTGTCAGTGTAGACATACCCAAGGAGACTCTCAATGCCACAAAGAATGAAGCTATGAAAGTTCACCCTAGATCTCCTGATGTTTGTGCAAAAACCAAGATTGCCCACAGACTTGTGTCTCACTGTCTGGGTAATATTAACTTAACTTCTACACACGCACATAAAACATCTCAGAGCAGAAAATGTAATGCTCTAATAAATAATTTAGAAACAGTTGCTGGCATGAGCATGTTCAGTAATTTAGTTCTTCTGCCTCACAGGGGTGGAATACTGCATGCATGATACTAACAGCTAAAAGACATTGATACAAAGAAAGCCTATTCAGCCCTTTTACATTGGTCAGATGCATTAATAATGTAGCTGTCACAAGGTAGTCTGACAACAAGAATACATGTTTGTATGACTGCCAGACCCAAGCCATAGGAACAATGGCTCACGCTGATGGTGTGGTTCCATTTTGCAAAGTGAATCTGGAAACTTTGTGCTTTCTTTATCAAGAGGCTTGAAATCCTGCCTGAAGTGAAGTCAATAAGAGTTTTGCCATTGGGTTCAGTGGGGCCATGATTTCACCCTAGATCTTGTGGATTTAGTCATATCTCCTTATTTTAGTGCTGATAGTCAATTTTTAACTGCATTTTGCTTCTGCCAGTACTGCACGGCCAACACAGCTAAGGGAGAGCTGGCAAAGCATTTTGCTAGCAGCCTGTAATATAGATTGGAAGTACCATTTGGGGGATTGAAAAGCTTTCTTATAAGTTATAGTAGATGCATATTATTTGATACTGCATTAGTGAGCTCGATATCCACTGAAGTTCTTCAATTGAAAAATAATTTCAAGGTTTTATTTCTTTTTAAAAAGGAAGAAGGAAAAGGGAAGTATTACACCTGCAGAAATCAGACTGTAGGATAAGGGCTAACACTTCCTTTCCTGTTTTTCTACCACCAACTAACTTGTGCTGGGAAACGTCAGTGGGTGTTTTATATCTATAGACTAGTTCTAGACGCTAACAGAACATTCGTAAATTACACAGATCTCAAGAGGAGTTGGAGTGTCACCTAGAACGGATCACGTAAAGAGCTCTGACTGAGATGACTCATACATGACAGTAAAGATGGCTCTGGAGAGGGTTTCAAAAACACACAAGCTTATTGCTCTTCTACATAAATGGGGTCACAGGATTTGTTCAGTTCACTAAAAACCTACCACAAAAACCATTCTGCACCTTTCTCTTACATAGTGCTCTTGCTCTTCCCTTTTGGTGTTGCTAAGTAGTCTGGCCATTCCCCTTTATAAAAGCTCGTCTGTTCTGCTGCCACCATTCATGGTCTTCTATGCCTTATGCATCAGCTGAACAACCCCCTACCTCCCAATAGGCTGAAACTTACTAGGAAACATTTATTTGAGAACAAAACAAAAAAGTGTAATTTGCTGCTCTAAAATGTAGGAAACAATCACTTTTATATAATGTGTGTGTGTGTGTGTGTGTGTGTGTGTGTGAACTGTAACTCTATAGGTAACAAATCCCTGATTATCAGGAAGGTTTATATAGCTCCTTGAACTGTCAAGCAGATTCAGCCGTGGTCTACAACACAGATCTACACTGATATAATTGAGCAATGCAGTTATATTGACTCAACTCCCAGTAGAGACAGAGCTATGTCGATAGGGAGATGGGGTATGTGTTGGCTTTTCCCATTGACTTAGTTGCTACCTCTTGGGGAGATAGAATAGCTATGCTCATGGCAGAAGCTCTCCCATCAGCATAGGCAGCGTCTTCACAAAGTGCTACAGCAACCCCCCCGGAAGTGTAGACAAGCCCACAGTACACTTGGTGCTGGCTGTATAAAAGCACTATGTGATATGTATTTTTACTCATTTTAAATAAAAATGCAGATGCTCTTGCACCTATAATACTCCCTCTGAGCTAATCTGTAAAGCTATCGTCTTCTCCCTTCAAGTTCCACCTACAAGAAATCTGTCAACTAACAATGGTTGGAAAACAAATAGCCTTTCCCCCAACATTTTAAAAAGGTTTTGATCTACCTAAGTACACACATAACTAGCATATATAAACACATGATGTTGCTGTTACCTTTATTCCTCTTTTCCCTTTTATTCTTTGTCATCCACACTGTCTTAAATTATATTGGGAGCACTTGAGGGAAGGGAGCATATCTTCCTCTGTGTTTAGTACATCAGTCCCTAAGTCCAATTGAATGCTATGAATAAGAAGTGTTAGAAAGATTTCAAAGCCAGTATCTGCAGATAAAAACCAAAACAAACATGGAATCTGAAGCCTCCCAAGGTTTCAGGGAGGTGGCTAGCTTCAAATATCTGATTTGAATCTGCCCGTAAGATTTTGGTCAAAATACAATCTGTTTTATGGTTCTAGTTGAGATAGAGTCCGAAGTGGAGGCAACAGCAGCAACAAGAGTCTCATGAGAATTTCTGATCTTATAAGATTTCCCACCATTCCAAAATGAATGGTGACATCAGCAATCCTGCAAGTTCTATCATTTAGAGCCAATATCCCATGAGACCAGCTCACAGAATTTCAGCACCACTGAATTAGTCATTGACCTTGAACCTGAAGAATAGATTTAACTCTACTCCAGATCAAACAGTTTCTAGGGAAGTTTTTGTTGCTTTTTTTTTTAAATTTGGAGGAGGGGGGGAATTTACATCCTGCAGATTTTTCCTGCCATTCCTTTCATGTTTTGCCTTTATTTGACCACAGACGGGTTGCAATATTGTATCTTGCATTATGAGAACAGAATGCAAGTTTAAACTAATCCTGATTTAAAATGGAAAACATCTAAGGCTATGTCTACACTTCCTAGTTAGTTTGAACTTACTAATTTGAACTAATTTTAGTCAGTTCAAATTAGCTTAATTTGAACTAGCATGGCCACACTGGAATGTTAGTTCGAACTAAGCAAGCACTTGCTTAGTTCGAATTAGCGATCCCCATTCATTTCAATGGCCGGTTAATTCGAACTAAGAAATTAGTTCAAATTAACATGGCCGCATTGGTTAATTCGAACTAGTTAGCTCGAATTAACCCCTTAGTTCGAATACCCTATTTGAATTTATTAGTTTGAATTAAGGAAGCCCTTAATTCAAACTAACTAAAGCCTAGTATAGCCATGGTTTAGTTAGTTCGAACTAACTTGCCAGTGTAGACATAGCCTAAGGTTTTAAGACACATGCTGGAAGCTGACCAAGTTTAAGTTTTTAACATCCCTTATGTCACTAGACTTACCGGTAATTTGTATTGCATCATCTTTCCTGTATGCCAGGTCTGAAGAATGGAATATGCCTCATTTTATATAATAACCACAAGGTGGCATGCAATTCATACAAAAATGAACAACAGGAAAAACACACTAGAGATAGTCAATGATGTGTATATCCACTACTGTGACTGGAAGTTTAAAGAAATTTGTAATATTGACTTGAAGGACTTCAGTCTAAAATATCTTGGGAGTTTCAGCCTATTCCGCTCCTACTTTCTCAAACAGGATAAGGAATAAAATGGACTGGATACCTTTTATTGTGGTTTTATATTCTTATTCAATATCACCATGGTCAGAACAGAAGTTTAAAAGATACACAGAAACTGTTTCAAACCAAAAACAAGCTTCTACAACAGCTGTTCGAATGTAGTGGAAATCCTTGTAGCAAACCTGGAACTTTTTAAATCTTCATTTTAATAAAAGATATTTATTTGAGTGTTCTAACCCAGCCACAGGCATTTGTTCTACTCAGCTTGGAATTCGGACCAGTTGATGTATCCTTTAGATGTCTCTCCAATGACCCACAAAAGTACAACTTTGTTGGCCTAACTCTGCATGATACACACACCTGTGACTGGTGACCCTGCAATTTAATTTAAACTTCTAATCTCCAGTGCAAACTTTTTAAATTCAACCTAAAGCAATTCCCCTCTTTCCATACAAATTTTAGGCGATACAGCAGGTGTGCACTGTTGAGCATCTGAGGCCTGAACCTGCTTATGCTTAAGAGCACCACATGTAGAGAAAAGTTTGCTACTTCCTACCTTTTCTGTTTGGGGCATGATCCCTATAGTCAGTCATCCAAAAAGAAAGAAAAGACCAAAGGAGCAGAGTGCTGTGGGTTTTCAAAGGGAGGTGGGTGCCAAGAGAATGCATTGCCCACGGGCCATGTGCCCTCACCGATTGAGAAAAAGGGGGTAACACAGCATACTATCTTTTCCAAGTGGTGTTTTCAAACACTTTCCCCTAACCTCTTCACACCTCCCATCCTATCCCATCCAGTCCCTGCCCCCTACACTAGTTCAGTGGACATGGCTCCATTGAGTCCTTATGGTAGAGGGATTGGAAGAGGATTAGCACTACACACATGGCTGAATCCCATGTGGAAAAGGACAAGAGATCCGGGCATCGAGACTGTCTCTGTGTACAGATCTAAGTGGGGTGAATTTGGCCCATAGGTCTCAAAATGATTAAAATATGAGATTTGTTTTGAACTGCCACAGATGAAGAAACAATTACTGCAGTTTCAGAAAGCCACAGACTAACCATAGCTCTTTCTTACGATACATCATACTACAAATATCGTAATACAGTATCAGGGTAAAGTAGCATCTTCGCTGTGCAAAACAATGTAATCCAATGTCAGGATAGGACTGAGAATACTATGTGAGTCAGAGTCTGCTAACACATGACCTCCTCCTTTTCTCCCCTCCTCCTCTCACTTCCTCACTGCTGAATCAGATCCTGGCAACTTTTGTCTGTTTATTCAGCGTTCTCAGTGGTGCCGGTGTGTTGCAATAGTTGAGTACGTGTATATTCACTCATGTCTGCCAACAAAGATCCAAATGTAGAAAACCACTTTCTAGGACATTATGAAGATTCTAGATAATTCCTAAAGGATTTTAGACCTTTAAAAAACCATGTAGTGATTTGAGACAAGAGTAGTCTTGCTCCAATTTACCTCAAGCTAATTAAAAATAAGTTGTGCCAAGGAGTACTTCAGGCATGCAAGCTAATGAGGCAGCCGCTTAGGGTTGCTGCTTCCAGAGCTCCAGTGCTGTAGTTGTCATTGTCAACCAGATTTGTGTGTGTGTTTCCTCTTGATGCAACTACTGAAGTAGACCAAACCAGAGTTTAAGCCAGGGGAGACACGGGGTAAACATGGAGAGGTTACTTACCCTGTAAAGTAACTTGAGTTCTCCAAGATGTGTCCCTCTACAGGTGCTCCACATGAGCAGGATATGCATTCACCCAAGCTCTCTGGATCAAAGATTTTTGTCAGCAGTGCCCATAGAATCAGGTCAAAGCCAGGCTGGCATCAGTCCAAAAATGTGGGGATCAGGAGGTAGGTGTGAAGCTGGAATGAATCAGGGACAGAGCTGGAGCAGGGTCAAGGGAGGGCAAAGATAAGGCTGAAGTGGACTGGAACAAGGATTGGGACAGGCTGGGGCGGGGAGAAGAAATGAATCAAGAGGAGGTTGGAAGCCTACAGAGTCTGATACTACAATGTGGAAGGAGGGTTCCTGGCCTAGCAGTGCTATGGGTCAGACAAGTTGCAGTTCTTGTGGGGTCAGTGAAATACTTATACTTAGAGATCATTTGACTCAGGCCCTGCTCATGGATAGGCTGCTGCAGCATGACTGAGGACTGAGTCACTACAGGGTCTGCTTATGGGATTACTCAGTGCAGCTGAGTTGCTGCAGCCTGCTTGAGTCATGAGCCATCTCATCAGTCTCAATGCAGCCTTTGCAGAAGGGATGAATCATGGCAGCTAAGTGAGCAGCCGTGGTTTGGCTGTGGGTTTGCCTCACACTCACTTCTTCTCTAGAAAAGTCAGGCTCCTGGTGAAATACACCAGGTGGGTGAAGCTCCTGATTAATGTGGAATTCAGAGGAGGTTTTAGGAAGTAGGCAAGAATGTGGATGTAGAGTCTCAAAGGCTATGTCTACACTGGCAAGTTAGTTTGAATTAAGGAGGCTTAATTCGAACTAACTAAAGCCATGGCTACACTAGGCTTTAGTTAGTTCGAATTAAGGGCTTCCTTAATAGGGTATTCAAACTAAGGGGTTAATTCGAACTAACTAGTTTGAATTAACCAATGTGACCATGTTAAATCGAACAAATTTCTTAGTTCGAATTAACCGGCCATTGAAATGAATGGGGATAGCTAATTAGAACTAAGCAAGTGCTTGCTTAGTTCAAACTAACATTCCAGTGTGGCCATGCTAGCTGGAATTAAGCTAATTCGAACTAACTAAAATTAGTTGGAATTAGTTAATTCAAACTAACTAATTCAAACTAATTTTAGCAAGTGTAGACATAGCCAAAGACTTTAAGGCTAGAAAAGAACATCATGATGACTTTAATCTGACGTACTGCACATCGCAGGCCACAGAATTCCATCCTCTAATCTCTGGCTGAGTGACTGAAGTCCTCAAATCATGGTTTAAGGACTTCAGTTTACAAAGAATCTACCATTTACACCAGTTTAAACCTGCAAGTGACCCATGGCCAATGCTACAGAGGAAAGCAGAAAGAATAAAACAGATTCTCTGGCAATCTGACATAGGAAAAATCCCACTCATCCCCAAATAGGGTAATCAGCTGAACCCTGAGCATGGGGGCAAGACCCACCAGACACACACCTGGGAAAGAAATCTCTAGAGCAGTGGCTCCCAAACCTTTTGACTTGATGGCCACCGATACAATTTTTACAACCCTGAAAGGCCACCAATCTCCACCAACAGGCCCCCACTCCCACTACAATTAGACAGAAGTAGTTCAGCGAGGAAGCAATGACCTCATTGATTTCCCATAGCCCTGGCTGCAGCAGGGAAACAGGATGTATCCTGTAGCACTGTGTACTCCTTTTGGGTCCCTAGGCAGTATCTTCCTTCTGCAGCCAGAAAGATGGAAGGTCAGTGCTCTCTTGCCCGACTCCAGGAGGGACCTCAGCACCTAGGAACCCAGGCAGAGCACTTTTCTCTCTGCTGGAGCCAAGAGGAGCACTGATCTGCCATCCCCTCGACAGCTGCAAGGAGCCCGCCTTGGGGTCTTTTAGCCCTCGGAAACACGCTTAGCCTGGTTCCTTAGGCAGCAACTCCCTTTTGCAACCAGCAGGAGAGAAGCCACGGGCGACTTTGAAAGTCCCTGCTGGCCACTTTTGGCCTCTGGGCCACTGGTTGGGAACCACTGCTCTATAGTAACTTTGAGCCATCCCCATCTAGTGCTCCATCTCCAACTATTTGGGATTTTTGCTCTTAGCAGTCACATATGGGCTTCAAGTCATAATATGCAATATCTTCATGCCATTCTCTCCATAAACTTTTCAAGTTCAGTCTTGAAATAAGTTAGAATTTCTGCTCCCATGGCTCCTCTTGTTGTTCCAGAATTACACTCCTCTAATGGTGCACCTTCATCTAATTTAATGTCTAAACTTGTTGGTCAGTTTATATCCATTTGTTCCTGTATTAACAATGGCAATGAAGTTAAATAACTTCTCTCCCTCCCTGTTGTTTATCCCTCTGATTTATTTATAAAAAGCAATTATATCTTTCCTCAGCCTGCAGGTTAGTTAAGTTAAACAAGTGAAGCTCCTTAGCCTCCTCTCGTAATTCTTCTGATCATCCTAGTATCCCTTCTCTGCATCTGTTTCAGTTTAAATTCATCCTTTTAAACATGTGAGACTAGAACTGCACACAGTATTCCAGAAGAGGTCTCATTAGTAGTTTGTATAATGTCCTTATCTTTACCAGAAATACCTCGTCTGATACATCCTAGGATTGCATTAGCTTTTTTCATGGCCACATTACAGTGGTAGCTCATAATCATCCTGAGATCAATCAATACACTCAGGCTCTTCCTCTTTCACTTCCAACTGATCCATCCACAGTTTATAGCAAATATTTTTACTGATAGTCTCAATAGGTGCATCTACACTGGCAATTTAGGTTGACTTAAGGACGCTTAAGTCGACCTACACAAAGCCACATCCCCACTGGGCTTTTATTAAGTTGACTTAAGCACTTCATTAAGTCAACTTAATAACAGCTTAAGTTGACTTAACACCACCTCTGAAGGTCGACTTAAGCCTTAAGTCAACTTCAAGCCAGTGTGGATGGGGAATAACGCTAAGTTGACCTTATTAAGTCGACTTAAAGCCAGTGTGGACGGCTATGTCTACTGTTAAGTTGACTTAACAAGGTCGACTTAAGTCGACTTAAAGTGTAGCCACTCTGTTAAGTCGACTTAACTTTACAAGTGTAGACGTAGCCTAAGTGCATGAACTTGCACTTTGTAGTATTAAATATCATCCCACTTCCATTATTCCAGCTTTCAAAGTTTTCCAGATCATCTTGTATGATATTCTGGCCCTCTGTCATATTGGCCATCTTATTGGCATCTTCAAATTTTATTAGTGCATCTTCCAACTTTCTATGCCAAGGTCACCTTAGCTTGGTATATACTGGAATTGGAAAAGGTACAGAAAACAGAAACAAAAATTAGTGGGAATATGGAAAAGCTTCCATGTGAGGAGAAATTAATAAAATGGGGGAGAGTCCCTGTTTTACTAATTTCTCCTCACATGGAAGCTTTCCGTTTGGGAAAAAAGATGACTAAGGAGGCATATGCTAGAAGTCTATAAAATCATGACTGGTGCAAAGAAAATAAAAAAGGAAATGTTATTTATTCCTTCTCATAACACAAGAACTAGAACAAGAACAAGAACACATGAAATTAATAGGCAGCAGGTTTAAAACAAACAAAAGGAATTATTTCTTCACACAATGCACAATCAACCTGTGGAACTCTTTGCTAGAAGATGTTATGAAGGACAAGACTATAACAGGGTTCCAAAAAAGAACTGTATAAGTTCATGGATAAGTCTATCAATGGCTATGAGAAGCTTGGAAGGGTGATGAGATGGATCACTTGAGGTTTACCTGTTCTGTTCATTCCCTCTGAAGCATCTGACATTAGCCACTGTTGGAAGATGAGATACTGGGTTACAGGGATCATTGGTCTGACCCAGTACAGCCATTCTTATGTTCTTATGAATTATTCTGACTGACTGATCCTTGATGTGTGATAGAAAGTGTTAGCAAGTACAACAGACTGCTCTGAGCTCCAATATGTTGATACGAAGGATTGTCTCCTGAGGGATCCATTTGCCCTCAGCTATGAAATTATGGAAGCAGGTGTTCCTATCAGGAACGCATCTCTGGTGGTAATCCTTGTGGGAAGAGGCTGTACAACTGGAACTCCCATGCACTTTGTGGGTCCTTCCACCACTTCAGGTAACCAAGGCTCTTCAAAGGTACAGAGGACACCTGCTTGGATAGACAGTGTCTCTTAAGGGTGTAGACTGTTCTTAGTACCCCAGTCTCCAAGGGCTTTGCTTAACACTGAAGCAGAGGTAGTCAGTTGAACTGATCAGTCTCAGAGAACACTCCTTAAGTAGGCGTTCAAGTCTGACCTTCCTCAGATCTGCTTTTAAATCCTAAGCAGATCTTGCATCTTGGAGTGTGAGTTTCTCTTACGCAGTGGAGGCAGTTTGAATCTCTGTCATTGAGAGGAAAGGACTTATGTCAGATCTGGCAAGATTTAAAGCCCAAGGTCTTAGGCATAACCTGTACTCAAGACTGTGAATGAGACCCAGAGGAAAAAAAATCTGAGCACTCAAAATGGGCAAACAAGAAGAAGGGGTCAGGGAAGCCCTTCAAAACATTAACTTGTGCTAATAATAGAAAAAATAAAGAAATACCTACAGAAAAGTCTAACAAAGCAAGGTGCAGCAAGCTAAATGGATCTGCTGACAAACACCATGATGCTCTTACTCAAGCCACAGGCAGTTAAAAAGAACTGGAATGCCAGTCTTCCCTATAGATCCTCATATTGGGACACCAGGGTGTCTACAGTTCAGGTGCAGATCCATGGGCTCTGCTGCATGGGTGTAGTTTGGGAGGGGCAGGAGGCATTGACCCCCCTCTCCCCAACTACAAACCTCAGGTAGGTGCAGAATTTCTTTCCTCCCCAACCACTCATGCAGCCCAACTGGTCTCACTGGAGCTGCTCCCCCCAATAGAGATATCAAGTTATGTCTATTCTCAGTTGACATAAATTTCCAACAAGCGTGCACAGCCCCATACATATCCTGTCCTGGAACACCCAGAAAGACATCACTTGAAGAAGAATCTGACATCTTGTCCCTAAAGAAAGCAGGATTTGAGAACAATTGATCTTTGATACTGACTTGTGCTAAGCAAAGCACTCCAAGAGGATGAGAGGGAATCTCCAGGTAATAGTTATAGTTATAGTCAGGAACAGAGGACAGAAAAGGATGGTGAGGGGGCCGGATCCGATGATAAACAGCCACATGACAAAGAATCTGGCACATTAAAAAAGGGCAGACAAATAAACAGGGACAAGTTTTTAAAGTGCTTATACACAAATGCTAGAAGTCTACATAATAAAATGGGTGAACTAGAGTGCCTAGTGGTAAAGGAGAATATTGATATAATAGGCATCACAGAAACCTGGTGGACAGAGAGCAATCAGTGGGACACAATCATTCCGGGGTACAAAATATATCGGAAGGACAGAACAGGTCGTACGGGAGGAGGAGTGGCACTATACGTGAAAGAAAATGTAGATTCAAATGAAGTAAAAATCATAAACGAATCCACTTGTTCCATAGAATCGCTATGGATAGAAATCTCATGCTTCCATGACAATATAACATTAGGGATCTACTATCGGCCACCTGACCAGGATAGTAAGAGCGATGATGAAATGCTAAGGGAAATTAGGGAGGTTATCAAATTTAAAAACCCAATAATAGTGGGGGATTTCAACTATCCCCATATTGACTGGGAACATTTCACTTCAGGACATATTGCAGAGATAAAATTTCTCGATACTTTGAATGACTGCTTCATGGAGCAGCTGGTATGGGAACCCACAAGGGGAGAGGCAACTCTAGATTTAATCCTGAGTGGAGCGCAGGAGCTGGTCCGAGAGGTAACTGTAGCAGGACCGCTTGGAACTAGTGACCATAATACAATAGCATTCACCATCCCTGTGAGGGGAAGAACACCTCAACAGCCCAACACTGTGGCATTTAATTTCAAAAGGGGGAACTATACAAAAATGAGGGGGATAGTTAAACAAAAGCTAAAAGGTAGAGTGACTAAAGTGAAATCTCTGAAAACTGCATGGGCGCTTTTTAAAGACACCATAATAGAGGCCCAACTTCACTGTATACCCCAAATTAAGAAACATTGTAAAAAAAACCAAAAAAGAGCCACCATGGCTCACCAACCATGTAAAAGAAGCACTGAGAGGTAAAAAGACTTCCTTTAAAAAGTGGAAGTCAAATCCTAGTGAGGCAAACAGAAAGGTGCACAAACAGTGCCAGCTTAAGTGCAAGAGTGTAATAAGAAGAGCCAAAGAGGAGTTTGAAGAACGGCTAGCCAAAAACTCCAAAGGTAATAACAAATTGTTTTTTAAGTATATCAGAAGCAGGAAGCCTGCCAAACAACCAGTCGGGCCCCTTGATGATGATAATACAAAAGGAGCGCTTAAAGATGATAGAGTCATTGCAGAGAAACTAAATGGATTCTTTGCTTCGGTTTTTACGGCTGAAGATGTTAGTGAGATTCCCAAACCTGAGCCGGCTTTTGTAGGTGACAGATCTGAGGAACTGTCACAGATTGAAGTGTCACTAGAGGAAGTTTTGGAATTAATTGATAAACTCAACATTAACAAGTCACCGGGACCAGATGGCATTCACCCAAGAGTTCTGAAAGAACTCAAATGTGAAGTCGCGGAACTGTTAACTAAGATTTGTAACCTGTCCCTTAAAATGGCTTCGGTACCCAAAGACTGGAAGTCGGCTAATGTAACGCCAATATTTAAAAAGGGCCCTAGAGGGGATCCCAGCAATTACAGACCGGTAAGTCTAACGTCGGTACCGGGCAAATTAGTTGAAACAATAGTTAAGAATAAAATTGTCAGTCACATAGAAAAACATAAACTGTTGAGCAATAGCCAACATGGTTTCTGTAAGGGGAAATCGTGTCTTACTAATCTATTAGAGTTCTTTGAAGGGGTTAACAAACATGTGGACAGGGGGGATCCAGTGGACATAGTGTACTTAGATTTCCAGAAAGCATTTGACAAAGTCCCTCACCAAAGGCTGTTATGTAAGTTAAGTTGTCATGGGATAAAAGGGAAGGTCCTTTCATGGATTGAGAACTGGTTAAAAGACAGGGAACAAAGGGTAGGAATAAATGGTAAATTCTCAGATTGGAAAAGGGTAGCTAGTGGTGTTCCCCAAGGGTCGGTCCTGGGACCAGTCCTATTCAATTTATTCATAAATGATCTGGAGAAAGGGGTAAACAGTGAGGTAGCTAAGTTTGCAGACGATACTAAACTACTCAAGATAGTCAAGACCAAAGCAGATTGTGAAGAACTTCAAAAAGATCTCATAAAACTAAGTGATTGGGCATCCAAATGGCAAATGAAATTTAATGTGGATAAGTGTAAAGTAATGCACATTGGAAAAAATAACCCCAACTATACCTATAATATGATGGGGGCTAATTTGGCTACAACGAGTCAAGAAAAAGATCTTGGAGTCATTGTGGATAGTTCTCTGAAGATGTCCGTACAGTGTGTGGAGGCGGTCAAAGAAGCAAACAGGATGTTAGGGATCATTAAAAAGGGGATAGAAAATAAGACTGCAAATGTATTATTGCCCTTATATAAATCCATGGTACGCCCACATCTCGAATACTGTGTACAGATGTGGTCTCCTCATCTCAAAAAAGATATTCTAGCACTAGAAAAGGTTCAGAAAAGGGCAACTAAAATGATTAGGGGTTTGGAGAGTGCCTCGTATGAGGAACGATTGAAAAGGCTGGGCCTCTTCAGCTTGGAAAAGAGGAGACTGAGGGGGGACATGATAGAAGTATATAAAATTATGACTGATGTGGAAAAAGTGGACAAGGAAAAGTTGTTTAAATACTCCCATAATACAAGAACCAGGGGTCACCAAATGAAACTGATAGGTAGCAGGTTCAAAACAAATAAAAGGAAGTTCTTCTTCACACAACGCACAGTCAACTTGTGGAACTCCTTACCTGAGGAGGTTGTGAAGGCTGGGACTATAACAATATTTAAAAGGGAACTGGATAAGTTCATGGGGGCTAAGTCCATAAATGGCTATTAGCCAGAAAGGGGTTAAGAATAGTGTCCCTAGCCTCTGCTTATCAGAGGATGGAGACGGATGGTAGGAGAGTGATCACTTGATCATTGCCTGTTGGGTTCACTCTCTGGGGCACCTGGCACTGGCCACTGTCGGTAGACAGATACTGGGCTAGATGGACCTCTGGTCTGACCCAGTACGGCCTTTCTTATGTTCTTATGTTCTTAAAACCGACCTCACAGGTTCAATCACCAAAGTTGATATTTGTGATATGTAAAGTTCTGAAAAAATAATATCTGGGATAATCCATAATAAAAAGAAAAATAGTTACCTGTTACAAGCCTATTCTTCCTGCACAAACAGAAAAGTTTTACTACAGCCAGTGTTAGCTTTGTGCAGCATATCCTGCAGGTCAACAGTGCTATTTTAGACTATGGGGTTGAAGAGCTGATTAGAATTAGGTTAAAGTGATGGCATTCGTACATTTAGAGTGAGGCATAATTATTCCCAAATACCCTTCCCTCAATTTACCATGAAAAACAAAACAAAAAACCAACATTCATCCTTCAAACTTAACAGAAAAAGAAATCTTACCTCTAAAAATGCAGTACATTGAGCTAAGTAATCTTGCCAATCGAAATGCAAACCTCTCCTTCATTCAGATGTAATCTGATAATATCTAGGTGAGTATGTCAATATCTGCATGTTACCAAACCAGCTGGACTGCTTCCTCTGATCTGAGGTTTGCACAATCTGAAACATGCTGTCGGCTGTCTCCTCGGAATTCCCTACACCAGCAGAAGGGGTATAAAAACTAGAGGGAGCATATGCACACACAAAGTTCGTTCTTGTGTTTCATTGAAGTACAAGGTAAGTAATTGAATTGCAAATGAAAGGCCACATGATCCTTTTCAGAAATAAAAAAGTAAAGCCAGGACAAAGAGCCCCAAAATTACATTACAGAAAATAGGTTCCAAAGGGGTAGCTGTGTTAATCTATTGCAGAAAAACAACAGAGTCCTGTGGAACTTTTAAAGACTAACAGATTTATTTATCGCATGAGCTTTTGTGGGAGAAAATCCCACTTCGTCAGATACTTAGCATCAAAGCATCTGACGAAGTGGGATTTTCTCCCACGAAAGCTCAGGTGATAAATAAATCTGCTAGTCTTTAAAAGTGCCACAGGACTCTGTTTTTTATTACAGAGAATAGCTGCCTTTGTATCATGTTATACAATCATGAGAACAAAATGTAACAAGCAGTGGGTGTGGCTAAAAACACCCATTGAAGAAATTTTTTTTAAAAAAGCTTTTAGATAATGTGCTGAAGAAAATACAGAGGACTACGCTAAACTGAGCATACTTCATAATATAGCAAATAATTTCACACTTTCATACCTTTTTCTGCAAAAACAACCAGAGTCCTGTAGCACCTTATAGACTAACAGATTTCTTCAGGCATAAGCTTTCATGCATCTGACGAAGTGGGTTATAGCCCACAAAAGCTTATGCCCGAAGAAATCTGTTAAGTCTATAAAGTTATGTCTACACTTATAAATTAAGGTCGACTTTAGCTAAGTCGACTTAACTAAGTCGACTTTAAGTCGACTTAGCATGCCTATATCTAAATTTTAAGTCGACTTGGGGGGGAACTTACAAAGTCGACCTAGAGCATCCACACTCGGGACTTCTAGGGGTTAGGGGGACCTAGGGCAGGTCCACGGGAGCGGAGGGCACCCCTTGCCCAGTGCCAGGGGGCTCAGCCTTTGCCCCATTGTACCTTGGTACAATGGGGAAAATGGGGACAGGGACCGTGGCAGCGCATAGGGGCAGGGTGGGCAGGGCTCTGCCCTGCGCTGTGGGGGGGCATTCCAGGCTCCCCGTGTGCCCCCCCCACTCGGCAGGGAGGGCAGTGGGGGAGTTCTGGAGTAGCCCTAAATCGACTTAGGGCTACTCCAGGTCTACGCTGGCTTAAGTTGACTTTAAAAAGTCGACTTAAGGCTAAAGTCGAACTAAAAGGAGGTTTAATAAAGTCGACTTAATTTTCATTAAGTCGACCTAAGCAACTTGCTGAAGTCGACTTAAGGAAACTGTAGTGTAGACGCAGAATAAATTAAGTAGACCTAAGCAAGCTTAAGTCGACTTAATTTACAAGTGTAGACGCACCCTAAGGTGCCACAGGACTCTCGTTTTTGCTGTACGCAGACTAAGACGGCTACCTCTCTGGAAATGTATACCTTTTTCTGTTCCCTTAACAGGCAGATTGTGAAATTCTTCAATTCTGCTAATATTTTACAAATATGAAAATCTTGCAAACAGTTCATTGCAAATATTCAAACCTTGAAGAAATTCATGCTGTGTTTATTAGCTACATAAAGTATGTTTCATGACTGGATTACGATCTATGAGAGCATGAATTTTTATTAGAATTGAAAATACAAATTTAAATTTGCTTACTGTGAATCTTTAAACAGACTAAATATTTTCTTTACATTAACATTTGTTAGTTAAGCTCAAAAGTTCACAGAAAGCAAACACAAAACAGTTGCAGTCATGATAGAATCAAAATTGAATTTTTAAAACACTGTGCCACCCTGTGCTCAGTTCTAGCCCTATCAACACATATGGAAACAAGGGACCACAGAACATGCAACCGTGTAAATGTTAACAGGAAATTATCATATTTTCAGATTTAATAGATAAAGAGTTAGGTCAGTCTTCAAAGAGTCTCCCAGTAAAATTGGTGTTATTTATAAGCCTCAGCAGCTTAATACAGAAGAGGACTGTGCTCTGAATGCTTGACATACTTGATACTTCATATGTTTTGTAAATAATCTTATCTAGATGAGATAGATTAGCTGTATTTAAGAGTAACATTTGTATATTCTTATGTTAGTCATAAATAGTAAATCATGATAACGATTATATGTTTGATATGAAATTTATTTAGCATTAAGGCAAACACAAGTACCTTTACCACTTTATTTCATGACTGAATCATAAAGCTCCTGAGTTACATGCCAAAAATGTGGCAGTTCATAATCTGCCAGCAAATTCTATACACAAGCTAAAAATTCTTCTTTTATTGTGGTGTCATACCAAAGTCCAATAGAAAAATGATTCCACACAGAATACTTCCAAAATATCTGCAAAATCCAAAAAAGAAAGTGTGGTTCAAAAAAATGAGGGAGGAGTCAGGACAAAGCCAACATATTTAGAGTCTGATTTTGCTCCTTATTTTGATAATTAAGAGTTTAGTTTTAATTATTTATAATATTTTCATAGATTCCTAGATTTTAAGGTCAGAAGAGACCATTATAATCATCTGCTTTGACCTTTTGCATAACACAAGCCATAGAATTTTAGCAAAACAAACAAGAGTCTTGTGGCACTTTTAAAAACTAACCAATTTATTTATCGCATGAGCTTTCATGGGTGGAATCCCACTTCATCAGACACTTGAAATGGAAAAGTGGGATTCCACCCATGAAAGTTCATGCAATAAATAAATTGGTTAGTCTTTAAAAGTGCCACAGGACTGCTTGTTTGTTTTGCTGAAGCTTGATGAAATTAGAGCACATTTTATAGAAAGATATCCAATCTTGTGTGTTGTACAAATAATGGAATCTTGTATATGACATCTTTAAGCTTGCGGTTACTATATTTTTGCTGAGAGGAGGAGCACAGCTGCCAATTCTGTGGGCTTATTAATAAAGTATATATTACCAAAGTTTCTACATGAATTAATAAAGGAAAGTGACAGCCTTGCTATCAGCAGAAATATGTGTGGCAGTGTGGCAAAATATAGGTGTCATTGGAAGCCTAGGCATACAAGGATTATTTGAGGACTGAAAGGTCTCAGACTGCAAAGTGTTCAGAAAAAGGCAATTGCACATTTCCATATTTTGTGCCCTCTTTCTCTGGGGCAGTTATTTAATCAAATGGGAAACCTGGCAGGTCTCTGAAGTTTACATTGGTCCCAGGAAAGGATGTTGGGAGTGAAACCGATCTGAATTCATACTTTATGCCACTTTAGTTGGGTTCATTTGAATCTTAACAGGGGTAGAACTCAGGATCTTCCCTACTTCATTCTCATGTTGCACACACAACTGGGGTGGAACTGCTTGTAGGAATTGCAAACAGTTCATTGCAAATATTCAAACCAATCTGGACTTTAGCAAGCTCTGAGATTGGGTATTGCTCCATGTGGTTGTTTACTTCTACAGCTTTTACAGTGACTGCAGTGGGTTGTAGTGATAGAAAGTCCTGTACCCTGAGAGTGGATCAAGTAGCCCCGGTGTCGATAAGGAGAGGGCACTAGTAGCAGATTTGCAATGGAATTGATGAAACGTGAGTTACCTCTGGGCGTTGTCAGTAAGTGTCATTGTAGAATACTTGAGCTGCTGCAGGCTGCGGTGCTGGTTGATTGGTTGTGGTGATAGTGGCTGCTGGTGGAGGGGGCCATGCCGACTGCTGTTCTGGGCCCTGAGGACCAAAAGGTCTGTTGGGGCATTGTGCTTTCCAATGCCCCGGCTGCTTGCAGTAATGACACAGATCATTTCTGGTCACCTCTTGATTTGGCTGTCCTCCTCGCGAGGGTCCTCTGTTCCAGCCCCTTCCTCTTTCATAAATTCCAGATCTGGGGCCATCTTCTGCTTCTTTCAGTTGAGCCATCATCAGGTGAGTTTCAAGAGCTTTTTTCTTCTTCTTTTGATTTTCCTGGCAGTGGGTGGCTACTTCGGTCAGCTTCTCCAGGTTTTCCTTTTGCCATCCCACACAAATACTTATCAGGTCTTGAACCTCAGGCAACAGGCCTTGCACAAAAACAGAGGTTACAGCCCCTGGGGCACTCGCAGTGGCATCAGGAATGCCAGAGTATCTCAAGAAAGTATTTTTCATGCGTTCCATGTAATCGGCTGGATTTTCCCCTTCCTTTTCCCCTTCCTTTTCTGCACTGATCTTAGCCCAATCTATCTTTCTCAGGCATAACCTCCAAGATGGAATCCACTAGGGTCTGCCGGTGCGTTCTCATATCTGCAACTACTGCGGGGGCAGTTGCCGGCCACTGAGCCCTGGTAACTAGTCGCTGATGAAGCTCAGAGGCCATAATCAGCCTGAGCAGCTGATCCATATCAGCGTGGTTGGGATCATAACATTCCACAGTGATTTGAAGCTGTTCTTTAAATTTTTCAGGGTTCTCTCGAATATTTGGAAACCCAGCCAACAGGTTTTTAAGGTCTTTGGGGCTCCACGGGACATGGACCAGCTCCATACCATTATGTCCCGGCACCAACCGTAAAGGTGCCTGTATAATCTCCTGTTTAACTTCCTGTCTTTGTCCCCATGTTTAGGCTGGAAATAAGATGACAACGCAACAGCTAAGCGTTGCACTTCAGTGTGCCTTTGGTGAATTAGGCCGCTTGTTTCTCCTGCTATATGGTCTGACTGCTCTGGAGCTTCCTCCTCTTTCTGAATCATAGCTCCAGCCTCTGTCATGGATTGAGCACCAGCATCACTCGGTGGTTGTATTCTTTGTCGGTGCTTGAGTGGGGGTGCAGAGGCAATAAGACAAGGCACCAGAGGCGGCGGAGAGAGTGGGAAAGAGCATCCTGCATCCAGCACGTCTGGGCTAGCTCTCCCCTTCTCCTCCTCAATCTGCTTCCCTGTCTGTGTTACCTGCAGCTATAGATACAGACTCTGTATTTTCCTGTCATTAGCTTTCTCTAACTGAACCTCTATTTTCCTGTTGTTAGCTTTCTCTATCTCCTCCTTAAGTTTTTTAACATCATCTTTTAATTCAGACACATTTTCTCTACAACTTTTTACTAGGGATTCTCTGTCCCGTTTAAATGACTCATCATACCACAAAAAATACAATTGCCAGTGCTTCTGGGGTATCTTGGAACTCAGGGCTTCCAAAGCTTCCCTTAAGTGTAAAATTTTCTCCTTGCCAAAATACCTTCTAAGGGGAACTGTAGCAGTGGGTTGTCCTGCGTATACTGGTTCTATTTAGGTAAAAGGATACAAGTTACATGTCCATAATGAACATACATAAAATAACCTGGGGTGCCCATAGGGGGAGCGGCAACCTTCGTCTCACCCACCCCCATTTCTCCATTCCCCACCAAACAATAAGCAGACCCAGGCTCACACAACTCGCACTGCCCACTGAGGCACGATCACGCTGCTTGTCCCCCTTGCATTGAAGACACCACTGGTCACAGCCGTGAGCCTCGCAGTGGGCTTGGGGTGGCTAGAACTCACAGCAGCCAACTTTGGTCAGCAACGGGGTTTACAAGTGGATTTAGCAGTTACACAATCACAGCACATGCTCAGTCACTCACACTGCCTTCCCCTCCCCCGCTACAGAGTCCAAGGACTAAACAGAAAACTTATAGGTACCTTACAAAGGAGCCCAAGTCATGCTACATCCGAAGCCCAAGGCATCCGGTCCAGGTTTTGATGATCACACTCAGACAAATATGTCCAGCATCCAGGCTCTCCAGCGTCCACGCCCCTCCCTCCCCCCATCTGCTCACCAGGCTGTCCGTCTGCCATCAATGGCCGAAAGTGAAGGCATCTTCCCGGACACCAGCGTGGAGCAAGGGGGAGCGACAGCAGCAGGCAGCAGGCACAGGATAGCTGCATCCGAGGTTCATGGCACCAGAAAACTGTCAAAGAAAGACTCTGAATCACTAAACTTGAGTGTGACCATGAAGCTTTTACTTTATTCAGAATACGAGAGCACTCATGGGAGAGAGCAAAGACCGTCTCCACCACGTGACGTCAGGCAGTATCCTTTATAGACCTTAGTTCGTTCTACAGGAAACAAGATTCTCATTGGTACAGCCACAATCCTTCCTTATTAGGGAGACAAGGCCAAGATAGCAATTCCCAGACACGGGAAACAGAAAAGCAGTTTAGACCCGACAGCACTAGCTTTCAAGGCTATGTAGTTCTCAGAATCAGCAGCAGTCCTTATCAATGCTCCCTAGCTGCATTCTTTTACACAAGGTGAAGGTCTATTATATCTGTGATGTTTTCCTAACTGAGGAGGAGGAGTTTTTATGTATTAACTTGAAAATTAGCAGGGCACGAGGGACAGACCAAAAGAAACTATGAAGAGCAGGATGGATCAAGGTGATGTCGGAGCTGTGAGGAAGAGAAGGCCTGAGCAGATATGAGTAAAGGACTACACAAGTGCAAATATGTAAGCTGATGCAGTTATGATATGCTTGAAGGTGAAGAGAAAGAATTCAAACTGTATACAGACGATGAGAGAAAAATCAGGGGTGAAAAGTCCAGGAAGACTTTTTTGGAGCAGCAGGGAATGAATATGATATTGACAACAGACTCTTCAAAGAATTGCAAACAGGAGGAAGTTGATGGGGAGGGGTGGGGAGAAAGGTGAGTGCAAAGGTTGCCATAATCATGGCATTGATCGGGGAAGTAGAAGTAAATGGCAACCTGGGCAGCAGCGACCATGAGATGGTAGAGTTCAGGATCCTGATCAATGGAAGGAAGGAAAGAAGCAGAACACACACCCTGGACTTCAGAAAAGCAAATTATCTTTGAGAACTCTTGGTGAACGGGGGAGGTCCTGGAGGATTGGAAAAAAGGCAAATATAGTACTTAACTTCAAGAAAGGGAAAAAGGAGGATCCGGGAAACTACAGACCAGTCAGCCTCACCTCAATCCCTGGGAAAATCATGGAGCAGGTCCTCAAAGAATCCATCCTGAAACACTTGGAGGAAAATAGAGTGATCAGGAACAGTCAACATGGATTCACCAAGGGCAAATCGTGCCTGACCAACCTGATTTCCTTCTATGATGAGATGACTGGATTTGTGGATGCGGGAAGAGCCGTTGATGTGGTGTACCTTGACTTTAGCAAGGCTTTTGATATGGTTTCCCACAGCATTCTCGTCAGCAAGTTAAGGAAGTATGGGTTGGACGAGTAGACCATAAGGTGGATAGAAAACTGCCTAGATCAACGGGCTCAGCAGGTAGAAATCAATGGCTCGATGTCTAGTTGGTAACGAGTGGAGTGCCCCAGGGGTCGGTCCCTGGGGCTGGTTCTGTTCAACATCTTCATTAATGATCTGGATGATGGAATAGACTGTGTGCTTAGTAAGTTCGCGGATGACACCAAGTTGGGGGGAATGGTAGATACTCTGGAGGGCAGGGACAGGATCCAGGGAGACTTGGACAAATTGGAACACCGGGCTGAAAGAAACCTCATGAGGTTCAACAAAGTGCAAAATCCTGCACTTAGGACGGAAAAATCCCTTGCACTGCTACAGGCTGGGGACCGATCGGCTAAGTAGCAGCGCTGTAGAAAAGGACCTGGGGGTTATGGTGGACAGGAAGATGAATATGAGCCAACAGTGTGCCCTTGTTGCCAAAAAGGCCAATGGCATATTAGGCATATCAGTGGGAGTATTGCCAGAAGATCGAGGGATGTGATAATTCCCCTCTATTTGACACTGGTCAAGCTGCATTTGGAATACTGTGTCCAGTTTTGGGCTTCCCGCTACAGAAAGGATGTGGACAAATTAGAAAGAGTCCAGCGGAGGGCAACAAAAATGATTAGGGGGCTGGGGCACATGACTTATGAGGAGAGAGTGAAGAAACTAGGCTTATTGGCTATGTCTACACTTGTAATTTTAAGTCAACTTTAACTTAGTGAGTCTACACTTAAAATTAAAGTCGACTTTGGGGGGAACTTACAAAGTCGACCTAAAGTGTCCACACTGGATGCCTAGGTCGACTTCTAGAGGCTAGGGGGACCTAGGGGAGGTCCATGGGGGCAGGGGGCACCCCTTGCCCATTGCCAGGGGGCTCAGCCTTTGCCCCATTGTACATAGGTACAGTGGGGCAAAGGGGGACAGGGACCCTGGCAGGGCATAGGGGTAGGGTGGGCAGGGCTCTGCCCTGCCCTGTGAGGGGGCATGTCAGGCTCCCCCTGTGTGTTGTCCCGTCCCCCCCGGCAGGGAGGGCATTGGTGTAGTCGACTTAGGGCAACCCCACGTCTACACTGGCTTAAGTCGACTCTACGGAGTCAACTTAAGTCTTAAGTCGAATTTAAAGGAGGTTTAATAAAATCGACTTAATTTTCATGAAGTCGACTTTATTTTCCTTAAGTTGACTTAAGCAAGCTGCTTAAGTCAACTTAGGGAAACTGTAGTGTAGACGCAGGGTAAATTAAGTCGACTTAAGCAAGCTTAAGTCGACTTAATTTACAAGTGTAGACACAGCCATTTAGTCTACAGAAGAGAAGACTGAGGGGAGATTTGATAGCAACCTTCAACTACTTGAAGGGGTGCTCCAAAGAGGAGGGAGCTAGGCTGTTCTCAAGGGTAACAGAGGACAGAACAAGGAGCAATGGTTTCAAATTACAGCTGGGGAGGTCAAGGTTGGATATTAGGAAAACCTTTCTCACTAGGAGGGCGGTGAAGCATTGGAATGGGCTACCTAGGGAGGTGGTAGAATCTCCATCTTTGGAGATTTTTAAGGCCCGGTTAGACAAAACCCTGGCTGGGGTGATTTAGTGGGAGTGGTCCTGCTTTTTAGCAGGGGGTTGGATAGATGACCTCGTTAGGTCCCTTCCATCCTTATTATTCCATGAGTCTATGATTTTATGGCAGAAGAAGGCTAGAAACTTTGATGATCATGATTGGGAAGAAGGGGCAGTTCTGGAGATATTGGACAAAGCAACAGCAAGATTTGGCAGTGGATAAATGTGAATGGAAAATGATGAGAGAGTAGGAAAATATACCATAGGTACATGCTTGTAGGATAGGAATGATGGTGATATTATCAGATGGAAATAAGGGGAGATTTAGCTGAGAAGACTACAGATTTGATTTTGGCAGTATGGAGTTTGAGGTGGCAGCTTGACATGCATCATGACATGCTGAAGACAGACGACAAATAGGAGTAATTGTCCTCATCTTGCAAACAGAGATAAAAGATACTTTTCTTAAAAACAGCACTGTCGGAAGTGCAGAAATGTGTTGTTTTGTATACCACCGTGTGAGTTTACAAAGCTACATGAATAATTGGACCCAGGAAGGACTTGGCAGAAGATGAGAGGCCAAAAAGGAAAAGGTAAATACCCAAGTCTAAGAGCATAGGGGAAATCGTTGAACACATGGGAATTAATGAGGTATTTCTGAGGGAGAAAGGGGCTGTCAACTGCACACTGAAGGAAATGAGCACAATGAGAATTAGAGGAGGAACCAAAAGACGGGTGGCTAATACAAGTGCAAGTTACCAACTGCACAGGGGTTAGAGATCATTTGAAACTAAGTTTTAAAAAATGTTAATACCATAAGGCTGATTTTCCAATACTAATGCCCAAATTCCCACATAATAATCCAAGCCAGAGGACTTTGAACTCCACCTATTTAGTACATTAGATTCCATTTTTATCACCGTCCATCAGATAGCAAGAAATCAAAAAGGTATATCACAACATTAAGTTCACATATCACATGGCAAAATTGGCCAGATGGCAGATTCTGGATTACATCACAAATTCATTCAAATAGCAACACTGCCAAGGACAGAGCTCCTAGACTTAATTAGGCAAAGGTCTTGAATTATCTAGAAGTACATGTTAAAAAACTAAATAGTTACCAGTTATTCAATCACATTTATTAGTAGATGGCTTAATTTACTACATGTGGTTTATCTTCACCACTGCAAATTACACAGTTTAAGGGTCTGTATTTTGCCAAAAGTTTTTGCTGGACATTTATAAAGCTCGGCTGCTGTTACTTGTGTTTCATGCAAGGCCCAGGATCAGAGAGAGTAAATTGAAAGCCAATTTCATCCCTGCTCAGTTTTTGCACTCAGCATAATTCAGCCAAATCTAAGGATGGGGGGTGTAGTCCCTTGCTGCTGGGCTGAGAGCATATGTGTATTCCCTTACATCATGAGTATGAACTGAGAAATAATCAGGGGATGGTCACACCCTACTGAAATGGGGGTAGAGAGTCAAGCTTTTATTTTTAGTACTGAAATATTTCCAGAGGAAGTCTGTATGAGATCAAACATCCAGAAAGTTTTTTACAGTTTTAAGGCCTCCTGCAAGTTTAACTCTTCGTTTTGATGTCTGAAAACCATTTCTTAAAACAGGAAATTCCAATTTCTTGAAACACAAATAAATTTTCCTTGAGAAAGTGATATTTCTTATTAGCTCAATCACCTCGGCACAAATTACCACAAGGATAGGAATTTGACTAGCCATTACTTTAAGAACTCACTTCCTCTTGCAATCCAGATTGCTTACTCCCCACTTCTCCTTAGCACCATTTACTTGGGAAGTCTACTGCCTACTATCCACAGATAAGGTGTTTATATTCCTGTACAGTGTGACCCAAGTTTGAAAACAAAGACTGTGCTGCTGCTGTTGAAAAAACAAAAGAAGTATGGATTCTTGCATGCAAAGTTTTGAACAGAAATACTCAATTTTGCAGGTGTTCTTCAGTCTTTAACATTTTGAAAGGGCAAGAACACCTCTAGTCAACTTACTAAGAAAATTAGTTGTTTCTTATCACAACTGAACCTAGCACTGACTTTCTGTTGCAGGTGGTTTTGTATCTTTGGGCTTTTATAACTTATTGATCCTTCTTACAGTAAAAACAATCAAGGGATATTTAAGTAAATCTGGGGGCCTTAAAGGCTTAAATGCTTTTCATTGTGTGAAATATTTGTGACAGATATTGTATGATGAAAGAACAAATGAGGATCAAGGACATTCTCAACTGATGATCAAAACAAGGAGACTTAAAAAACCAGCATCAACAGATGTTATGATGTGGCATACTAATCTTTCATATCTTGCTGCAATTACTATTAGGAACAGAGGGACAACGCAGATATTGTAACTGGAATGTGGTTTGGATAGCTGTGGTTTGTTTGATTAGATGGTTATAACAAAATGCTGTAATATCCTATATTTGATATAAGCAATTAAGATTATTGGTATATACAAAGGTATATGAGGGAGAGTTTTCCCATTTTTCTGCCCTAAATTATATAGATACATATTTTTTAAAGAGTATTATTTAATACACCATAGCTTTTGAAGACAAGATTTGTATTTACCATTCTTTATAAATACCATTTTAAAATATAAACTTACCCACTTATCTTGTTCACTCTACACAAATAGATTTGAGAACACTCTCTCTGCCTCTTATGCTCTAAGCCACATCTTTCAATTCGATCACCTCACAAGATTAGATCCTTGTTCCAAGTTTGTTTCTATCCAACTTGCCCAAAGTCATTCTTTGTATTTGCATTTTCCTTCTAATTTCACCAAATTGATAATGTCCTTTTAATATTACAGTCCACCCCAAAGTATCCTTGGTCGTTGTTGCTTAGACTGCACAATGATAGATGTCAATATTAATGGTGTCTTGAAACAAAACATTTTAAAATTTCAGTTTGCAGAGTCCTGCAACTGCTGAGATGCAAAACCATCACTTTCTATTCTAGCAGCAGTTAATGCCAACAACTTAAATTTAAAATGATGTTAAACCCAAAGCCTTTCAAATTACCTGGTAGCATGCCAAATACAATACCAAAAAAAGAATGGGATTTTCCAGAAGCAGTTGCAGGTTCTAATTTTGCCCTATGAAACCAGACATTGCCCACTCCTGCCTGGGGAATTCCCACTAGATTACAAAACTTTTTTTCTTTTTAATATACATTCAGATTATGAATTGAACTTCTTTAGTGAATCAAATAAAATACACAGCTAGATAAATTAAGAAAGAACCATAGAACTTGAATCAAATGGTGAAATTCGTTAGCAGCAACTATCACCCATTTGTTTTCCTTTTATTGATCATTACCAAAGTGGGGAAAATTCTGCTCATGCTCATCAGGAAGAAGTTGTGAAGGCTATCATTAACTTCAGTGGTTTTCAGATCAGGTTCTCTCACTCCTTTGAAGTCAATGGAAGTTTGATGTTCATAGCAATGTTCCCATTGGCGGCAGGAGGGCCAAGATTTCACTTGTGGTTAATAAAAAGTGGTGTGCTGCATCACTTCAAGAACTCAAGAATTCAAGAGCTTTAAAACTGAAAATAATCTAAAATATTAAGAGACCTCAGATCACAGAGATATTATACAGTAAGTGAAAATGCACAGGTTGAGCTTGGAAAAGTTGCAGCCATAAGAACCACAGGTCAAGCTATTATCATTGATCTGGATATTTTAGTGTTACTCCAATGTCCCCATCTACTTCAAGAACTCCTCAGATGCTACTTCTAAATTCTGTCATGAAATACAGACATGTATTTCTAAGCCATTAGGTTAATATAGTGACTGAAGGGTTAATCTTCAAAGAGATTTTCAAAAGCACCTGTGGAATATAGGAGCAAGATTGCTAAGGCCACCTCTGCTGCCAGGTAAGAACCAACTCCCTACTATCATGACTTATTGTTATAATTTATGGTAATTGAATGTCTGTCACCTCTGTATGAAAAATTATATATTTTTTTAATTGTAAACTTCTTCATTACAATAGAGGAACTATAACGGGTACATGTGCAAATATTGGTCCCAACCCTGCAACATAAGTTAAGTATCAGTATCAAGTGAATCTGATAAACTTTTGCACAGCTAGGCCCACCAGGAGTTAATTAATTACTATTTTTTAAACTAGTCAACATAGAAAAATATAAGAAACAAAAAAATAAATAATAAAGAGCTGCCATATTGGCAAATATTTTAAGTTGGTTCATATATTCTACTACTTTATACCACAAAGAAAATGTAAGTGGAAGTGAGATTCAGGAAAAAAAAAAAAAAAAAAGAAACCCCCATAGCTTTCAGTTACTAACTTCCAGGTCTCAGTATTTACATAGTGGAAGAGTCTGTTCTCTTGATGTTCTTATCCCACACTCATCACCGTATCTGAGCAACTGAAGGGGGCGGAAGGAAGAACTTGTACTATAAGGGCATTTGACACAAGTTACTTATGCCTGGTCTACACTAGAGAGTTTTGTCAACAAATATCAGTTTTTGTCTACAAAACAGTCCCGGTGTACACACTGCAATCACCCCCACACCAACAAAAATACTGGGGTTTTTTTCACAACAAAATCAAACCACCTGGATGAGAAGGCAGCTGGTTCTTGGCTCTCAGCTGTGATCCTGGACATGGGCAGCTGCAGCCTGGCTCCCTGCTGCACACTTAAGCAGAAAGTCGACTTAAAATGAGGTTTTACAAAGTCGACTTAATTTTTCCTTCAGTCGATTTAAGCAGCTGCTTAAGTCGACTTAAGGAAAGTGTAGTGTAGATGCAGAGTAAAGTAAATCGACTTAAGCAAGCTTAAGTCGACTTAATTTACAAGTGTAGACGCACCCAGGGAGAGGAGAAGTCCTTGTATGGCTGCCCCGGCTGGTATCATGGAGTGTGGGGCACCCCTCAGGGAGCCCAGGAGCCTCTGGACTCCCAACTGGGAGCTGAGCGATGGGGCTTTCAGCTCCCCACACTGTCCTTAGGTCAGCAGAAGTTCTCTTGGTGAGGACATACTCCACTGACCCAAAGAAAGCAGTGTGGACTTCAGCCACCACTGTAATTATAGTGGAAGCTGAAAGTTGACATATCTTACATAGACAAATTTTTGTAGTGTAGACAAGGCCTTAAAAGGGTTAGTGTGGGTTGGTGTTTGCAGAAGTTCAACAGGCAGAAAGCTCCTGAAAGTGACAGTTCACACTTGTGGTCCGCTGTCTCTTCCGAAACACATCTGCTCTAAAGCCACTTTGAAAATAAGCATTTATCCGACTTTCCCTGATCTAACGCCCACTTGCAAGGCAACAAGAGTCACAAAAACTCCATCAAGAAAAAATGGCAAATTACATTGCTCTCAGAAGCTGTGTCTACACTTGTAAATTTAGGTCGACTTTAGCTAAGTCCACTTAACTAAGTCAACTTTAAGTCGACTTAGTTAAGTCGACTTAGCATGTCTACACCTAAATTTAAAGTTGACTTTGTGGGGAACTTACAAAGTTGACCTAGAGCACCCACACTGGACACCTAGGTCGACTTCTAGGGGCTAGGGGGTTCTAGGGCAGGTCCACGGGGGCAGGGGGGGCACCCCTTGTCCAGTGCCAGGGGGCGCAGCCTTTGCCCCATTGTACATGGGTACAATGGGGCAAAGGGGGACAGGGACCCTGGCAGGACATAGGGGCAGGGTGGGCAGGGCTCTGCCCTGCCCTGTGGAGGCACGTCAGGCTCCCCCTGTGCCCCCCCTTCCCCGGCAGGGAGGGCAGTAGGGGAGTCCTGGAGTAGCCCTAAGTCGACTTAGGGCTACTCCAGGTCTACACTGGCCTAAGTCAACTTTAAAAAGTCGTCTTTAGGCTTAAGTCGAAGTAAAATTAGGTTTAATAAAGTCGACTTTATTTTCCTTAAGTCGACTTAAGCAACTTGCATAAGTCGACCTAAGGAAACTGTAGTGTAGACGCATGGTAAATTAAGTCGACTTAAGCAAGCTTAAGTCGACTTAATTTACAAGTGTAGACGCACCCATGGATTTTATACCAGCAAATGTTTTCTCCGCTGGCTTCCCTTCCCTTTTTGCTATACTTTATGAACAGCATATCTAAAGAAAGAACCGTGACTCCTTCTTTGCTTCAGTGTTTCCCATCAAACAGTGTACTCCTCCCTTGCTTGGCATTTACACGTGATCAAAACCAGTTACAAGACAGGAACACCAACACCCTCGCTTGCCACTGCTCCTTAGTTATGACAAGTTCCAGAGGGGTAGCCGTGTTAGTTTAGTTCAGTGAAACAAACAAGGAATCTTGTGGCACCCTTAAAGACTAACAAATTCATTTATCACATGCTATATTATTTTTTTATTGCATGCAATAACTCTGTTAGTCTTTAAAAGTGCCACAGGACTCCTTGTTTGTTTACTTATGACAGTTACTGTAGTGTTGCTACACTGAGTAACTCCCCTCTGCTGTGTAATGCTCATTCCTTGCACTCCGGGAGAGGATGGGGGAGCACAGACATAAGTGAATCTTCTGCATACACTGATGGCCTCTTTCTCCCCCAATCACACCCCCCTGGCTCTAAGCCCCAGCGAGCTGTCCCGTGAGCAAAACAAGGAGTTCTGTGGCACCTTTAAAGACTAACTCCTTATTTGTTTTGCTGACATAGAATAACACAGCTACCCCTCTGGAAACTGGCCCCTGCGCATGTTTCTCACGCTCCGCGCTTCTTCGGACTTTCCACATTACAGAGCCACGGATTTCCCGGAACTGGGAGGAGGAACCTCCGCGCCGCCAGCCTGAGCTCCTCGGGAGCAGAGCCGATTAGAAGTCGCCACTGTGTGACTCCCCACAAGAGGAAGCTGTGCTGGATGTCCGGGCCCCTCTGCTCTCCTCGGCTCCGCCCTGCCCAGCGAGTTGGGCCGCTTACTTTGGATCTTTGCAGCTTTGGGGGGCGCGGTACCCCTTCTCCTGCCCGGGAGGATCCCGGAGCGGGGCTAGAGTCCCGGCCCCCGCCCGCGATGATGCTTTGCGGGGGGCTCTTTCGACTGCTAGAACAAGCGCCGCGGATGGGAAATCGGGGGGCCGAGTTCTAGCCCCGCAAAGCTCGGAGCCGGGCTGGGGCTGCTTTCGGGGGCGGCGGGCGTAGGTGGCGGAGAGACAGGCCCGCCAGGGGGCGCCCTGGGCACGTCCCGCTCCCTTGGCCGGTGCGTGGGGCAGGGAGAGGCCGGCGCCAGCCAACCCGGAATCCGGCCTCCTCCTGCGAGTCCCTCTGGGGGCGGCGTCCCGGAGTCCCCGCCCTGGTCAGCGGGCCGAGCGGCGGCCGCCAGGATGAGCAGCGGGGTCGGCGGCAGCAGCATTAACTGCACGCTGCTCACCATCCCCTCCAGCAAGCTGCCCGACCTGCGCTTCCTGAGCCGGGGCGCCTACGGCACCGTGTCCTCGGCCCGCCACGCCGACTGGAGGGTTCCGGTGGCCATCAAGTGCCTGCAGGGGCCGCTGCTGGACAGGTAAGTGGGGGCGCGGGCGGGGCGAGGTTTGGCTCCTGGATCTTCCCCACCCCTAGGGCCTCCTGCCCAGCCGGGGATCCCCGGGGCCGGCGCTCCCCCGCACCCCGGGCCTCTCTCCTCCCTGGTGGGGTGCTTCTGCCCGTGCTGCTCGCAGAGCGCCCCTGTGAGCTGGTCCTGCCTTGATCATTCCGGGGCTTTGGCCCGCTTCAGCCGAGCAGCGCTCTCGGCCCAAGGAGGCCAGGATCCAAGTGAGAGGGAGGGTTTGTGGTGCGGGCGAGCGGGTCCCCTGCCGCTGTGCCCAGTTCTGACGTGCAAGATCCCTGCCCATTGCGGCCCCCCACTTCCTCTTAATAATCGTTCATAGAGCAGTAGCACACGGGTGCATAGGTCTTCCCCTTTCTTCCAGGCACGGCCCACGTCACAGTGAGAAGCAAGCAAAGCTCTGCCCCAAATGGTTTACAGGCTAGTAATTTAATCTGGAATGACTGTGCTGCTTGCTGGAGTTTGTGTTGATACAGTTACATGCTAATAGGTCATCAAACCCACTTTCATCTATATACCTGCTTTCTCTGTGTTCAAGATGTATTGCCTTGGCTGAGAGTGTATCATCAGGAACTTCTAAGATAGCGTTATGAATAATAAAGTCCTCATCTTTAGCACTGCAAACTCTAAAGCACAACAACTCGACATATTTCAGTGCAGCTCTTTCAATCCGAAGTTGATCATTGTCTTTGACAACAGAGCTCTGACCAAGATATGTCAAAAAGCCAATCGGCTTATTGCTTTTTAAAATTGAATGGCCAAATTCAAATGTTAGATCCTTCAGTTTTTTCTATTTCAACTATTGAAAAGAAGTGGCAGCTGCAGGAAGATGCTTATTGCTGTTAATCTTGACATCCCGAAAAGTAAATGTAAGGCTTTCCATAAGATGAGAAATCATTCCGCTATAATTAGACAAAAGTTAGCAAAGAAAGGTGCTCCAAGTGATGATAAATGGTATGCTAAATGTTAAAACATAAGGACAGATCGTTTAGTATTTCATCATTCAAACTATTTTGCTTCTCATCAGCCAGGTGTAAATATGTTTTACTGTTACCTTTGAAAACTCACTGCTATGAAGCACCAGCTTCTCCACCGATTTTCTGGCAGAACTCCTATTTATATCTTCATCCTCTCTGCCTGACCACTACAATTCTCTTCTTTTAATGTCTCCTTCAGTTCCAGATCATCCAAAAGGAGACGTGTTCTCCTCTCAACTTTCCTAAAAACAAGTACACATCACTTCCTCCATCTAGATATTTACACTGGTTTCCTGTTTGCATCAGAGGCCAGTCCAGAATATTCCTTAGGGAATTAGGCTGGGAAAACCCCTTCTCCTATCTCTCCATTTATGGATTTTCCCCCCACACTTCAAATGGCTTTTTAACCCTCATCCTTTTCCGTAGCATTTAGTAAAACTTTTCTGCTTTGTTACACCATCAGGAACAACTTCTGCTTTCCTAGATGTATTTGGCTTCAAGGTCTGATGCTATTCTCCTTATCTAAAGAAAGGCTCTATTCTGTCTCACTATAAATTCTAATCCTTTCTGTAATAAAATAAATCAATCTTAGTTTCCAAGACTCTCCCTTCCCCTCCTCCCCCTAGAACCTAGCATCTAATAGGCTCTTACCCTCTAGGTCAGTAATTCCCGAACTTTTTGAGTTAGTGACTCTAGTTAACACTAGGTAAAATATGCACCCACCCACTCCTTGCCCTGTCCCACCCCGCCCCCTCACTGTCCATAAATATATATGATCCCTTTAAACACATATAATGATAATAACAACACTAAATTACATAATAATAATACATTACTCTTACCTGAGTAAGAAACTAAGCTTTCCAGTCATGCTGGAAGGGCATAACAAGCAGAGTACTGCAGGGATCTGTTCTGGATCAGATTCTGTTCAATATTTTCATTGATCATTTAGATACTGGCTTAGAGAGTACACTTATAAAGTGTGTGCATGATACCAAGCTGGGAGGGGTTGCAAGTGCTTTGGAGAATAGGATCACAGTTCAAAATGATTTGGACAAACTGGTGAAATGGTGTGAGGTAAATAGGATGACATTCAATAAGGACAAATGCAAAGTACTCCACTTAGGAAAGAACAATCAACTGCACACATACAAAATGGGAACAGCTGCCTAAGAAGGAGTGCTTGGGAAAGGGATCTGGGTGTCATAGAGACAAGCTAACTATGAGTCAACAGACAACAGAGTCCTGCCACAGGACTCTGTTGTCTTTCTACAATAGACTAACACGGCTACCCCTTTGGAATATGAGTCAACAGTGTAACACTGTTGCAAAAAAAGCAAACACCATTCTGGGATGTATTAACAGGAGTATTGTAAGTAAGACACTGAGAAGTAATTCTTCCACTCTACTCTGCCCTGATTAGTCCTCAGCTGGAGTGTTATGTCCCGTTCTGGGCCCCTCATTTCAGGAAAGATGTGGACAAGTTGGAGAAAGTCCAGAGAAGAGCAACATGAATGAGTAAGGGTCTGGAACACTTGACTTATGAGGGAAGATGGAAAGAGCTGGGTTTATTTAGTCTGGAAAAGAGGAGACTGAGAGGGGACATGATAACAGTTTTCAAGTATCTAAAAGGTTGTTACAAGGAGGAGGGAGTAAAATTATTTTCCTTAACCACCGATGATAAGACAAGAAGCAATGGGCTTAAATTATGGCAAGGGAGGTTTAGGTTGGACATTAGGAAAAAATTCCCAACTGTCAGGGTCATTAACCACTGGAATAAGTTGCCTAGGGAAGTTGTGGAATCTCCATCATTGAAAGTTTAAGAGGGTACCTGGTCCTGCCATGAGTGCAGGGGACTGGACTCAATGACCTCTCATGGTCCCTTCCAGTTCTATGATTCTATAATTCTTTCCTTGGCGCAGCTGCAACCACACACCCCATGTGGCCCTGCCTCTTTCTATCCCTCATGGACTGAGGATAATGGAGGCAGGCTTTGGTGGGTTGGCTGGGGCTGCTCCTGGCCCCCACTGGCATGGTGCTGCTCCTCTCCAGCTGGGCGCCTGGTCAGTGCGAAACTGGGGGGCGGAGGCTGCTTCTCTGTTCTGTCCTGTGCGCAGCTTGAGGCTGCTGCTCCCATCATGGAGCTTAGTGGGCTAAATGATCTCAATATTACTGAAGCCTCAAAGAACCCCGGGGGTCCTGCTTGCCAGGTTGGGAACCACCGCTCTAGGTCCCAAATCCTGAACTCAGCTATACAGTAAGATCCTTGCACCTGCACAGAGGCCATTGACCTAAAGTCTAGATTTAGTTCCTTTCCATTGACAAGCCTCCCTTCTTATGTATGATGTCAGTCTTTTCTCCTCAGGATTGCCAGCCTCAATTTTTAGAGAGTCCAGTGGAGGGCAACAAAAATGATTAGGGTCTGGAGCACATGACTTATGAGGAGAGGCTGAGGGAACTAGGCTTCTTTAGTTTGCAGAAGAGAAGGGAGGCATGGGATTTGAAAGAGGATGGAGCTAGGCTGTTCTCAGTGGTGGTGAATGACAGAACGAAGAGCTGTTGCAGGTAGGGACACCCGGAGACGGGCCAGGGCCGGCAACAGTGGGTTCGTTGCCTGGAGTGCGTAGCACCAATAACGACACCGGGGCGGAGAAGCACACCAAGTTTATTTGAGATCTCAAGCAGG
>ML685849.1:462519-500438 GCA_007922175.1 Pelusios castaneus | reverse complement strand
CCACCCCCTCGAGTTACCCAGTGACAGATACCCAGATGCAGCCAGGGGCACCCACAATAGGTCAGGTCACAAACAGAGCAATGGTCTTAAGTGGTAGTGAGGGAGGTCTAGGTTGGATATTAGGAAAATCTTTTTCACTTGAAAGGTGGTGAAGCACTGGAGTAGTTAATTTGAGCTATTTCTCTGCTTTCCCCTTTGGAAAATTATGATTTCCCTGGATGTATTTATCTTAAGTTGAATTTTCGTAGGGTGCATCAGTGTCTGCTTTGTCAAAGAAGCTAGAGCCTTTTTGAATTCCATTAGCTTTGGCTCATGAAATAAATATGGGAATCCCCCACTTTATGATTTAAAAAAAATGGTTATAATTGAAAACTCCTATTTGTAGTGATGGTGGTACCACATTATGTAAAATATGCAAGCAGATATTAATTAGCAGTTAACTGTAGTTAGCTACAGTTAACATTTCTGCATTTATCATCCTAGTTAATGGCACCAATTGTATAGCCTGTGTTTTCAGTATTACAGAATTACAACCAAGAGAATAAACAGCAGAATGACAATGTGATATAGTAAGGCTCAAATATTCTTGCTGAAAAATTTGATTCCTGTCATGGCATATCAAGGCTACTGTATGGTTATATATAAACCATCTGGTTTACATGTATTTGCATCTACTGATAGTAATCTGTTGTGAAACATTTTGTGATACTGCTATACAAACAGTGCAGTAGAAAATAAATTATAATGCTGTCAATTTTTTCATATTCTGAGATCTTAGTTGTATAAAGCTATTCGGTGCATCTTTCATGTATGTGTTATGTTTATATTGGTATTTTCTTACCTTACAAGTAAACATAATGTATTAGAAGAAAACAAATCATAACTGTGTGTTTCTTAGCACTGATTTGGTAATTTAATATTTCTTTTCTTCTTGCAGTGAAAGAAACAGCCTTTTGAAAGAAGCAGAGATTTTACACAAAGCCAGGTTCAGTTACATTCTGCCAATTTTGGGAATTTGCAATGAGCCTGAATTTCTGGGAATAGTGACTGAATACATGACAAATGGCTCATTAAACCAACTTTTGCATGCCGTAAGTGTTCAGTGTTTTTTCTAAAGCTTTTTATGTGAAACTTCTAGATGTTGTCAAATGGTTTCTTTTGCATGTATGAGGAAGTAAACACTTTTTTAAAAAATGGGAAGACGTTTGGTGCTAGCCTTCAATTTAGTCTGCTCAGGCTGCTGCACCCGAGAAGAGCCTCTTTGAAGTCAACAGGGCCTAACAGGGTGCAGTTGTCTACCCCCTTAAGACAGTTGCAGTATTTGGGGCTTTAGAGAAAAAATATGGGGAAATGAATGGTGAGTTAAAAACAATCAGCTGTGATTTGTTCATAGTTAGAAACACAATGAGCTAAAACACCTGTAGTCACTTCCGTACTGGTTTCAGAATCTCTGGCCTTTCCTGTGCGTGCATGCATTCATTCATGTGAATAATGTGCATTCTTCTTTTTTTTTTTTTTTTTTTTTTTCCCCTTTTACTGTGACTGGTCTTTTAAACAAAAATTTTGGCCCTGTCCGTGCTTTAGAGTTTTCCCAATGCCAGTTACAGACGATCAAAAATCACTGTAATTACATTGCTTGTGCATGTTCACGTGACGCTCCTTCTGTTGGCAGCGTGCGTCCAGACTTGGTGCTGTAGCCTCAGCAGTGAGAGCCATGCACTGTGGGTAGCTATCCCACTGTGCAGCTCGCTGTCTTCTGCAGCTAGAAGTTGTGAGAAGACAGAGTAGATCTTATTGCCTCATGGGTATGGGCTCAATGTTCTATGATACAGTTTTTTCTGTCCCCGCATTCCATGGGTTTTCAAATGCATATTGCAGAATTGTTCAGTGGCCTCTGTTTACTGGGCACCCACCGTCTTTGTCTGAAAGGATTGAACCTGCACTGCTTTCTATTGGTGTGGTCACTGTTGTGAACCCATTGTGGGTGGTCATGCGGTATATCATGAGCTCCCTATCTGACCAGGAAACAGAATTGCTTGACTTGTTCTGTGTCATGGAAAGGAACAAGACCAGAGTACTTTTGGCATTCATGGAGCAGCTGTACATGGTGGACCATCGCTTTTGGGTACAGGAAACAAACACCCAGTGGTGGGATCACATCATTATGCTGGTCTGGAATGACAAGCAGTGGCTGTAGAATTATTGGATCCACAAAGCCTCCTTCCTGGAACTGTGTGCAGAACTCACCCCATACTGCGGCACAAGGACACTAAAATGAGAGGTGCCCTTTCAATGGAGAAGCACGTGGCAATCACCATGGGAAAGCTGGCAACTCCAGATTACTACCAGTAGGTCACAATTCAGTTTGGAGTCGGGAAGTCCACTGTTGGGGCTGTATTAAAGTAAATGTATAGGCCCCAAAATTGCATACTGTGGCTCTTGGAAATGTGCATGAAATAGTGGATGACTATGCAGCAGCGCAGTTCTCTAACTGCAGCAGGGCAAATAGATGGCATTCATATCCCAAATTTGGCCCTGGACCATCTTGCAACGGAGTACATCAATAGAAAGGGGTACTTCTCTATGGTATTGCAGGCACTTATGGATCACTGTGGATGTTTCACTGACAACACGTGGTGGCCAGAGAAGGTGCATGATGCAAACATCTTCAGGAACACTGGCCTTAACAGAAAACTGCAAGCAGGGACTTTCTTTCCAGAGATTCCAATGGGGGATGTTGAAATGCCTGTGGTGATCCTTGGAGACTCAGCATACCCCTTACTCATATAGCCTTATCTGGGAAATCCGGACATCAGCATGGAGTGCATCAACAACAGGCTGAGCAGGTGACCAATAACTGTTGAATATGTTTTGGCAGATTAAAGGTATGCTGGTGCTGCCTTTATGGTAGGCTAGACCTAAATGAGGAAAATTTTCCCATGGTTGTAGCAGCCTGCTATGTGCTCCATAATATTTGTGTGGTGAAGGGTGAAATGTTTCCCCTACAGTAGAACACAGAGGTGGATCTTCTAGTGGCTGATTTTGATCAACCAGGTACCAGTGTATTTGGTTATTTCAATCAGGGAAGCCTTGAGGTACCATTTTGATGATGAACCCCAGTAATGTGTCTTTCTGTACAGCACTGTCCCGTGCCTTGTTAACTTGCAACCTGGCATAAAAATATGGGTGATTCCTGACTGTGATTTGTAATTTGCAGATGATCCAGTTGCTACTGTGTATTAATTTCAGCAGCAACCTCCTTGTGTAGGAGACAAATATCAATTATTTTTCAGAGAATGTGTTTTTGTGACATGTCAACGCACACAAAACCGTTGGTGGGAAGGGAGGTAATGGTTATGGGTGACGTAGGTTTTCATAGCTGTGTGTAAGGTCAGATATCATTTTGGAAGCTGTCTGAAGGGGTGGAGTGAACAGGATACTAAGAATGGCCAGGAGGTTGAAAGGAATATGTTTGGGGAGGCATGGCAAGCAATTCTTTATTGGGCGGAGGGAGGGTGAGTGCACATGAATTCTGCCTGCACCGTGATTAGGGACTTCAGCATCTCCATTTGGTCCTCCATCACTTTTATCATCCACTCCTGGCCCCTTAAAATTTGCCCCTGGCTCTCCTTTCTGTCCTACCTGTATATCTGATAATTTTCATTCAAAGTCTCTCTCAGTGCTCTGCTTTGTTGTTTTGTGGCATCTGAGGATTGGAGCACCTCTTGAAACATGTCCACCTAGCTCCCCTGGGTTGCTTCCTTATCTGATGGAGGCACTCTCCTGGTGTGTAGAGGGTTCCCCCAAAGGCCACATCACAGAAGCACAAGAAACAATAAACAGAAGCAGGGTTGTTAGTGCACTAACAGCATAGAATCATGATAGTAAATTTTACCTGAGAAGCCCACAGCTTGTCAGATACCACAAACATGGTGATAAGTTCCGAAGGGGTAGCCACATTAGTCTGTATGTAGCAAAAACAATGCAAGTCCTAGGGCACGTTAAAGACTAACAAATTTCTTCAGGCATAAGTGCTTAGGCACTTAGGCAAAGCTTACGCCTGAAGAAATTTGTTAGTCTTTAAGGTGCCACAAGACTTCTGTTGCTTTTACCACAAACTTGGTGAGTTCACTCTGGCAGGGAAAGGGAGACGATGCACTCAAGATTAGGAAAAGGATGTTGGTGGTTTTCTAAGGGTATCACTTCAGGCGACTAGGGACAAAAATGTAAATTCTGCCACCATTTTCCACAAGCGAGGTCATAGAATCTGATAGATCACTCTTGAGGGTAAGCAAGGGTGCGTTTCCAGCATGCGAACGTCTTCAGACTGAGTCTGTATGCTACTCACCTATGTGCCACTTTGGTTCCAGTGCAAGCTATTGCTGATTGGTGCGGGAAAGTTTCCTATAATGGGGGAGGAACAAAGCAACTTTGCCAAGGAGCTTTAGGCAGAGGATTGGCGAGTAACTCTAGGAAAGTTTCCTAGAGATTTCGCTGGAGGATTCCTGAGAAATCTGTTTGTATTAACACACTTTCCCACCACACTGCTTAGCTGCATGGTGGAATGTGAAGCACACAAAAATACAATTAGTCTTGTAAATTTCTATCCCTTCACCCACTCATAGACTATAAGGCTAAGTCTACTCTTGGTAATTTAAGTCGACTTTAACTAAGTCGGCTTAGTTAAGTTGACTTAGTGTGTCCACACTTAAAAATAAAGTCGACTTAAAGGGGAACTTAAAAAGTCTGGACGCCTAGGTCGACTTCTAGGGGCTTAGGGGGACCTAGGGGAGGTCCATGGGGGCAGGGGGCACCCCTTGCCCAATGCCAGGGGGCTCATCCTTTGCCCCATTGTACCTTGGTACAATGGGGCAAAGGGGGACAGGGACCGGGGCAGGGTGGGCAGGGTGTCTCTGTGTCCCCCCCCCCCCCCCCCCGAGGGGGTTGGTGTAGCCCTGGGGTAGCCCTAAGTCGACTTAGGGCTACCCCACATCTACACTTGCTTAGGTCAACTCTAGGGAGTCGACTTAAGCCTTAGGTCTACTAGAAAGGTGGTTTTATAAAGTCGACTTAATTTTAATTGTCGACTTTATTTTCCTTAAGTCGACTTAAGCAGCTTGCTTAAGTCGACTTAAGGAAACTGTAGTGTAGACGCAGGGTAAATTAAGTCAATTTAAGCAGGCTTAAGTTGACTTAATTTACCAGTGTAGACGCAGCCTAACAAAGCAAAGGACAGCTGTACTTCATATAACTGAGCATCATCAACTCAAAAAGTTCCCTTACCCAGAGCTCTCCTCTCCTGCATCATGAATGCCAAAGACAGAATTCTGGGACTGGCTCAAAACCGCTGGGATTAAGAAGAGGTCCTGGCTCCCCACTGTACCAGAAGACCTTGTTGTCTGTCCCATCTCATTCTCCAACTCAGCCTTCTCATCCATGACTTCATCCTTGGTGTTGAGTCTGCTGTCCACTGTCTCTGAGCCCACCTAATATCTACAAGGGTCTTGGTGGGGGAGGTTGGGCCACTGCCTAGGATGGCTTCCAACTCCTTATAGAAGGAGCAGGTCTTCAGCAGAGCGACAGTTTGACTCCCTGGCCTTCAAGTACACCTGCCCCAGCTCCTTTATTTTCACACAGCACTGACATGTGTCCCATTCATAGCCTTTCTCCAAAATGCCTCGTGAAATTTGACCATGGATACCTAAGTTCTTTGATTGGAGCAAAACTGGGACTGTGCAGCCTCCTCTCCCCATATACTCAGCAGATCCAACAGCTCCAGTGTCCTCCAAATGGAAGAGCACTTGATGCCTAGAGCTGCTGTGGTAAGCTGGGAAGGTGTGAGGTGAGCTCTCCACACTAGTCAAACAGGAAGTGGAATTTCAAAAGTTCCTTGGCTTTTAAAGGGAGAAGAGTGGATGCCTGTGTACCTGGGTGTAGGGCAGCAGAGTTTGAACTGCTGACTAGAGAGGTCAGCATGGGCATTCTGAGACAACTTCTGGAGGCCATTTACGGTGACACAAACAGTGTCTACACTAACACTTCATCGGTGTAACTGCCATGAGAAGCTTTATGTCTCTTGTCGAGGTGGTTTTATTTTGTCGGCAAAGCAGGAGAGTTTTTGTCAGCAGAAGCACCATTGTATTGTGTACACCTCCACAGTATTGACAATGAAAGTTAACTTTTGTCAACAAAACTCTGTAGTGCGGACAAGGCCCATGACTGAAATTAAGAAGTCAGAAATTACAAAGCTAATATTCAAAATTAATATTCAAATTGAATTTCTCAGCTTTTGTACATTTCACAGTGATAGCATTTTTAAGTGTTCATGTTCAGTTTCAGTGTAACCTAGCATCATTGAGAAGCAGTGTTGTTTGGTTGATAGGCTGTTCGGTTAGGACTTAGGAGACATGGGTTCTTTTTCTGCAGCAGCCATTGGCCTGTCGGGTGATCTTGAACAGTCATTTAATCAGTTTATTCTTCTGCTTTCCCATCTGTAAAATGAGGATATTATACTTGTCTTTACTAGGAGGACATATTTTCTTGAGGCATTCTCTGTTACTTTCTAGAGCTACAAGTAGAAGTTTCCTTTTTGCAAACTCGACTTGTTGGAGCATAGAACATTGGATAATGGACGCTTTCGGGAACTTTGATGTAAATTATACGATTGTTATCCTTTCCAGAACTCATGCCCGTTCTATCAGGCATTTGGCTGCCCTCCTTGATATTAGAAGACCTTTGCCATCTCTGTGTATGTCACTGGCATTATGTAGTACAGACTATAGTAGGATGTGTTCAGTTGACAAAATGTATTTGTCCCGGTGTTACCCATCTCATTTCACTTAGGCCTAGTATAACTAATTTATATCTGTCCATTTCTGTTGTTGTTTGGACCATTTTACTAGATTTACATAGTGTCTGCATGTCGGAGAGGTGGAACTCAGTAAACCCCCCATTATGTCCTTCATTTACTCTCTCTACTCCCCTAGTGGCTGCACTAAGGAAGTTTTCTGGGGTAACTGCTCCCTAGCAGTGGGTTGGTTTCTCTTTTACCCCGCCCCTTGTTAAAGAGGAAGGTCTGGCTGGAACAGTGGTCAGCCTTTCAGACATCTCCTGGATAGGGCTTTATGGGCTCAATCTCTGAAAGTCTTCACAGGCTTTACCTTCCACCCCTCTTCCTGAGATGTTACTTGGCTGTTAGCTTGACAGTGACATACAAAGTGAGGGTATGGGGGCCCAGATACCCCCAGGTGCCATCCTGTGGGAGGGTGCCAAGCTGGCCTTTCACAACATGCAGGAGGTGAGGGACACAGAGCCTCCTCTGCACCTCATGTGTCGGTGTGCGCCCCCCCTGAAAGCCAGGGAGTGAGACTGCCCTGTCTAAGTCAACACCAAGTTGCAGGGCTGCAGCAGAAGAGGCAGGGCCACAGAGTGGGTAAGTGCCAGAGCAGTGGGGAGCCAAGTGTGCATTTGTACCCCCTTCCCTGGACCCCTCCTATCCTATACAGGGGGAAGGAGAGACATGACGCCTGGATGGAGATTGCAAATTTAGGCTTAGCCCGCAGGCACCGGAGACCCTCAGTACACCACTGCAGCTGTGGTGGCTCTGGAAGTGATGTGGTCCATGGCTGTCTCCTCCTCACCCAGCCTGCCTCTGTTACTCACAGTCTCTGAGTAGAGCAGCCTTCTTCTTGGTTACCAACCATTCTTATGATAGGCTTCTCCTTATAAGCCTCTCCTCCCCGCCAGAGGAACAAGCTGTGTAGCACCTCATTAGTGCAGCACACATCCAGAGAAGCTAGTTAGCGTTCTTCCAGCCAGTGGGAGAGCATGTCCCTTCACACTGCACATTCTGCATACCAGTTTTGATTGTGGATTTAGGGAAGAGTACATTTATCAGCAGAATATTTTCCTTTTGGGTGCGGTCATTTCCCATCATTGTCTCACCTGTAAGTCTGTTTTGAATTGAGTTCAACTGAGTTTGTTGAACTGAGCAATAGTTTATATTTCTGTAATGACTTTATTTCTTGCAGTAGTGGGTTATTAGCCCGTTTCCACCCTCCCTAGCAGGTGGGCTCGTGTACTTCTTTAAGTCTGGTTCCTACTCTTTGAGCTAGATATGAATGTTAGAGTGGGGAGCAATAACACTGTCAGGAAAGTAATTATAGAGAAAGAAGGCCTAAATGGAATGAAAGAAAATAGTGAGATGTTCCTGATTTTTGTGTGGAATGATTTCCTTTCATTGGAGGAAATATCTTCCTTCACCTTACTATTCATAAGATAACTTGGTCACCAGATCACAGAACAGGGAACAAAATGAATCACATAACAATTTGGCTGAAATGGAGAAAACTTAGAAGTTCTACGTAGAAGGAACAGCGCAAATATAAGACTGGCTTATGCATTAATGATAGGTAAATTGAGAATAAAAATAAAAGCAAAGAAAAGGTCTGAACAACAGATGCCTACATTATAACATCAAGCTAAAATGATGACAATGCAATAAGAGTTTAGAATTGTATTGGTAAATAGATAACAGGTACTTGGGAAAAAATGGAATAGTAAAAGCCATATGGCAATGGATAAATGAAATTCTCATTAAAACGTTTGAGGAAGTGCTGGGATTCAGGGAGAAACACCACAGTGAATGGTGAAATACAGGATGCAAAATTAAACAAACTAAAATCAAAATCAAAAACAAGAAAACACACACATTGACTCCAGGAGGTATACACCATAAAAAGCAGAGGAGCATTAGGAAAGACAAAGAAGAATTTGTAGAAAAAGAGACAACAGATGCACATAACAACACAAAGACAGTATAAAGTATCATTCAGTAGTTGTCAGGAGGAAAAACAAATATCAACCGATCAATTCAAGACAAGAAGGGCAACATGAAGGGCAAAACAATTAAATGTATGGAAGCAGTACTTATTCAATTACTAAATGGCGAGCCAGTGGGCATTCCCCTCAGTTATAGAAGAAATCAAAAATCTGGACATCAAATTAGAACCTATTACCAGAGTAGAAGTAGAGATGGCAATCATCAGGTGCAAAATGGAAGGCATCAGTTCTGGGTAACATTCCAGAAGTTATTAAGACAGATTTGAAAAACACAGTAGACATTTTGATAGGACTCTTACAAAAGATATGGAAAGAAGGAAATGAGTAGAAAAGAGATCAAATAGTAAAGCTGCCAAAGAGAGAGGACTTCAGTCAGTGTCAAACTGAATTCATGTCTGTACCAAGTAAGGTATTTAGATGTAATATTCTAGGCAGAATAAAGAAATAAGTACATAAGAACATAAGAATTACTATACTGGGTTAGATCAATGGTCCATCTAGCCCAGTATCCTGTTTTCTGACAGTGTCCAATGTAGAATAGTCAATAAGGCATCCCTGTCATCCACTTCTAGCCCCTGGCAGTCAGAAGTTGGGATTATCCAGAGCACAGAATTGCATCCCATATGATCTTGGCTAATAGGCATTAATAGACCTATCCTGCATGAATTTATCTAGTTCTTTTTTGAACCTTGTTATAGTTTTGGCCTTCACAACATCCCCTGGCAATGAGTTCCTCAGGTTGGTAGTGTGAAGTACTTCATTTTGTTTGTTTTTAAACCCGCCACCTATTAATTTCATTGGATGACCCCTGGTTCTAATGTTATGTGAAAGAGAAAATTCCTTATTTGCTTTCTCCACACTAGCCATAATTTCATAGACCTCTATTATATCCCCCTTTAATCATCTTTTTTCCAAGCTGAAAAGTCCCGGTCTTATTAATCTCTCCTCATATGAAAGATGTTCCATACCTCTATCTATTTTTATTGCTCTTCACTGTACCTTTTTCAGTTCTAATGTATATTTTCAAGATACGGTGACCAGAAATACAGCCAGTATGCAAGGTGTGCGTATACTATAGATTTAAATAGTGAAATTATCTTCTCTGTCTTACTATCTTTCCCTTTCCTACTGGTTCCTAACATTCCATTAGCTTTTTTCACTGATGTTGCCCATTGAGCAGATGTTTTCAGAGGATTAGCCACAGTGACTCCAACATCTCTTTCTCGAGTGGTAACAGCTAATTTAGGCCCCATCATTTTGTACGTTGTAACTCTTCGCAGTCTGTTTTGGATTTAACTATTTTGAGTAATTTTGTATCATCTGCAAAGTTTACCCCCTCACTATTAACCCCTTTTTCCGAATCAATTATGAATATGTTAAGCAGTGTTGGTCCCAGTATAAACCCTTGGGAAACACCACAGTTTACCTCTCTCCGTCCTGAAAATTGACCATTTATTCCTACCCTTTGTTTCCTATATTTTAACCAGTTACTGATCCAAGAGAGGGCCTGCCCTCTTATCCCACAACTGCTTAGTTTGTTTAAGAGCCTTTGGTGAAGAGCCTTGTCAAAGACTTTCTGGAAATCCAAATACATATATCTAAAAAATCATCCTTGTCCACATGTTTGTTGACCTAAAAAATGCTAATAGATTGGTAAGGCATGATTTTCTTTTCAAAAGCCATAGAGTCATAGACTTTCAGATCAGAAGGGACCAGTATGATCATCTAGTCTGACCTCCTGCAAAATGCAGGCCTCAAGACCTCACCCCCCCACTCCAGCAATAGGCCACTAACCTATGACTGAGTTATTTACCTCCTTAAATCATGATTTAAGGGAGAATTCAGCGGTAGGTGATCCATGCCCCTTGCTACAGAGAAAGGCGAAAAACCCCCAGAACCCAAGCCAATCAGCCCTGGGGGAAAATTCCTTCCCAACCCCAAATATGGCGATCAGTTAAACCCTGAGCACATGGGCAAGTCTCAACAGCCAGTTACCCAAGAAACAATTCTCTGTAATAACTCAGAACCCACCCCATGTACCCCCATGTTGACTCTTCCCTAATAAATCATGTTTATATATGTGTCTGATCATTCTGTTCTTTACTATAGTTTCAACTAATTGGCCTGGTATTGAAGTTAGGCAGGCTTACTGGCTTGTAATTGCTGGAAACATTTCTGGAACCTTTTTAAAAAATTGGCATCACATTATCTATGTTTCAATCATCTTGTACAGCAGCTGATTTAAATAACCTAGTAGTTTTGCAAGTTCCTTCAAAACTCTTGGGTGAATACCATCTGGACCTGGTGACTTACTATTTCATTTATTATGTTGTTCCAACACTTCCTCTATGGGTACCTCACTCTGGGACAATTCCTTAGCTTTGTCAGGTAAAAAAATGACTTTGGTATGGGAATCGCCCTCACATCCACTATACATTCACAAAACAACAAGAACAGGCAGGATTCAGACACAATAAATGAGGCATAACAACAAATAAAAACCCTATGTATCAACATAGATCTGTTGATTTAATGTTAATCACTGATTTAAGTGAATTTTATAGATTTCCAAAAATCCTTTGGTACAATAGATAGAAACATTTTATGAACACTACTACGCCACTAAGGAATGATTCCAAAATATGTTAGAATCATTCAGAATGTCTATGAAAATAAGACATGCCAAATAATACTCAATCACAAACTGACTAAACCATTCAAAGTCACTACAAGCATAAAATAAGGTTGTCTTATGTCACCCATGATTTTTTTACTGTTAATGCATTGGGTAATCAGAGACTATAAAACAACAAAAGGGTATACAATAAATTTGCAAACAAAAGTTAGACAAACTTGATTTTGTATGCCATCAATTTGTTGTCCCATACCAATAGAGACACGCATGCTAAAACAAATGGTCACCAGGCACGTGCACGATTAATAAGGTTGAAAATCAACACTGGGAATACTAAAACCATCTATATCAACACACAACCCCACTAACGTTTTCTGGGACCGACACCAAAAAAGTCCGATATGTCTCGTATCTTGTCAGCATCATAAGCATAACATGTGACAGACTGACAATATCCTTCACAATCCTTATGGATTTAAGATAAGGTTTAATTTAATTCTGTAAACTTTATTGAATTCGGTTTAATACTTTGTGGGTCCATTGTATTAAAAATGCAATTGTGGAATTGTTTGTTACTCTTCTAGGGGGAGGGGGGTGCTAATGTAATTCCTTTGTTTATGAGCCCCTTTGAAATCAGCCCCTGGTGAGGTCTGGATATACTTGTCCATGGAAAATCCATTTTGAACCAACAGACAAAGAAAAGACTTGGGTAGCCTGATTCAGGGCCTTCTTCCTGGTCCAGCAAATGGACAGGATCTCTGGTCCATAGAAGCTCCCTTTCTTTAGGAAAGGATTGGAAGGACTTCGTCTGTTGAGGCTCCTAAGACTGTGTGCTTGTTCTGAGCTGAAACTGATGAACTTGAAGCAGGGTAACTCCTTTGATGGGTCTGAATGACTACTCCTGCCAGAGCCCATGTTAGGGTTGGGTTGTTCTCTGGTAATCTTATTAGCATGCATGTAGTTTTTAATTATTTTAACATGCTTTCTCTGTAATGCTTTTTACCTGAAGAATAAAATAGGCTTGCTTAAAAAGAACTGTGTGGTAACTTACAACCATGGGCAGTCACTCTTCTTAGCATCTCTAGAGAGAAAGCAAGCAGATGTGGTTGGACAGCCTGTCTCTGCTGGGAGTAACATAGTGAAGGCCAGGAACTATGCAGCCTGGAAATATTCCATTCAGAAGGAATTGAATTAGAGGGCCCTTCAAGAAAGGCAGTGGCTGGGGAAAGCTGAGCATGTTTGCCCATGCTGGGCCACTGAGGAGAAATACAGGGAAACGCCGTGATCTGTAACACAAGTAGAGCAGATGAAAACCTTACAGTCAGAGTAACGAAAGCCAGACATGCCTTTGTAACTTTTGATCTGGAGAAACAAATCTTGTCTCCAAACTAAAAACTTTGAATATTTAACCCCTTTGTAAAGTTGGACTTCTTATATTGTGCTGAAACTTACAGACTCAAGTTTACTTACTCCCTAAACCACACATTTTCATAAACAGCCGACTTAGACTAATCCTCAATATCAAATGGCCAGAAAAAAAAATCACAGATGGAAAAACTCTGAAGGAGTATGAAACAGAAACTAATAGGACAGGAAATTCTGGAATGAAAATAGAGCTGGCTAGGACATACAGTGAGTTAGTAAACTAAATAACATGAGACAAGGAATTCACTTAGAACTCTGAGAACAAGAGGCAATAATATGATACGGATAACATGGAAATACACAATATAAGCGGAATTGAAAACTTAGACTGCAGGAGGAGACCAGCAAAGGTGGAAGGAAGTGGTGAAGGTCATGTGTTCTGTAGGCACTAGAAAGGATACTTGCCCATTTTTATAAAGCACTCCAAATCTGTGGATAATACCTAAATGTTGTTTAGAACTTTTTGATCATCACAAGGTCATACAGAATGTGTACTAGTAACACAGTATATGTAATGATCGTGTACTGATAAAGTATAATTGCTAAAGAACAGGAACACAGCAATACATTCATTAAATGGTTCATAATTTTAAAACAAATATTTAAATTGATACCAATCATCCGTCACTTTTTAAAATTAGTGAATACAACAAGCATGTAAAAAACAATCTTGTCAAATTACATCTTCTCTAACCTAACACAAAGATTTTTTGTTATAATATATGAATGGATTATCATATTTTGATTTTGCTGATTCTCTTTTTTTTTTTGGTAGAAAAATATGTATCCGGACATTGCATGGTCACTACGATTCCGTATTCTGTATGAAATTGCTTTGGGAGTCAATTATCTGCACAATATGAGTCCTCCATTGCTGCACCATGATTTGAAGACCCAGAATATTTTACTGGATAGTGAGTTTCATGTTAAGGTAAGGTCCTTGTTATTTTAGTCACTATCTTCCTTCCTCTTCAGTGACCATAGCGGAACTGAAGTGTGTTTTGCAGATAAGTAGTGAGCATAGGGAGGGAGAAATTTATTTTCTGGTCCTGCAGTTGTATCTTTGCAGGCCGAGCTCCATTATCTTCACTGAGGCTCCACACAGAAACGGGCTGACTTGCATCAGTCCAGTTACAGATTCCTGGCCTTTAGTAGCACACTGGCTTTCCATAATATTGGCCCATGCAGTATGCCATACAGATGAAATAGACTAAAGTTAGTAGATGAGAAATTTAACTGAGAGGAACCTGTTAGTATCTGAAGAATTATGCCGAGGGGAAATAACCAAATTCTCAGCAAAATTAATTTAGAAGTAATAGTGATTTCAAAGGTATAATTAGAGGGGAGATGGGTTAGAAGTATTGTAACATAAGACAGCTTTAATATAAGCAAAATGTTAGTTCATGGTGGCAAAATTAGAGAAGTAATTAGGCAGTGCAAGAAACAAAAGCAGTGGCTAATCTTCGAAAAAGGCAACACTTCCTTATAGAAGTCTTTAAGGATAACCGTTAATGTAGTCCTTTCAGAGTAGAAAACCCTAGAGTAGAAAACACTGCCTAAGTTCTGTAGACAGAGGAGCTCAGGTAGGCCCTGCTGGATTTCCCATTCCCAGTAATGATGTAATTTATAGCATGTTATGTCTTGGTTCCAAATTGTCATCATTCACCCAGCAGTGCTTAACATAGCCTGAGAACATCTCTTCAAATATGCACACTCTCAACTTGGATAGTATGGGAATGTGAGAAACTTAACTGGCAGATCGTTCCAGAAGGAGAGTTGATTAAGGAAGCCTTGGTGGCTTGTTAGGCTGTATATTAACTTTAGATTAGAACAGAACAGAAGAACGGCCATCAGACCTTCTAGGCCAGAATCCTGTCTTCCAACAGTGGCCAGTGCTTTGTTGCATATTCCCTGCTTCTGGCAAACGGAGGTTAGGGATAATTTGTAGTATGGTTTTGGCTAGTAGCTATTGATGGATCTATCTTCCATGAACATATCTAGAGGGGTTTTTTTAATCTTTTTATAGTGTTGGCCTTTACAACATCCTTTGGGCAAGGAGTTCCACGGTTTGACTGTGTGTTGTATGAAGAAATACTTCCTTTTCTTAATTTTAAATCTGCTGCCTATTAATTTCATTTGGTGACCCAGTAGTTCTTGTGTTATGTGGAGGAGTAAATAACATTTCCTTATTTACTTTCTTTACACCAGTCATGATTTTATAGACTGCTAGCATATCCTCCTTAGGTATTTCTTCTTTCCAAGCTGAAAAGTCCCAGTTTTACTAAGCTCTCCTTATATGGAAGCTGTTTCATACCCCTAATCATTTTAGTTGCCTTTTTCTGTACCATTTCCAATTCCATTATATTTTTTTGATATGGGGTGACCATATCTGCATGCAGGATTCAAGATGTGGGCATACTGTGGCTTTATTCAGAGGCAATATATTTCCTGTCTTTTCTATTACTTTCCTAATGATTCCTAACTTTTTGTTAGCTTTTTTGACTGCCATTGAAGGTTGAGTGGATGTCTTCAGAGAACTATGCACAATGACTACATGATCTCTTTCCTGAGTGGTAACCAGGGCCATCCCAGGAGGGGGGGGGGGAGAGCGAACGAGGCGATTGCCCCGGGCTCCGCAGTTACGAGGGCCCCGCACTATCCCGCTCCCAGTGGGGCAGTGCGGGGCCTGCGCGCACCGCAGCTCCCCCACCCATGGCCGCACTTCTTCTTATTCCCTGCTTCCTTCGGCCACTTGGCCCAGGGCCCCGCTCCCCCTAAGGGTCGGCGCTGGTGGTAACTGCTAATCTAGACTCATCATTTTACATGTATTCTTGGGATTATGTTTTCCAGTTACATTTGCATTTATCAACATTGAATTTCATCTGACATTTTGTTGTGCAGTCACCTAATTTTTTAGATCCCTGTGTAATTCTTCAAGTCTGCATTGGATTTAACTACTCGAGTAGTTTTGTATCATCTGTAGATTTTACTATCTCAGTGTTTATCCCTTTTTCCAGATAATTTATTAATGTTGAACAGTACTGGTTCCATATAAACCCCTGGGGGACACCACTTGTTACCTCTCTCCATTCTGAGAACTGTCCATTTATACCTACCCTTTGTTTCCTGTTTCTTAACTAGTTACTGATCCGGGGGAGGACCTCCCCTCTTATGCCATGTTTGCTTAAGAGCCTTTAGTGAGGGACCTTGTGAAAGGCTTTCTGAAAATGTAAGCACACCATAGCCACTGAACCACCCTTGTCCATCTGCTTGTTATTCCCCCTCAAAGATTTCTAGTAGATTGGTGAAGCATGATTTCCCTTTACAAAAACCATGTTGACTCTTCCCCCAACAAATCATGTTCCTTTATGTGTCTGATAAATTCTATTCTTTACTATAGTTTCAACCAATTTGCTTGGTACGGAAGTTGGGCTTACTGGCGTGTAATTGTCGGGATCAACTCTGGAGCCTTTTTTAAAAGGTGCAGAAGCTGATTTAAATGATAGGTTACATACCACAGTTGGTAGTTCTACAATTTCACATTTGAGTTCCTTCAAAACTCGTGAGTGAATACGATCTGGTCTTGGTGACTTATTACTGTTTATCAGTTTGCTCCAAAACTTCCGCTAAAGGCACTTTAATCTGGAACCATTCCTCAGATTTGTGATGCCTCAGGTTTGGGAGTCTCCCTCCCATCCTCAGCCATGAAGTCAAATGCAAAGAATTCATTTGGTTTCTCTGCAATGGTCTTATCTTTCTTTAGTGCTCCTTTAGCATCTCATTCATCCAATGGCCCTCTACTGGTTGTTTAGCAGGCTCACTACTTCTGATGTTCGTGAATTTTTCTCAACCCTACCAGTTTTAATGGTTTATTATGGAAGTATTATTCAGAGGCAAAGAGAAGGATGTACTGTTGATGAAGAATCAATTTGTTAATAAGACTGTTGGTCATTATTATAATTTGACTAGAAATAAAACAGTTGGCTGAAATTTTGTTTCCTTTCATTAATACTTTGAAAATTGCAATAGAGCATCTGAAACATTTAGTATTATAGTAATTGAGAGAGATGCTTTGCATTAACTTTAAATGGTTAATGTTTTAACTTAATCATTATATAAGTCATGTGAGATGAATTTTTCTACGGATGCTTTATGTGAGGATCCACTGCTTTTTGCTTCTTAATAAACTGTCTAATTATTCGAGCTGCCTTTGAGGGAAGTGAAAGTAAGATTTGGATAACTGGCAGAGCAATATTAGATAGAAGCATCTGTTATTATTTATTTTAAAAAGGAAGAATGGAATATGTGTGAAATTTGCATCAGTCATACAATGTGTCTGAAATCTGCTGAATGAGCATGATTTCTAAAGGGCTGGGTTACAATGAGACACACAAGTGTAGTATACAGATTAGTTTTAAAATCTCTCAGTCCTCCTCCAATGATCTCAAAAACTAGTCAGGAGAAAGCATTTATAAACAAGCCCATGTACACCATGACACAGTGAAACCAAATCCATTACACCTTAATTTATTCTGATCCCATAAAATATTCTTCATTCACTTCCACCTGACTTACATAAATTCACACAACCATGGCCCGTCAAGTGATGTAATACTCGTCAGTCATTATTTATTTTTTAATTCTTTTTTCTGTATTCTCCAAGAAGCTCATCTCCACAGGTCTCAGCTGTTGCAATGTTGACCAGACAACATTACTCAGAACCTTTCTTCCCCCTGTGTGTGCACCAGGAAAGTGGGGAGTTAGTAGCTGGCTTTCTCTTTGGATTCCTATACGTTGGCCACTGCACTGAATTCTAGGCATCCCAGGTGGCCAGGCTACACTTCTGGTTCCCTCTGCCCCATTCTGGAAACTAGACTCCAGCTCTTGCTACCTGATCCCTATTGCCCGGCTTCATTGAACAATGTCGGGGATTGTGACAGGTTGCTCTGCTCACTGCTGAATGGCACCGTCTCTTGGCGGTTCTAGGGATTAGCTTGGTCAGGCTGGTGCCCCTTCTAGCGGTTACACCCCATCACTTTCTCCTCTACAGCTTCTTTCTCACTCAGGAGTCACTGCTATCCTATTTTTGACCTGGCCCTCCAGCCAGGTCACTCAGCATTCTAGGCCTGGGACCCTACAACATGCAGGCAAGGTCCATTCAGTCCCCAGCCTTGCTGCTCACTTCCTGAGTTGCTTCCCAGCCTAAATACTGCCAGATTCTCTACTCTCTTCTCCCAGGGAATAGCTGTGAGCTACTTGTCTCTAGAACTCTCAAACATACCTCCCTTCTCCCAAGGAGTGACTGCAGACTCCCTCCCTGCAGCCCCTCCTACTGTTGGCTCCTTGGCATTACAGAAGCCATGAGCTCCCCCTAGTTAGGGCTTTCCTCTCAGCCTTCAGCCTAATAGGTTAATTGTTCCATCCTGGGTCCATTAACCCCTTATGGGCGAGTGTTGGGTGGACACCCTGTCACAGGTGCGTGCATTGCAAGCCAACTGGGGAAGTATAGAGAGCAAGAAGCAATTTCAATCATGCCCCAGCCAGACATGGAGACAGCAAAAAAAATAGCAGCTGCCAATCAGCAGCAAAATGGCAAAATGATGAATTCAGTGACTTGGGAAAATGCTTGATTGTACAGCTGTGGAACTGTAAGGTACCGAGGAGCTCTGACTGAGATGATATAAATTGCCCCCCTCTCTGAACTGTTGTTTTTGGATAGGGTGGCATCGTTTTACACTCGATTAATGTTTTCAAGGTTTTCTTTCCAACCATAATGGCTAGAAATGTAAGTCTGAAATGAAAGCTGAGATTCTGAAGTGCAATTTTTCAGCAAAGGGTGAATTCCACTGCCAACGCATGGAATACAAGGGGGTCTTGCTAACAGGGAGAAATTGGAGAGAACATCTTTTTTAGTCTGTTTAGTACATTGCCTAGCGCAGTGGGATCCTGGTCCATGACTAGGGCCATTAAATGTTACGCGAATACACATGATACTGTGATGACAACACAAACCGTGATTTGGAAACATTTTCTGAATCAGGATTGATGTTTTCAGTAGCTAGCAGAACATAATACCTGCTTTTATTTGGGCAGGGGGAGTTGGAGGGGGGAGGAAGTTTTAAATAAACTCTTCATTCAGTTCTGTTTTTCCCAACTAGTATTAACATTAGTGTAGATGGGACCTTTTACTGTCTCAGAATGATAGATTTTTGTTCTTTCCCAGATTGCAGATTTTGGTTTATCGAAATGGCGCATGGTGTCCACGTCACAATCACGAGGCGACAAGTCTCTGCCAGAGGGAGGGACTATTATCTACATGCCACCTGAAGACTATAATCCCAGTCAGAAAACCCGTGCAAGTGTAAAACATGATATATACAGGTACTGCCTGTTATTCTGCAAAGGCCACTGCAAACTAAGAAGTAAAAACTCTCAAAGGAACTTGATTTATAATGAACCGTAACAAGTTATTTTGGGGGACTAAATGAATAAAGTACAATTTCTGAAAACCTGTTTCCCTACCAAATATTAGGACAAATATTATGACCCAGAGATTAGGATAAAACCAGGATGAGTGAACAAAGGGAATTGGTTGGCGTTAACCCAATGTTATATAACTTTTCTGAATACCCTCAAATCAGGTTTGCAGGGTATAGACTTACCTTGCTGAAAACACGATGCTTGGGTGAGGGAGGAGGAAATGAGTTACAAAACAAAGGGGCAAGCATCCAGATATACAAACTATGCACCTACTTGAGAGATTGCTGTAAGTAATACCCAGAGATTAATGTAATCTGCAAGACAAACGAGGGGAGAAGAAGAAAGATTAATTTACAAAAGGTCAGGTGAAAGGACAGGCAAAAAGAGAGTATACATAGCATAGGAATTCCTCACCATTTAGAAATCCAGGACAAGCTACTCCAATAACCTCATGAGAGGCACGTGTAGAGTAATACCTATGCATTAAAGGAAAAAAATGACAGTTACTCTCTATATGTAAGAGTTACTGAACAAGCTAACTCAGAAGCCTTTCTATGTGATATCGGAGGTTATTGAATTGAAGAAATGGGTAGTTAACAGTTGGCAGATGGCCTACTGCAGTCAAGCAATTTTTTTTAAAAATATCTATTAACGCAGGGCTTGACAAAACCTGGGAGCCAGGTCCCCATGGCAACTGGGGTTTGTAGCCTGGCTCCTAGATCTGCTGCAGAAATGCAGTGAAGGTTCATCCTCTGGTTACCAAAAATAAAATTGCTGGCACCTATGGGAGCCAATTTTGTCAAGCCCTGTATTAACACTGCATTTTTACTACCTGAATCATGGATTCCATGATTTTCATGTTCCAAAGGGTTAGCCATGTTAGTGTAGTTCAGCAAAACAAACAAGGAGTCCTGTAGCACTTTTAAAGACTAACAAATTTATTAATCGCCCTTAAGGGCTCATTTATTTGCTCATCCACAATGTGATTTATGCCATCATGTGCCAGGAATGCCCCACTCCCCCCCCGCCCCCCATATATTGAACAAACAGGGCAGTCTCTGCACAAAGGACACAAGTCTGACATCAGAAATAACAGTACTCAAAAACCAATAGGGGAGCACTTCGATCTCCCTGCTCACTCTACTGATGATTTGTTAATAGCGGTGCTCAAACAAATGAATAACAAATTGAAGCTTCAAAGAGAAACTGCAGAATTGGAATTCATATGTAGATTTGACATCATTGCCTTAGTGTTAAATAGGCAGTACAGATTTTTTTCTCATTACAACAGGTGATTTAACCTCACCTTCCTCTATATGCTGTTCCCCAGTGTTTGAATCTAAACTACTGCTTTGATTTGCTGTAACAGTCTGACCTGATCCTATGACTTACACTTCTCTGCATTTATTTTCCTCCCATTCTGTAAGTTCCCCATCCTCAAAGCATCTGACGAAGTGGGATTTTCTCTCCAAAAGCTCTTGCGATAAATAAATTTGTTAATCTTTAAAAGTGCCACAGGACTCCTTGTTTGTTTTGCTGAACTAGACTAACACGGCTATCCCTTTGGAACATGAAAATCAAAAGAGAAGATCAGGAGCTAAAGTTACTTCATTGGAGGAGCAGGAGCAGGAGTGAATATTGCAACAGGCCCTACCTATGTGTATAGTTTTAGAGGGATGTGCGAGTATTTTGGGGGAGTGGAGGGAGAGCCTAAAGAGGTTGGTTAGGAGAGAGAGGAGAAGAAGGAAAATGGAGAGAGGGATAGTAAGGGGAAAGAAGGAGTAAGTTCAGAGGGAAAATACATTGAAAAAGAGGTATGGGTGAGGGAAGAAAGAAGGAGGGGGCACTTGCCCGGGAAGAGAGGAAGATTTAACTGAGAATATGGGTGGGTAGAAGGGCAGAACCCAACCCAAAGGAGAAGAGATGAAGACAGCACAGACAAGAGTAGAGAACAGGCAGTGAAAAAAGAGATAAGATGGGTAAGGTAATATCTTTTATTGGACCAACTTCTGCTGGTGAGAGAGACAGACTTTTGACCTACACGGAAGTTCTTCTGGTCTGGGAAAGATACTCTGAGTGTCAGAATTAAATACAAGGTGGAACAGATTGTTTAGTATAGTTAGTTAAGCAATCTGTTCCATCTTGTAATAAGCAGTGACCTCAGGATACCTTTTCCATACCCAAAGAAGAGTTCTATGTAGCTCAAAAGCCTGTCTCTCTCACCAGCAGAAGTTGGTCCAGTAAAAGATATTCTTATCCACATTGTCTCTCTAATATCCTGGAACCAACACTGAATACTAAAGAAGAGAACAGGAGCAAATCAAGTTATGCAGTGGAAGGAGGGAGAAAAGTTTGGTTAGGGAAAGAGGAACATGAGCCAAAGGAAAACAATGGGACGTTGCATACCACAATGTCACAGAAGAGATGATGATGATATTGAATTATATCCTATGCCAAATTGAATGATGTTGGGGGTTTCCTAGGCCATGGCAGACTGCATCCACATCTCTGTTAGGCCTTCCCATCAGGGATGAGTCTTCGTTACTTCCGTAACAGTTTCTCAGTTACGCTCATTGAAATGTAAGATTTTTGCCTTTAAAATCCACCCCCTTGTACCAAAGGACAGGCACAGTGAACTCTCTCTTAAGTCACTACTCAGAGTACCAACAGCAATGGGTTGTTGCATTAAGATAGTGTTCTGCTCCACCCTTATTAAAAATGTAGTTATGAGCTCATACCAGCTCCCACTGAGATGGGGTGGGGGGTGGGAATCCCATTGTTTTATGTATGAACATGATTAGGCTTAGTAAGTTTGGAGTTACTTTTGAGTGGTCTTCTGAAGAGTCGTTTTTGTAGCATGAATAGGGTGTGCATGGCATCTTACCCAACAGAATACTGTTTATTTTCAGAGTCCCAACTGCATACCTTATGGACAAAAATATGTATTGAACCACTTTTCACTTCCCTTAGCACCGTAGAGATTACACAGCTCTGGAGAGGGAGCTAGAGTCTGTTCTGGCTTACCCATAATTAATAGAATTATTAACTGAGTTCAAGCTGCAGAACCAAATGTTTTGCCATTTTTCCCCTTCACAGTCTTTTTAAAGGCTTTGCACAGGGGTAACTAAGGGCAGAGGGCGACCTGCTGAACTCGTATTACTCTGGGCATGTCTACACTACAAAATTAAACCAACTTACGTTAGGTCAGCCTACAGCCACCACAATAATTTCAGTCAGCTCTTTGTGTCCACACCATGCTCTTTCTGTTGAGGGGATGAATCCTGACCAGCAGCGCTTGCACCAACGTAAGTGGGGCATTTTGTAGTACTGACAGCCCAAGCCCTTCCACCCCGAGACAGCAGGGCTCTAGTTCTCAGCCCTGGAGTAGCAAGGCTCCGGCTTTCAAACGTAGCAACAGGCAGTGTAAGCAACGCAGACACTGTCGACCTAATCTACATCAACCTAACCACTCTACCTTTACGGAGGTGGAGTAATTAGGTCAATGTAGCAGGTGAATTAAATCATCAGGCGGAGCATTGTTGTGTAGAAGCTTACACAGTTAGGTCAACAAAAGCTACCTTATGTCATCCTAATTGTAATGTAGACCAGGCCTATGAAAGAAAGCCCTCTAGACCAGTGGTTTTCAAACTTCTTTCCTCGGGGCCCAGTTGAAAAAAAAAGTTATTTATGCCTGCGACCCAACAAGTACATCTTTGAGCAATTCATTCCAGTCTGTTGTTGGCAGCAGCAGGGGATGCAGCGACCCATGGCCTGAAGGTCTGCGACCCAGTATTGGGTCCCGACCGGAGGTTTGAAAACCACTGCTCTAGACACTGAGGCTATGTCTACACTTGTTAAGTTAAGTCGACTCTGTTAAGTCAATTTAACAAGATTGACTTTGTCTATTTAAAGTCGACCTTGTTAAGTCGACTTAGCGGAGCATCTACACTCGAAGTCAACTTAAATTGACCTTGTTAAGTTGACTTAACAGAGCCTGTAGTGTAAACGTACCCATCCACACTGGCTTTAAGTCGACTTAATAAGGTCGACTTAAGCCTTAAGTCGACCTTCAGAAGTGGTGTTAAGTTGACTTAAGGAAGCGCTTAAGTCAACTTAACAAGTGCCCAGTGTGGATGCAGAGTTCTGTAGGTCGACTTAAGCATCCTTAGGTTGACCTAAGGCGCCAGTGTAGATGCACCCTGAGAGCCCAGGATGAGTTTGACACACTAGCATGAAAAGAAAACCTCTCTGCTTACAAACTGCTGTTTTGATGTAAAGTCAGTGAGAGCCTAAACATAGAACCCTGGTTATTTAGTTTTTCAAAGGCACATACGGCCACCATAAAGTTATCTATGGAATATTGTTCTTTATTCAGTAATCTCCCTGTTGTTTGTTTTCATACTATGTAGGAAGGGGAACATCATTGTCATCAGTCGTTTAAGTTGGTGTTGTACAAGTTTATTTTGATGAAATGTATGATGCTGAATGCGTAGTCAGCATGAATAATAAAACGTTATAAAATAATACACATTTTTACTTTAACAGCTACGCCATTATTATGTGGGAAATGATGTCAAGAAAACAGCCCTTTGAAGGTGAGAATGTGTTCTTTAGTTTTAATTAGTTAATCCTTATATTTACCTAAAGTCTATGTACAGTAGTCTGAAACTCCATTTTAGGATTATTGTAAGTCAATTTATCACACAACCCAATCAGAATACAGATCTTGTTTTTCAAGCTGACCTCTGTTTTACTTTTGTTTTGCAGTTTATTATATAGTCTGACAAAATCTTACACAAGGACATTATTTTTGTTTACACTGTAAAAAAGAATTCTACAATTATTTTGGCAAGGTTTTAACATCCCTAAATATTATGTCTGCAATTTAAAGTTATCGTCCTATAGTAAATGATAACTATTTATAGCACATATATTTCTAATAAATGCCTGATATCTATTTTGACAGAAGTTATAAACCCCTTGCAGATTATGTATAGTGTGTCACAAGGAAAGCGACCAGACACTAGTGAAGAAACATTATCAATGGATATACCTCACCGAATGCAGATGATAACATTAATGGCAAGTGGATGGGCACAAAATCCAGATGAAAGACCGTCTTTTTCAAGTGAGTTTACTTGCTTAGTATAGATTAATTGCGAAACTCTACCCCAAAAATGTACCTGTGTTAATGCAATGTTGAAGTTATATAGTTACAATCACAAAAAAGGAAATGTAAGCAGCTGCCCCACACAGAATTAAATAAGCTTTTTCAAATATCCGATATAACTTACAGTTTACGTTTGACAACACATACATGAACATTCAGCTAGAAGTCAAAACAGAACATGTGCAGTGCAAACAGGTTTATATTGTAGTTGGTATCTTAAATTTTATTTCCTGTCTTTTTGTAATTAAAAGTGCAACCTTAACATGATTTATTTATTTGCACTTAATTTACTGTTCGCTTTTGAAGGGTGTAGAGTATTTTAAGAAGGCAAATAATTAGAGGAAAAGAGATAAAATGAGGCTAGTTGGAACTTGTAAACAATCAGAGCTGTTTCACTTGAGTCCTGAATTATAAATTCCTTTTGAATCAAAACTGAACCAGTCTATGAACAAACTTTTAACATTTCATAAGCAAATGTGCGTGTTCTGTGAACAAACCAGAGTTCAGGGGAAGCCATGTGAAAAGACTGTTCCACCTTCCTGAATGAGAGGCTACTGTTGCAAAGGCCACTTTAGCTCACTTCCAATCTAGCTCATCACCTTCATTGCACACTAGTTCCACTACCAGCAAGAATTCATGGTTGTGGAAGTGGCACCTGGCTCTGTCCCTAAGAGCACAACTTCCAAACTCCTATTTTTATTAATTGTCAACCCGTTTGTTTCCATTCATGCAAGACACAGCGTTGCAATCTTTACTAAATCAGTGCCTACCACCAGTTAAAATGAGAATTGGAACCTGAGTGTATTTTTACAACTTAAAATGGCATTTGGCAGATTTAAAATGTTTATCCTCATGACTAAGTGACTCACTCCAGCTATAAATATCTTCTACGCTTTTCACCTTTAATGCTGTCAGGTTTTACTATGAAATCCTATATTAACACTTTTAGCACTTTTACAGTGAGTTTTAAAATCTGGAACACTGAATTCAGAAGGAAAACATGACAAAAAATCAATATATATTAGAGAGGGACAAAGTGAGGAGCAGGAGTTTGGTTTGGATTTTGCAAATCCTTGTTTGTCAGGCTTCTATCTTACAAAAAAAGGGGGCTAGTTACATCTGAGTCCCATTTTATCCATTACCATTTTAGCTCAACACACAGTTCTTTCTTTTAATGTAGGCCCATTGCTAACATTAATTAAGCCAGATTGTGTACTTGCATCGATGGACTATCCATTTAGCAATGTGAAAGTTGTGGGCACTGTTTTAATTTCCACCTTTGGAAAATTTGATCCTAAATATCTAAGGCTTTGTCTACACTGGCAAGTTGGTTCGAATTAAGGAGGCTTAATTCAAACTAACTAAAGCCATGGCTACCCTAGGCTTTAGTTAGTTCGAATTAAGGGCTTCCTTAATTCAAACTAAGAAGTTTGAATAGGGTATTCGAACTAAGGGGTTAATTCAAACTAACCAGTTCAAATTAACCAATGTGGCCATGTTAATTCAAACTAATTTCATAGTTTGAATTAACCGGCCATTGAAACGAATGGGGATCGCTAATTCGAACTAAGCAAGTGGTTGCTTAGTTCAAACTAACGTTCCAGTGTGGCCATGCTAGTTTGAATTAAGCTAATTTGAATTAACTAAAATTAGTTCAAATCAGTTAGTTCGAACTAACTAATTCAAACTAATTTTAGCAAGTGTAGACATAGCCTAAGGGAAGTGGCAAATTACCTTGTAAAAGCAGAAAAGTAGCAGTTTTAAATTAAATTTAAAGATCTTTATGCTTTTCTTCTCTCCTCCCAATTGGTGTTGCAAAATGAAGATGGTAAAATTGTGCTGGGGTAGAAAATTCTGTATTTTGGGGGCACTGACAGTTTACAGGCTTAGAGATGCAGTTTTCCTTTATTAAAAAAAAAAAAAAAAGTAGTTTCTATTTTAAAATGCCCCCAATATGAAATACTAAACCTGTACTTTCCAAACTGAGGGTTTCAACAAATTTAACATCTCAATTTCTAGGATGTTGGGTTGAACAGTGGCTTCATTTCTCTAAATCTGTTGCAAGTTCCGTTCTTTTGAGCTGGAAAGAGTTTTGAAAGATACTTTCCAAAATGCTAAGAAAGCAAGCTTTTTTGACAATTTCAGTTCCTTTAGTGAAGCTGGCACTTCTATCTTTAATATAAATGCACAGAACATACTAGTGGATGGTTCTGATGGATAACTCAGTCTATGATTTAGGATTTACAGGCTTTTGTTTGGGTCATGGTCAAGTGTTTAATGGTTTCTTAGTAGTTGGTGGATGTTTTGAAATTGAATGTTAGTTCTAGATAGAGTACAGTTTGGGGCCAATGAACTTTACCTTGTCTCTTGTTTTAACCCAAAACAAGGAATGTGTCATATCAAAGCCTTTTATAAAAGCAGGAAAACATAGCTTGTAGTGCAGCACAACATTAGAAATGTTAGGATTCTTCAGTTAATGTTAGTTACACTTACCTAAGTTACATAATCCAAATACTATGTGTCTGATGTGGCATCATAACAATAACTAACTTCTCACTGTTTATAAAAGGAAGCAAACAGGTGGTTTATTTAAGGGGAAAGCTTTTACTGTTGGCTGGTGGTAAAAGCAGAATTTTTCTACCCAGTTTACTTTTACTTCCCTTTATTTTGCAATGATCCTTGTAAGGGTGGAAATGTCTACTCTTTTGCTACCTCTTTATATATCTGTGACACTCATGATAGTCAATTAGTAGAATTAGTGATACATCACCTTCAGAGATAATTGGTCACATTCCCTCTGACCATGGGCAGGTCTTCACTGTTGGCAGCAAATTTGCCACTGCCAGCTTGATCTTCTGGATGATCAATTGATCAGGAAGTTGATCCCTGAACATCATGGGCAGTGTAGATCTGCCCTATATCTTTCACCATTTTTAAAGTATCTTGTTCATTTTCTGGCAAGTGCTTTTTCATTTGAAAGAAAGAAAAGTGAGAACTGGTTTTTCTCATAATCCTACCGATATTATATGGGGATGTATTTTTCATTCATTCAGATATGTTTTCCTCCCAGTGCATCCTGGTAATGCTCACTATTGTTCATAGGAATTATAAGTGTAGATGAAATAACATTTCCCTTTGTTTTCTAAAAATTTCTGCATAAAAACAAAGTTTGAATTATCAAAAATAGCTTCTTATCTTTCTAATATAAACTTTAAATAGATCATTTGCAAGCTAGCTGTAAAATATTTTTCTCTATTGATCTGTAATTCTTTTGAAATCTTGATAATTATATGCTATCAAATTGACTGAGTATTGACATGTATTATATCATGAATACCTACCCTGAACTCCTACCTCAGAAGTTTAAGATCAAAATTTGGCCCATCTTGAAGCTTTTGATGAGAAATATGTCTGCATTCTAAATATCTTTTTGTTGTTGTAAATTAAAAAGTTCACCCTTCTTGCAAAGGAGGAGGAGGGATATTTTGTTTTAAACCAGTCACTGTTTACACTATGTTGGCTTTATACCACAGAAGCAGTTCATAATGTTTTACTCCCTCTCGGGACTGTGCTTAATGGACACTACTTTTGAGAATGCTATTGCTCAAAGAAGGAAATACATATTTTTAAAAAATAATGTAAATTTTTGCTTCCACTGGAAAAGCCGGTGGGAGGGAGTAAAAAATAGTATTATTAGAGGAAAATTTTAGTTGAAAGCTTTCAACAAGGAACACAGAAAAATTAGAGAATAAATTATAAAAGACAAAAAGAGCCCAATTATTATTTAAATCAGCACCAGCAAGTCAGTGGGGCTTTGCTGAGTCACACTAGTTGAGTATCTGGTTCCTAGTATTTAACAGTTCCCTTTTAACAAAATTATGCAGTGTAAGCAATGGACTTAAATTATGGCAAGGGAGGTTTAGGTTGGACATTAGGGAAAAATTACTAACTGTCAGGGTGATTAACTACTGGAATAAGTTGCCTCGGCAAGTTGTGGAATCTCCATCATTGGAGGTTTTTAAGAGCAGGTTAGACAAACACCTGTCAGGGATGGTTGAAGATGGTACTGAGTCCTGCCATGAGTGCAGGGGACTGGACACGATGACCTCTCATCGTCCCTTCCAGTTTCTATGATTGTAAGATGGTAGTGGAAGTTGTGGGATTTCCCAGACCCTTTTGTTTGCTTAAAATATATCACTTTCTGTAGATGAGCTCAACTTAAATTAGACATTTACACAAATAACACAGTCATCCAGAAGCTTCATAAATCAGCTATGTATGCTTTAAATCAACACAAATATACTGGGATGGAGTATTTGAATTTCCTGCCATCTAATGACATAAACATCACTAGATAAATAGGTGGCGGTCTCCCAGGCTGCATCTACACTTGTAAATTAAGTCGACTTAAGCTTGCTTGCTTAAGTCGACTTAATTTATGCTGCATCTACACTACAGTTTTCTTAAGTCAACTTAAGCAGCTTGCTTAAGTTGACTTAAGGAAAATAAAGTCGACTTAAGGAAAATTAAGTCGTCTTTATTAAACCTAGATTTAAGTAAACTTTAGGCTTAATTCGACTTTTTAAAGTCGAATTAAGCCAGTGTAGACGTGGGCTAGCCCTAAGTCAACTTAGGGCTACCCCAGGACTACACCAATGCCTTCCCTGCCGGGGGGAGGGGCACAGGGGGAGCCTGGCATGCCCTCCAAAGGGCAGGGCAGAGCCCTGTGTGATGCTGTCTGGATTTAGGGAATCATTTATTATATTATTTTCTATTAATATCTTATAAATGATATCCATAGGAGCTATGTCATGTTTGGTATCAATAGAAAAGTAGTAATTTGCTGGGAATGATCATATAGTTTATGTATAGGAATTGTATTTGGATTAGAAGTTAGGAATTTGGTGTTATATCTATACTTTAACTTGTGTGATTTTGTGTAAACACCCGAGACAGGCGGCTGTCTAAAACCATTGTCTCCTTAATGTTAAGGAAGCTGCCAGGTGCAATGGGCCCAGGGAGTAATCTGATGAGCCATTAAGGACACAATGGTTGTATTCCTTATGTCCTTAATGGCTCATCAGGTTTCTCGCTGGGCCCATTGTATCTGGCAGCTTCCTTAACATTGAAGAGACAATGGTTTTAGATAGCCGCCTGTCTCAGGTGTGTCCACAGACTCACACAAGTTAAAGTATAGATATAACAACCATATTCCTAACTTCTAATACAAATACAATTCCCATACATGAACTATATAATCATTCCCAGCAAATTACTACCTTTCTATTGATACCAAACGTGACATAGCTCCTATGGATTATAGCATATATGAGATATTAATAGGAAATAATATCATAAATGGTTCCCTAAATCCGGACAGTGTCACACCCTGCCCACATGCCCTGCCAGGGTACCTGTCCCCCTCTGCCCCATTGTACACAAGGGGTGCCCCCCCTGCCACCGTGGACCTGCCCAAGGTCCCCCTAGCCTCTAGAAGTCGACCTAGGCGTCCACTGTGGACGCTCTAGGTCGACTTTGTAAGTTCCCCTTTAAGTCGACTTTAATTTTAAGTGTAGACGCACTAAGTCGACTTTAAGTCGTCTTAAAATTACAAGTGTAGACATAGCCCCAGAGATGTCAATTTACCACTGCTCATGAGCATGAGAAAAATAGCATATGCATATATTGGGTACGGTAGGACATTACATTCACTACCCCTTCCTTTCTGGTCAAGCTTCATAGCCGCAAATCTCTACATAGGGGAAAGAGATGGTAATAGTGGAAAAAGAACATTTTGTTGTGGGTGATTTACTAACCCTAACACTTTCACCCTTTGGAATCTGATCATTGTTTCTTCCTTATTCCTCATCCAGTATTTAGTATTGTTTGTAGGATTGCCCATAAATTTATTTTGAATACTGCTGATTTCATTCTAGACTTGTCTGCAGTGTTCTAGGATACTGTTGTTTCTCTGGTGGAGTGGGGAGAGCAGCATTCCTCTCCAAGGCCAGTGCTTCATCATGCTCCATCTAGTACATAATTCCCTGGGTGAACCCTCCACCATAGATCTACATCTTGTTTTCAAGGGCATGATCTCCTTACCCCAAGGATCCAAGACTCAATCTTTCTACAAATCAGGCCTCCTTTGATATAGTATTCAGTGGTAGTCCTGCCAATCCTCTAGGCCACATTGAAGCTCAAACAACATGAAAATTGTAATGACTGTTATTAAAAGTTAATGTTGAACTGAGTGTTCTTTTCTTATTTAGAATGCTTAATAGATCTTGAACCAGTGCTGAGAACATTTGATGAGATAGCTATTCTTGAAGCAGTAATTGTGTTAAAGAAAGATAAGGTAAGTAACATTTAGTACAATGCAATATGAAAATTCACTAAATTGGTGACTTGTGCTTGTCTTAAGAACAGGGCCATCCCTTGGGGGGGGCAAACAGGGCGACGCCCCGGGCCCCGCGGTTACATGGGCCACGCACTGTCCCACTCCCAGCGGGGCAGTGTGGGGCCCACGTGCGCCACAGCCCCTCCTCCCACAGCCACCCCGCTGCCTTCGGCAATGAGCCGGGCCGGGAGGGCTATGCCCGGCCCTTGAGCTGGCCCTCCCCACACCCAGGGCAGAGCAGGCAGGCCCGGGGCGGAGCACGTGGGGCCCGGCTTCTGGGCTGTCCTGCTCCACACGGCCGGCTCCCACCCGCAGGCGGCCTCAGCCTCCGGGGCTGGAGCCAGCTCCCCAGGCCCCCCTGCAACAGGCGGCCTCCAGGGACGGGGCCTGGGCCTGGGCCAGAGCCGGCTCCCCACACCGGCAGCCTCTGTGGGGGGCAGAGCGGGCTGGTCGGCCCACCACGTTCCCCTCCAGCATGGGGTTGGGGCCCCACTTTGGCCAATTGGCCCTGGGCCCCACTCCCCCCACGGGACTGCCCTGCTTAAGAATGAGTCTGTACTGTCCTGATCCCCTAGATTTAAAATGCACAACTAATAACAATACAAATGTTTCTTTCAGTCACAATACGAATCACAATGCATTCGCTTAAGTCACAAGACATCCCAGGTGGAGCTGACATCTGTAAACATACCTCTGAATCTTAGTCCACAGGAGGTAACTCTTGTTCTTTTTGAGTTCAAGCTCTTTCCCCAGTGTGTTGGGGTAATTAAAACATTTTGAAATTAATTTTAATTCAGTATGAGGAAAACTTTTCTCCCCCTTCTCTTCTGCAGCTGCTCAGCCAGGGAAGGCTTAAAACTAGTAGAGTGGGTGGGGCACATGTTCTGCAAATCAGGGAGTAGTGCTTTTCAGTATTTGCATAACAGCATGGATGGGGTGAGTTGTGGGTAGCCCAAGAGAGCTAGACTACATGACCAAGAAGAGTAGCAGACCACAGGTGCCTATTGTTTACCACAGGAGGGTGCCCTCTGGGTTGGAAGAGAGGATTCCATCCCTCACTCTCACTAACGTTGTTCAAGCAAAGTACTCCAGACTTGTTTTTAAATTATTGGGTCCCTTAATGCTGCTTCATTCTTAACCAGTAATTAAAATTGCACATAAATTCTTGGTCAGATGGTGGAAGAACATTTGCATTAGGTTTTTAACTTCCTTTTAATGTCTTACTATATTTTAATCATGAAGTAACTTGAGCATCTTAATAACAAGTAAAAGACAATGCCTTAGAATTTATTCAACAGTTCCAAATATATACATCTCTTTACTATATAACTGAATTCATTTTAGGAAACTTGTGCTCCCTTCCTACCAAGTGATGCACTCCCCCTGCGGAGCATCTCACCTGAATTATCAAGACTCAAGTCTCTACCAAAGTATAATATCCTCTCATCTGGTATGTACCCTTGCTGCACAGTATTGATTCATGATATTCAGCTATAAAGGAACTGCAGCGTTATACTCTAGTTGTGAAACTGCATTTGTTCAGCTGAGGATTTAATTGCTTAATTATGTCAAAAGGGAGCAGTGAGTTAGTGATCTGAGCTAGGGTTATGAGCCCAGAGTTCCAGCCATGGTTTGGCACCTTTTGTATTCTTTGGCAAATCACTGATTCTTTCTGCCTCGGTTTCCCTCCTTTCATATATAGGGATTATGACACTCTTCACCTGTCTCAGAGGTCTTTTGTGAAGTTTTTTTAATCGTCTGTAAAGTGTTTTGAAGAGTAAAGGGGCTACATTTTGTTTCTTTGTTTTTAAACGTTCAAAGTACAACTAAGCTGAGGTTTTATTTTGCTTCATAAATAAGCTGGAGCTAATAGAGAGAGACCGTTTTGTAGGTATATGCTTTGAGATCTGTTTTATTTAACATCTTCATTGATGGATGGATCTGGAAATAGAACGTTGACAATGAATTCTTAGATGAAATGAAACTGTGAGGTGTTGAAATCCTCAGTGATATCACCACAATGCAATGGAACCTACAGAGCATAGGAACATGGGCTCATACTAAATCAGTCAGCATAGAAGAATGCAAATTACTGAGTGTCAATAGCAGGGAGAGACCTTGAAAACTAATGCTGACAGAGACCTGTGGTTGATAGCAGAGTTGCAATTTGTGGGGCAATAATATCTAATGCAGTTTAATGCTGCAAAACCATAAGTAGCTTATCAGAGGGAAGAGGAAGGAAATAATCTCTCTTTGTAGCTCTGGTGTGAAGACACCTGTAATGATGAGTTTCATTTGGGCACTTCCTTAAGTAGCAGAAAGATATTGATATTGGTAAGAGTTCAGGGGAAAACAATACAGGATGTGTGAAGGCTGGAGGCTTGTCTATTAGGAAAATTAAAAGACCTAACTATGTACACTATAGCTTAGCTAACCATCAGCCAATGACTATGGGGTCTGTCAGTATAAGCTGGCACACTCAGCACCCGTACCACCCCCTCATCTCAGGGTGCAGTGCTGCATGGGATCCTCATCAGCAGCACCTCCTACTGGCCACCTACCTCTCATGGAGACTTCCAGGGCTCCACCATCAGCCATGTCACATGACGGTTCAGTCCCCTTCTGGGGTAACAAAAGGCCCAACTCAAAGTCAAGATCAGATACCCAAACTATTAGTTCTTCTGCCCCTCTTGAGCTCCACTTCAGTCTCCTGCTTCTTGGCCTCTCCTCCTGAACTCTGCACAGATTTTCTTACCTTACTTCTTCCCCAGCAGGATTCCCCCACTGCTTCCTTTCCTTAGGGAATCTCCTTGCTTCTATACACCCTATCATAGGGCTGGCCCACAGCAACTCCAGGGGCGTTCTCTTACCAGATTTCAGCTAGTACAAGCCCTATCTCAGAGCTCTTCCCCTCTCCAACACCCCCAAATCTACCCTGCTCCATGTGGGTTTGCACAAGAGTCCCGCCTTCCTGGCAGCCTCTTGCCCTACACTGAATTCCCTGCTCTACTTAGGTAGTCCTCCACAGCAGAAGTCAGTCTCTCTAACTCCATTAAACCCCACTGGGACGACTCATTGTCCCTCCATGGATAGATCATGGGCAAGGACGAGGAGTAACTGCTAGGTCATGGACTGCATTGAGCCCCGACAGTCCACGTATGAATATTTTCGGAGCAGAAACATAAGAGATGGAGAAGGATGTTTTAGAGGGATACAGAGTCATTTAACTAGAAAGAAGTAAGTGCCAAAACTGACAAGGCAGTCTGGACTTTCAGTAAAGATCACAAATAGTCTTTGAGATGTTATAATTCCACTTGAGTCTTTTTTAGGAGGGTTTAGCTCCATCCCACTTGTGCTGCTAAAAGGCACTAAAATAAATCTGGTAAGAAATAATTGGACAACATGAAATTTGGAAGTCAACACTTCGGTGGGAATGCCTCTTGCTGGTCCAGCCACTATGGAATTTTCTGGTGCTTGAGGCTTTTTAAAGTTGGAACAGACCAAAACTGGTTTTCTTACAAAACAAAACAAAAAATCCTTGAAATCTCAGATTCATGAAAAGTCTGAATGTTATTTGGAGAGAACCAATGTGAAAGGGAATGCAACTAACTTTTTTTTTTTTTGTAAAGGAGCTGTAAATCATTTCTAACTTAAGTTTTGGTTTCTCATCTGAGCACAACAGTAATACGATGCTTTATCTTTTATTTAAGGTAAAGACAGCAATTCTGAAGGACCACACTCCCTTGTTAGCATGGATGAAAATATTTCTCCAGCTCAGAGTGCTAAATTGTATGTGCCCTACCACAGTTATTCGTCCCCATTTGGCACAAATAGTTCAGATACATCACATCCTATGACGCACATGCTGCAGTCATCAGCAGCTTCCTCAGGTACAACACAAAATGGTGGAATTTTAAGTCCCACTAATGGGAAACCGTGGGTGGTCAATGAGATGTCTGTTGTTAGATTTATTCACAATCTTAATGATATGTATGCAACTCCCAGAAAAGAATAAGCCTATTATTTATGAACCACCAAGAAAATAGGACAGAATACAAAATGTTTACAGTACTGGCCTGTAGCTGATGCAGGGGGAGGTAGTTTTTTGGGGGAGGGAGGCAGGCATTGGCAGTGGGGGTGATTGAAAGGATGGAGCTCCTGTTTCAGAATAATAATAGCATTTTAGGAAGAGCAGCTGTATTTGTAACTCTTACTTCCTCATAGAAATAGACCCAGCATTAGAATAACTAATGAAGTAAAGAGAAATACTTTAACCAATCATTAGTGCAGTTAAATTTTAATCTAGATTAATATGACAACATTTTGGCAGAGTATTATGAGGCTGTCATATTTTAATCACAAGTGTGGTTTTGGACTGTTTTCTAAACTCGCTCTTCATTATATAGCACTGAATTCACTGTGGTAACTATGATACTGTATTTCTGAATTTTTCTTCAACTTTAGGTTTTGCTATAGAGCCCATGCAACAGGATGTAGCACACCAGTGGATCCAAAGTAGGAGAGAGGACATTGTTAGCCAGATGACTGAAGCATGTCTGAACCAGTCTCTGGATGCCCTCCTGTCAAGGGATTTAATCATGAAAGAAGACTATGAACTTATCAGCACCAAACCTACAAGGACATCAAAAGTCCGACAGCTACTTGATACAACTGACAGCCAGGGAGAGGAGTTTGCTAAAGTTATAATACAAAAGTTGAAAGACAATAAACAGATGGGCCTTCAACCTTACCCACATATGTCATCCACTTCTAAGACTGCATCTTTAAATTTATTATGTCAATATAAAGCCATGTAAATGTTTCCTTCCAAGTAGAATTCCTTCTTCTGAAAGGTTACTTTAGATCTATACTGCTTTGGTCTTTATTGCACTTATATAAATTCTGGTAAGGGAAAGAATTTAAGAATTTGATGTCACTGAAGTTACATTGTAAGGTTAAAACTAGTCATTTTGAAGAACAACTGGAAAGTTAAATGCTTCCTTATCAAGTATTTTGTTCATACATAAAAAGGAAGAATGTTCCCTATTTTAAATAATCACAACTATCCCATTTATAAATATCCTCTCTTTTAACATAAATTATGGGAATGCTGCTCAGTCACTCTCATTGTGGGTTTGATAGAAAAGAAAGCCCTGCCACAAAACCTGCAGTTATGCTAATGTGCCTTTCTTTTCTAAGCTATTTTCACGTTACCTGCTGTGTAAATTGGTTCCTTCCCTAAAGAACACTATGGCTGCCAGAATCTCAAAAGCCTGTATTTAGATTTTAACTTTGCCTCTCCACCAAATAGCTCGTGGTGGTCACTTTTATGGTACAAGACCTGCACCTGCTCCCATTTCAATCAAAGGAAGTGGGATTGGAGCCCCGGACAGGATGTGATCTGTTAGGGTATTGCCACCTAACTCACCTCTTGCCACTGCAAGCTTAACGCAAATTCAAGTCCAAAATGTGAAATGTTGTATTTGACCCACCGAGTTTCTAATTCCAAGGTTTTTATAATGTCTATATAATCTGAAGTAATTTTATGATTTGTAAAAAGATCAAGCATCTGCAACTCTGGGGAGTTAGCCGCAATGCAATAAACACGTGACCTCCTTTGACTGTCAAGCACAGAATGCTGCAGAACTAATGTACTTAATTCCTGGGGGAGAAGTGTTGTGTGCTGACTTGTAGTAATCCCCTCTGGACAGAGTAAAAATCAGTATTGAAAAGAGAGGAATTAGGCCTTTGTCTAAGGGAAGAAGTGTGGCCATTCTGAGAAGAGGAACCTGATATTGTTTTAATTCTCTTCAGCAAATTTAATACAGTATGAATGGTTATGAATCAGACTTACAGGATTTTTTTTTTTAAGATGCCTGGGTGCAGCACATAACACATCATCTACATTTTACATCAATAGGAAGCTTCATTGCTCAGTTATGGTGTGCACTGATTGGAATTGGCATTCATTCGAATTTTGCATTTGGAAATCCCACCTCCCCATTCAAGATTAGAATCACCATAAGTAGTTTCCTGCCTTTATCATAAAAGGCAGATCAGTGAAGGGTCCAAATTATTGATACATTGAAAATCTTGGCAGATGAGTAAAGACTGGCCCATTTCAATCTAATTCAAGCTTTAAAATGCACATTGCTGGTTGCCTGTGTGTTTAAATATGGCAGTGATTTTTTTAGTATCCGCCTTAACTTATTTTGTGAACTGCGGCGTGAGAATGAGCTGTGTAACTTACTGTAAGGCTTTTGCAGACTTTACTAGGGAACTCATTTACCATGTTTTTGCAGAAAACTGGAATTTTGCATTTCAGCTCTGTTTCTGTGCCCATGTTTAAACTAGTTACAGTTGCAAAAGTTCTAACTGGGGCACAGGCACATAATGGGACAATGCTGAGCTCCACTGTGCATGCTTTTTGCAAATAGATTTGAAGATAGCCTGGTGGAGTATGGCCATAGTGAGCTGTGCCAGTCTCGCTAGTAAGAATTGGATGCCAGGCGGAGGTAATATCCATGCAGTGTGCTTTTTTCCTAATGCAAGATGGTTGTACCAATAAATAATTGCATATTCTCTTTTACTAAGCTCCTCCTGTATTATAAAATTGCCACAGAGCCCGGTAGCACTTCAGACACAGATGAGCAATGCCAAATATCTCGGTAAATCAGGCCTTGTACACACTACAGAGTTATCGTGCGGTAAGGCTCCTTACCATGCGATAACAATCAAAGCGTCCACACATGAAAGCTTCTTGTTGCGCAGCAACAGCCTCTTGCCGCACAACATGTAAACCACCCCAAACGAGGGTGGTAAGGCTTACCACAGAACAGTTGTTCTGTGGTACAGCCTGTGTGGACGCTTGTTGCGCCGTTGACAGCCTCCGGAAATGTCCCAGAGTGCCAAACCAGGCCACTCCGGGTCATTGGAACTGTCAAATATGTCAATTTCACTGCTCTAGCTGA
>ML685849.1:443080-462119 GCA_007922175.1 Pelusios castaneus | reverse complement strand
ATGGTGGGACAGGTGCCCACCATGCACTGCTCTTGTATCGCAAAGGAGCGTTCACACAGTGAATGCTCCTTTGCGATTCAAGTAGCAGGTGTGTACACACCAAAGCACTATAAATATAGCGCTTTTCTTGTCCCGCAATAGTTTTTATTGCGGGACAAGTTTGTAGTGTGTACATAGCCTCAGTAATTGACTGTACAAGACATGCTGCTTTTAAATCTTGAGAGCAAGATTGAAGACTTGAGTGTTAAATGCTGGTCACTAAGTGTGAAGTGAACTGGAACAATAAAGTGAAAAAAGAAATGTCAAATAGGTGTCACCTGTCTGCCTGGATGTGGCTTCCATTTTTCCAATCCCCTCCCATTTCTCATGCATTCACTAACGGTTTTGTCCCTGCATCTCAATCTTGCCTTCTGAAAAGATACAGGATTTCTTGAATTAAAAAACAAATGACATCAGTTATAATCACTAAATATATGGTAGGAACAGTATCTGTTTATAGGATTAGGTTCTCTTGTGATACACTAAAAAAGGATTAGCTTAATAAAAAAGACTTTGAAATTTTCCTTTTGCTAGTTTAAATTCATAACAGATTATGGTGTTCTACAATAAGTTATACACCCCATTCTTACATACCTTGTTTCTTCAAAGTTGGTGATAGGTTTGTCCTTTCTTTCCTTCCTTTTGAAACAAAGACTGATTTTTCTTTCAGACTTCTCAGAAGCGGACAGTACCTCCATCAGTCCCCAAAGGCTTTTTTCGTAAAGACAGACTAATAGGCAGCATTAACATGTGTATTACTTCAGGGCATAGATTTTTTTTCCACACAAGCATAAATATGCATCTATGTCTTTCCAAATAATTCTCCTGTTGAATCCAGAATTAAGGAGCCACTGACATGCAGTGTTTTGCTGAATCAAGGTCTTGATTTTGGTCCTTATGATTTTTTTTTTTTTTTGGTATAGAATAATAATCACCTTTACTGCTGATAATCTTTAAAACAAAAACTTGACCATGGTCAAGTGTCCAGATTTGTGCTCAGCATTTTTGTTCTTTTATCTAAATGTACACTTAACACTATATAAGTATTGACTGTGAGAATATTGATGACAAATTCATGTTTGGTGGAGAGGGAGATAATTGTATTTATAACGACGCATATATGGCAGATTCTACCTCTGTGTGTGTTTGTGAATCTCCATTCTTCTGATTCATTGGTATTGCTGAAAAGGAATAAATAGGGGGGACAGGCTTCAAAACTCCGCTAGGCACATTTGCCGACAAGGAGACTAATCCAGGCATTTGTGATAGACAGCAACGTCGCCCTAGGGCATTTTTAGAGCCACAGTAAACAGGTGTGCCACTTGCTAAGCTTTTTTTCCCCTTGTAATTCTTGATTGTATATTTTAATGCAAAAAGGAAATTAACTGCACAGAGTAGCAAGGAGTCCATAGCTATGTCATCAGTAGTCGACTATTTTGCTACGTGGAGATGCTGCTGCAGGTATAGCTCTTGTTCTATTGTGATGTTATACTGGAGCAGGATGAGTGTACCAAACTGGGAATTAGGTACTCATTTATTGCTACAGGACTGTTCTTTCAAAAGTCAGTCTTTTTTCAAAGGGGGTGGTTACCAACGTGTCATCAAAAGTGACAATGCATGTCCAGCTTGTTGCAGTGATGATTCAATATGCAAAGAATTTTGGAGGATGTCATCAGCTGTGCAGTGATCAAATAGCGTACCATTAACCATCCAAATGGTAATTCAAATACCATCTTCCTAATGTTCCCAAAATCCCCTAGCAATCTGTTGCTTAGGAGGGTATAAGAGTGCTAAAAAATTGTTTTAAACACCAAGACCAGCTTTTCCGGTGAGAACGTATACTCATAGACTCTAAGGGCAGAAGGGACCAGTATGATCATCTAGTCTGACCTCCTGCACAATGAAGGCCACAAAGCCGCACCCACCCAATCCTTGTCCGACAACAAAGAGGACAGAAGGCTGTGAGGAAAGTTCCTTAGACTTTAGAAAGCACTCAGCACCAAAAGGACTCCATCACAGTCTCTGCTATAATGATCACTGAAGTTTATGAAAGGATTTTTTTCTCGTAAACCACAGCAGGAGCTGTGATGGAATTAGAGCTGCTCTGAAATAATTTTTGAATGCCGTATGTTGACTGGGCTATTGGGAAGGTTATTGTATGAATATATTTATTTGATTCAGTAAGGGTTTGTAAAGAAAAACAAGCAGCAAGGGGGGGAAATGGTTCAAGATAAGCCATTTCTCCATAGATGCTTGTTAAAAGACAATGACAAGAGACAATTGTTAAAAGACAATGCCAGGCTAGGAAAAGGTTGGGGCACAGAACTATTGGGTTTAAAAAGGAACGACCTCTCGAGGATAAGGGATTGAGTGTGAGATACAGGCACCCATTGGGAGAGGTCTGAAGAAGGCTCACCTGTCTAAATTACCATCAGGGAATACAAAGTCTTTGGGTAAGACAGGCCTGTGTGAACTGTGTGGTGTGAAAGTCCTTTTCTTCTCTAAATGTGTTTTTCTACAGTGAAAATAAACACTACTTTGGTTTGAAGAAGGCGGTTTTGTCACTGGATCCCACTGGTCACAGACTCTCAAAGGGAAGAACTGCAGGTGCTACACTCAGTTGGACCTGCTAGGTAAGCAAGATTGATAACCAGAGTACTGTAGCCCAGCGGCTGCTCAGAGACTGGCAGGACTGGGAATTCCACTCCTAGGGTGCGTCTACACTTAGAAATTAAGTTGACTAAAGTTTGCTTAAGTCAACTTAATTTAATCCGCATCTACACTACAGTTTCCTTAAGTCGACTTAAGCAAAATAAAATCAACTTTATTAAACTACTTTTAATTCAACTTTAGGCTTAAGTCGACTTCCTAAAGTTGACTTAAGCCACTGTAGATGTGGGGTAGCCCTAAGTTCACTTAGGGCTACTCCAGGACTCCCTCACTGCCCTCCCTGCCGGGGGGGGGGGGCATAGGGAGAGCCTGGCATGCCCCCCCACAGGGCAGGGCAGAGTCCTGCCCACCCTGCCCCTGTGCCCTGCCAGGGTCCCTGTCCCCCTTTGCCCCATTGTACCCAAGTACAATGGGGTAAAGGCTGAGCACCCTGGCACTGGGCAAGGGGTGCCCCCCCCTGCTACTGTGGACCTGCCCAAGATCCCCTCAAGCCCTAAAAGTCGACCTAGGCGTCCAGTGTGGACGCTCTAGGTCGACTTTGTAAGTTCCCCCCTAAGTCAACTTTAAATTTAAGTGTGGACATGCTAAGTTGACTTACTTAAATTACCAAATGTAGACATCACCCAAGAGAGGTAAAGACCCACGCTCTGACACCTGAGGGAGTGCCCTCAAAGAAGGAACAGAGGTGTGGATAGTCCTGCAACTTCATCAGGCGCTTTCATTTGAGATAGGGTGATAGGCAATCGCTCAGCATGTTGAAAATCAGAACATTAAGGCAATGTTATGTTTGTGTTGGGGTACTATATGGCTACACCAGAAGCTCTTTGCTGCCAGAGTCTTCTCCCACTGACAGAGCCTCCCACTGAAGCAAAGAAAGGCTCGGGTAGTGTACGGTCAGTGTAATACTAAGCTGCTAAAATTAGCGTAGACATGGGAGGCACTGCTTGGGCTGTACAGAGCCATGTAAGATCTATACCCTGGGGGTTCAGAGCGCTCTGTCCTATACTACTCAGTTCCTCACCATCTACACTGGTGTTTATACACCTGCTAGCTGGGCAAACTGTCTATACACAACACACTGCCACAAGCATTAGACATTTAAGATGGGTACCCAGAGTTGTGAGGCGCCTCATTGCCACTAGCCCTTAGTGTGAGGTAGCCTTGTCTGTCCCTGCTGTGGTTCAGCTCCCTAACACCACAAACTCTCCCATCTAGGACTATGCAGGCCCCCCTCTCTCTACAAGTTAGCAACAGGCACATGCTGCTGCCCAAGTCCTCTGAGCGCATCTCCCTGGAGGGGCCATAGGCTGGCCTGCTGGACACTGAGCCCTGGTCTACACTGACAGAGAAGGTTGATGTAATGCTGCTTACTTTCCGCAGCCCTTCTCCACTGTCAGAGCATTAAGTTTGAATTGATGCTGTAATGTGATCTGATAACACCATCCCTGCAAATGGTGTAGCACTGAGATTGAATTCTACAATTTGAATTTATGTCCATGTAGCCAGAGAACAGCACTGTGCCTCTCTCTACCTGCAGCAGAGAAAGACTGCGGGGAAAGCTTTTCACTTTGGGGGGAAGAGGGGACCCAGGGAGCACAAATGAGCACATTGCATCATGGGAGGACAACTGCCTCCTCACAAGTCCCTACAACTAGGTGCACTGTGGGATAGCTACTCACAGTGCAATGCATTTCAGGAAGAAGTAACCATGACCAGTGGGGATGCAAGAGCCTGGAGCCATATGCAGAGTGTGATCAGTCTCCTGCGGATTCTGTAATTCAACAGCCTAAAATCAAATTAGAGTCCCGCCCCCAAGAGTAGACAAGCCCTTAGAGTTCTCACAGATTCACTGCTTCCAAAGAACTAGCACACCCCAATTTACCAGTTACACCCCAACTCACTGCTCCACTTAACACACAGCTTTTAAGTATATTCATAGTGACAACTAAAAGTTTCCTCACCAAAACACAGATTCAAGTGATAGTGAATAGCGGTATTGTTAATAGTTACATATAAAATAACCTAGAAGCTAATGTAACAAGATAGTGTCATGTCTTACTAGAATAATTCCAAAGGGGTAGCTGTGTTAGTCTATTGCAGAGAAACAAACAAGAAGTCCTGTGGCACTTTTAAAGACTAACAAATGTATTTATGGCATGAGTTTTTGTGGGAGAAAATCCCACTTCTTCAGATGCTTTGAAGATGGGAAACTGACAGAATGAAAGGAAATTAAATGCAGGGAAATATATTATATAGGATCAGGTCAGGCTGTAACAGCAAAACAAAATAGATGTTAGGATTCAAACACTGGGGAACAGTATATAGAGGAAAGTGAGGTCAAATCACCTGTTGTAATGAGGAAAAAAAATCCGTAGTCTCTGTTTAACCCTGAGGCAACTGAGTTGCATTTACATACAAGTTCCAATTCTGCAGTTTCTCTTTGAAGCTGTGATTTGTTATTCATCTGTTTCAGCACAATCTATTCTACAAGACGATCCCTCACTCTTTCAGGCCTTGGGAGACAGACCTCTCCTTACTTACAGACAGCACCCCCAACCTTAAACGGATACTCACCAGCAACTACAGATCAAACAACAGAAACATTAAAGCAGGAACATAGTCCTGCAACAGACCACACTGACAACTTTGCCCTCATATCTAATCTGTTAGTCTTTAAAAGTGCCACAGGACTCTGTTGTCTACCTACACTAAAGACACCATCACAGGACCAAATCAAGCCACCTACTCCATCAAGGACTCATTCACCTGCTCATCCACCAACGTGATTTATGCCACCATGTGCCGAAAATACCCCCCTGCCTTATATATTGGACAAACAGGACAGTCTCTGTGCAAAAGAATAAATGGACAGAAATCTGACATAAATTGCAACACTCAAAACCCAATAGGGGAACACGTCAATCTCCCTGCTTACTCCATTGACGACTTGCTAATAGCTGTGCTGAAACAGATGAATAACAAAACGTCTGATGAAGTGGGATTTTCTCCCACAAAAGCTCATGCAATAAATAAATCTGTTAGTCTTTAAAAGTGCCACACAATTGTTGTTTGTTTTACTAAACTAATGTCCACGCAAAATTCCTGCACTGTTTGACCACTAAGCTAGCAGCGACCAGAGCCTGTTTTAGGCCCAGGCAACTGCCCTGGCTGTTGACCTAGGCGGGGGTACTGGGCTTGGGCTTCGGGCTGGTGTTTTAGTTATTCTTAAAAAATTTCTACAAGCTTAAAGGAAACAATATTTTATTTGCTTATATATGGCATCAATAAATACAGATTTACAGATCTAGTGTGCATATTTATCATCTTGCATGACAGTGATAAATCATGCATGCAAACCATGCATCAAGTGGTGAAATGGGCTACAAAAAATAAGGTATTCAAAAGTTTAATGAATGGAGTGGGGGTGGAGGGTGCCAAAGATCTTCCTCACCTGGGGCACCATTTGGTCTGGAGCCTATCCTGTCAGTGACCCGCCATTCATAAGACATGAGACCTCAGCAGTGACAGAACCGTGGTGTGTGCGTCTGACCCCCTATATATACGCCAACAATCCATTGTCTTTATGCTAAAGAAGAATCCCCTGCTGCTGTTTATTTCTGCCTATAAATTTTCTCTCTTGAAGATGTCACAATTGCCTTATTTGTATTTGGCTCAGTATGCAAACAGGCATATGCTTTGAGTCATACAAAGCCCACATGACCAGACAGAGTGCCTTATGAACATAATTTTCAGTACAGACATGTAACTTCTTAAATATAATACATACATATATTTTGAAGTGATTGTGGTGGGATACTGGCTCTTGGTGGAGACCTCATCCTTTAGTGGATTATGCAGCATATATCCAATCCAGGGGCTTCCTGTAAAACTCCATGCACCTCTGTGCTCCTTGCCAGTTGGCACAAAGAGGTTCCTAGGTTACAGCTGTCTTGAAAATGTAACCTTTTAAAAAATAATATTGCTCAAGTATTTTTGGTCCTGAGTAACAGAACCAGCACTGTATCATGAAGGCAAGAGGAGGGGTTATCTTTTTGTTATGTATTTTCAAAATACTTGGAAGAATAATTTTTGATAGTAGGTTTTTAGGGTGGACATTCCGTATCTTATATCTCTCCTGGCTCTTAAATTAAAGACACCGAATAACCTGGAAGATATCCTAAGATTTTAGTCCTCTTCCTCTTGTTCCTTGGAACATGGTCCCAGAACGTTTTAGGGCCAAATAGTACTAGGTAACATTCAGTGACTTTCCTGAATGAAGACCTGACATCTCCGGTAACTAACTGCTCTTGAGCCAAACCCTGATGTCTTACTAAAACACACTCCTATTGACATCAGTAAGAACTTGCTATAATAAAAAATTAAGTAGACACCTCAAGACACCGCCCATTCAATGGACTCAACTAATTCCTGCCTTTGTCATTCAGCCAACCGCAATTTACATCACCTGGAGACAGGCCTTGTCTGCTCAGTGGGGACTAAGCTGGAGTGCAGTCAGCATAGCTGAAGTGGTGCTGACCCCAAAGGTAGGCAAGGCCATCTTGACAAATGCAATCCCTGGCTTGTAGTGGTCTACATTGTAGAGGTCAGAGCTGGCACTAAATCAGAGCTATGGTGCATACGGACAAGGCCATAGGCACAAAAGGAGAGTAGCATAACCAGAGAATTCTTGGCTCCAGGAACAGAGTCCTCTTGAGCAGCTGTGTGTGCAGTGAGGGGGAGGAGCAATTCGTATTCAGTCAAACATTATTCTCTTCCTCATCCCTCCAAAGCAAATACATAGCTATTCTTTTGCACAACATAGCTATACAGCTAAATGCATTCTTTCAGCATGGGAGACATAACTGTCTGTTTATCCATCAACTCTACAGGCCTATATAATGGATGAGGAAAATGTATACATTATTAAGGAACTCTTCATAGTGATTTACGATCTCCTTCCTAAACCGTACACCCCTTATGTCTCGGGGAAGAGGAGGAGGAATGCAAAAAATGAATGTGAGCTAAACACAAAGTAAATCCTCTTCCCCTTTTTGAGATGAATCACAAAGCAATTCTTGTTCATTGCCAAACTGAGTGATTCTGAGATAATAATGCAGACATCTCTGAAATTATTATGATCGTGAGCTATGTGTCTGAGTGAACGTGCTGGATTATTGCTGGTTGCAAACCCAAGGGAAAGCATGTCTATCTTACATTCTTTATGGTTTGATTTGGTTTTCTCTCTTTGTTGTTGACCTAAGCACTCTTCATAGTAGTTGTGTAAAATTCAACTACTGTTTGGGCTGGGATGTTATAACAGTAATAAGATTATTACAAAGTTAAAATCAAGGGCAGAATTTGGCTCATGGCATAGATATTTGAAATTATAATTTAACGGTTTCGTCTTAATATGCAAAAAGTACCTAAACAGGGAGAAGAGACTGACAATAGAAGGCTTTAACTGTTGACACAGCCTTAACAAGAGCCAGTGGTGGCAAGCGAAAGCTAGACAAATTCAAACGGGAAATGTGCATTTTTTTAAAAAACTGAGAAGAGTTAATCTTTCTGTAAAGCAGAATTGATGGTAGGTTTCTCAGTCACACCTTAGTCCGTTCACACTGCTCTGGCAGCCTGGAAAGGCCTTTCAGTGACTTCATGTGTATGTTTGGAGCCCACACTCAGGACCCTCCTCCCCTATTGCGGGATTCCAGCATGAGCCTGAATGACTAGTCTGAAGTTCTACAGCCCCACCGACTGAGTCCCAGGAGCTTGGGTTAGCTGACATGGACCAGTTGCAGGTATTGAACTCCAGTGCAGACATACCCTAAATGTAACAGAGATTTGCCTGATTTGAGGTAGGCAGGCAGGCAGGGCCTCTCCTACTTCTAAACACAGAATAACAAGCCTGCAAAACAATTTTGTTGCCAAGAAGCCACTTGATATTCTATAGTTTATATAACCACAGATTTGTGTAACTCTGAAGAGATGCAGCCTGCTAAAGTTGTGCAATCCAAACATCAAACATACACATTCTTAAGTAAACTTAGAAAATATAGAGCATTTCTGCCATTCCTGGGCAAAAATAGCTTGAGGAATATTTAATTCAAATGCCTTGCATTCTCTTGTTTCCTTTAATACTGCTTTTAAAAAAACCCGTCATTACTACATTACATTAGGCATAGACTCTCCGACTGTGATAGTCCTTATTCAGCATGCCCCACGAGGCAATAAACATTTTTTTAAAAGTAACAAATAGCAGCAGCAGATTTGTTCTAGATGCTTTTTGTTTTGCAATTCATTTTTGACCTTTTTATGATGTTGTAACTTAGTGTACAGGAACACTATGTTGCAACTTGCTTTCCTAGAGGTTGTGATCAGTGGAGGAATGGGAACAACATCCACATTAAATATATATTAGACATGTCTTACTAGTTGTTTTCCTGTTCATTCCCATTGTCAGATGTCTTGACTCTGTACAGTGGCCAAACATTCTTAACCTGCTTGATCAGCTCCCTGCAGATGCCCTTTGATTTCTGAGTGCAAGCTCTTGTCTCACAGTGGTCTGAGCTCAGCAGTCCTCCTAAATTAGTGTTCTTGCATTCATTAACTTATTGTTCTGCTCTTCAGAGCTTATTTCCTTGCTTGCCCTTTTTGGCTTGATAGTGTTCTTTGCCCCTTGTTTTCCAAGAATACTTTATAAAGAGGGAACTATAGAATTTCAGAAGACAAATCCAAGAACCTTGGTAAGTCCTGCCTTGCATTACTTATTTTTAAATCTTAGTTGAAACAAAAGCACAGTCATTAATATTTACGCAGATTGCAATAAATAATTGTTATAAGGTGTGGGTGGACTATAGACATAATTTCCTGATGCAGAAAAATAATAGGATAGCTAAATATAAACAAACACACTTGGAGTAAAGAAAGCTGTTATTTTCATTTAACCAACTGTCTGGTGTCAAATGTTTGGGAAATTAGAAAGCAACCTCTCCTCTCTCCCTCCCTCTGCATTTAACAGAGGTTTGTGTCTGGCTCGTCTATGCACCCCGTCCTAAAAACGGACTTCTTCCACATTGTGAGAAGGCTCCTGTTGTGATTGCGTGATCAAGGGGAGATTATTTTTGAAAATGGTAATTTGGGATGCTATCTTTGAGTTCAACAGTGGCGGTGGATGAAAGCATTAAAATAAGCAAGCTTCGCCTGGTCTTGACAAACATGCCTTCTAAGATATTATAATAGGGCGTCTGTTTTTTGTACTGTCTCTTCTGTTCACTAATTTACTGGTGTTGTTTGGAGACTTCCTGTTTCATATATGCCTGAGATCCTCTCTTTCAGTAGCAGCTGCTGATTTTAATATTCTGACTAAAAATAGCAGCTGAAGGCAAAGCTAAGTTGAACCTCTGAAGAGAGTAATGCATATTCATAGCCGTATCACTTACTTGCTAGTGAATCAGCTGCTTGCTTATCTAGACAAAGAAGGAAGTTAAACGTCAGCATTCAGTTCCTTAAGTTACAGCCGCCTTTCCGCTAAAGGAAGCAGCATATCAACGGGTAAGTTTCTACTTTCTTTTTTACTAGCACTCTTAAATTTGGAGTACAGTGCCGTCTCCCTTTATTAAAGCAGTAGTGTCATGCTTATGAGGGAAATGCTAAACTGTGCCATTGAGCATGTCTGTAATACAACAACCCACCCACATTGTGAGCACAGTAACCAAGCAGGAAAACACGATGCGTTATTTTGCTGCAGTTTTGAAAACAAAGTAAGAACAAGAATCTGTGGAACTAGTAAATTGAAGAATTATGTATTCCCCTCAGAGGAGATGGGAGAGTTTTGTTTCACAGCGAAGTGTTTTATTGCCGCCGTTGCTTCTCCACGGTGCATAATCATGTTTTGTTTGCCTGATCTGCTCTTGCACTGGAATGTGTTCGGAGCGTGCGTGATCATGCCGTGCGTGCACCATTTAGACTCTGCTGTAGCTCACGTTCGCTGCCATTGTTCCGAAGTTTGGGCCACCCAATAGGAGTTCTAGAGTCACAGCGGTGACCCTTATCTGTTCTTTGCATGTCCGACTAAGTATCTTCAGATAAATGTGTGTGCCTTAAAGATATGTTGCTGTTTTTTAAATCATTACTGTAAATATGTTACTGTTCTGTTTGTTTTAAGGACTTAACGTCATGGATCACAGCTTTGAAAATAGGTTTAAAAACTTGCATTTGCTACGGATAATCACAGTGGAAATGTGAAAAGAGATTTCATTTTTAAGTGGCCTTTGTCTTCTTTGCCACCACTCACTTGGTGTGTGAAACTTCTTAACCTTTGGGGTTAAGAATGGTGTCCCTAGCCTCTGTTTATCAGAGGATGGAGACGATGGCAGGAGAGTGATCACTTGATCATTGCCTGTTAGGTTCACTCCCTCTGGGGCACCTGGCACTGGCCACTGTCGGTAGACAGATACTGGGCTGGATGGACCTCTGGTCTGACCCAGTACGGCCTTTCTTATGTTCTTGATTCTATAGCTTAGTTCATGGTTCCTGGATTCAGTGATGGTGACATGGCAGAAGTCTGATCTCGGACCTAGGATAGTGGGCAGCTCATCTTCCTAATTATGAGACCGTTCCCATACAGAGAGAGACATTTTAAAAATAATCTGAAAATGCAAATATACAAATGCGGCTCCCCCCAGGAACAAAGGGCTCCCCCCAGAGACAAGGGAGCCGGGGCTCCCTGGCAGAAGGGAGCCACGGCTCCCACCGGGGACAAGGGAACCATGTGCAGCTTCCCTGGCAAGAAGGGAGCCGCACGCAGCTCTCTTGTCCCCGGTGGGAGCCACAGCTCCCTTCTACCTGGAAGCCGTGGCTCCTAGCCCTGGACCTAACCAGTCAACTTAAGCATCTGATGTAGACGCTCCAAGTCAACTTAACTAGGTCGACCATAAGTCGATCTAAATATCTAGTGTAGACGCGCTAAGTTGACTTAACAAGGTCGACTTAAAGTTGACCATGTTAAGTCAACTTAACAAAGTCAACTTAATTTAACAAGTGTAGACATAGCCTAGGGTTTCAGATGGGATTGTACTCAGGCAAGTGCATTCCACCCGCACTCAAGACTGATAAGGTTATGGAGAGATAGTCTGGTGGGACAGCATAATTTAGCAGTTAACCAATCTTTGACTACTAGCCAATGACCTGTGATGAAATGTTAGATGGGGTGGATTCTGAGTTACTGCAGAAAATTCTTTCCCACGTTTCTGGCTGGTGAGTCTTGCTCACCTGCTCAGAGTTGAGCTGATTGCCATAGTTGGGGTAGGGAAGGAATTTTCCCCGAGGACAGATAGGCAGAGACCCTAGGGGCTTTTGGCCTTCCTCGGCAGCATGGGGCATGGGTCACTTGCTGGTGGATTCTCTGTACCTTGAAGTCTTTAAACCATTATTTGAGGACTTCAGTAATTCAGTCATAGGTTTAGAGGTCTGTTACAGGAGTGGTCTGTGTTGTGCTGGAGGTCAGACTAGAACTAGATGATCATAATGATCTCTTCCAACCTTAAAGTCTATGAGCACTCACAAGCTTTAGCTAGAACAAAATATAGTGGCCTGCCTGCTTAGTGCATAAGTTTGATCACATTACCTCTGTGGGCAGGGAATTGCTCTGGCTGAGGGTCCCTATTTGCTTCCGGATGCAATTGAAGATGTTGTTTCTAATATTTATAAATCCCTTTAAGTTCTAGACTGCCATTTTCTGTATATACTATCGTGACATCTAAGGTCAATTTAGATGCTTTTATTTAAACCAGAGGAATCATGTCTCTAACTTCTATCAGAGACAAGCTGAGCCCACCAATTTAGGGTGTGGGTGAGGGGGGTAAGGGCAGCCAACTTCAGCAGTGAGACTGAGCATATTCAGTCTGCATGAGCATGCTCAGCACAAGCCAAGCAGCAAATCTGGGGGAAGGGACATGACCTTGAATGGCCTTCCCCTTGCATGCATTTCCTCTGACTTTCATCCTTTGGCAGTCTACCACTGACCTTAGAGCACCTCCTTTTGGACAATCATTTGTTTAACTCTTGACCATCGCTGAACTATGATATAGTTTGGGCCACTGTCTGTTTTTAACGGTGCCCAACACTTCCTATTTTAAAACCCTGTTTTTAGTTGCATATTCTGGAAAATTTCAGTCAAAATATTTCAGTTTCAGTTCAACAGTTTCTGAGAGCAAGGCTGGGCAAAATAATGTATTTTTTTCTACATTAAAACATTCTGGCAACATAGTCTTTGGAAAGCCCGAATGTCCCCACGCTTTGTAGCGGGGACTTGAAATTTGGTAATGGAGTGGTGTTTTTGCCAAATATGTGATTTTGGCCAGCCCTATGAAAATCTGCTCAGATTTGACTAAATTATGAGCCTTTGGAAAAAACCCTCAGTTTACATATACTCCGTAGACACTTGCTAGAGCTTCACAATTCAATTCCCTGAAGATTCTATCAGCAATTTAAATGTTGGCATTGTTGAGCTTTTGACTGCTTGACTTTTACATTTAACTTCTTTGTGTGTGTGTGTGTTTAAATTACTATACATGTTGGGTGGTATGTAAAGGATCTGTGTTGTGGGCAGTTTAATTTGTCATCTGTCCAGATACCATAGGGTTGGTAATGTATACTTTTAAATACTGTCCCAATTAAACCAATAATCCTTGTCTTTTGCTGTCATTGGGCTAAATCAGTTGCCTTGGAGGCATCCCAATTAAGCAGCTTTCTAAATTAAATATATCCCAACTGGGTGTTTTGAAAAACAGTGTGTTGAAAACAGTTTTGAAAAACAGTGTGTTGAAAAGCAGACCCAGTAGAATCTGAAGGTCTGAGTTCCACAAATGCTTTGTGTTTGTAATGAGATGAAGTTTGGTGACTCCTCCTCCCTCCCTCCCTCCCTCCCCCACCAACAAACACAACTTCTGCCCCCTAAAAAATTAAACCCATATTCAGTTCAATTAAACATGTCTTTCTATACAGGGAAGCCTGTGCAATACTGAGAATAGAGAAAACTATGAAATCACTTTACTGTTCTATCTACGAACCTAAATCAAGTTTGGTCAGTTGATTTTGATATTTATTAAGAAACAAGGTGTCCTGTGGCACTTTTAAAGGCTAACAAATTTATTTATCACACAAGCTTTCGTGGGAGAAAATCCCACTTCATCAGACACTTTGAAGAAAGCATCTGACGAAGTGGGATTTTCTCCCACAAAAGCTCATGCGATAAATAAATTTGTTAATCTTCAAAAGTGCCACAGGATTCCTAGTTTGTTTTGCTGACCTAGGCTAACATGGACTTGTCAACAGGCAAGGCACATATTTATTAAGGGTGACCAGGTGCTTAGATTCCTCTGAACAAGAGACAATAAGTGCTCTGAGGGGGATAAATAGATAAGTAAATGGATAACATGCAACATACTGGGAAACCCAGAGGAAAGTTCTGTCTGGTTTTTTATTACTTGCTCTTTCCTTTCTCTCATCTCATGCATCAGAGAATTTACGTGGGTGACAGAAAAAGTGAGTGCTTACCAGGAAATTTTAAGGAGCTATGGTACATTGGGTCATTGGGTCAAGAAAGGAATTCCAGGCATCCAAGGTGGGATTTGATACAAAGATAAGAGGACATAGCCGACGGTGAGAGTATTTACTCGTGATCCAGGAAAGGGGTAGGTTGCCATAGAGATGCATACACTTAAACATACTTAACTTCAACCATACTTAAACACATATTCTAATTTAGCCTTAGTTAAAGATAACTTTAAGTAAAGATAACTTTACTTCAGTATTTCCAAAGCATTTCTAGGCTTAATTGGGGAAATACCTAAGGGATAAGACAACTAATGATGTAATGTTTATTTTTCTAAGGTAGCTTGACACATTTTTAAAATATAATCAGAGTAATTACTGGCTTGAATAGGAAATTAATGCATCCCACAAAAAGCAGATTAAAAATGCAACCTGTATGTATGGGGATATTAGCTCTGTTAACTATTGTAAGATAATTCCAAAGGGGTAGCCGTGTTAGTCTATTGTAGAAAGACAACAGAGTCCTGTGGCACTTTTAAAGATAAATCTGTTAGTCTTTAAAAGTTCCACAGGACTCTGTTGTCTATTGTAAGATAGGCAGGACACAAAATACACATCTCCCAGCACCAAAGGAAAAGGGTCAATGAGGAAGCAGGGTCAGCGGGGAGAGGCCAGCTCTTCAGGTCAGTTTGACTGATAGGGCGGACAGATAAATGAGGGAGCCAAGAGGATGGGGGCAAGGGTGGCTTCCCATCCTCCATGTGAACTGGAGCTGGCAGGCACAGGGTTGGGCCAAGCTAAAAACAAAGCAGCTAATGGCAGGAAGGTCCGGGAAGAAGCCCAGGCCAGGGAGCTGAGCTGAACAGACCAGCACCAAGGGATGCATCCAGCCAGCAGCAGAGAGGCTGTCCAGAGGGAAAAGCTGTGCAGGGAGCAGAGAGGAGCAAGCACACTGAAGCAGAGTAGAGCTGGGGCTAGGGCTGGGGCCGTCTGGAGCTAGGAGTGGTGAGGGGCTAGGAATAGTAAGGGGGCAGTGCAGGGAGACACCACCAGCCAAAAGGCTTCACTGGTCAGAGGTGGAGGGGGATTGTGAACCTGACAAGAGGTGACACTGGAGAGACGGCTCTGCCATCTAGAGCCTGAGGGCATAAGGCCACTGCCAGAGCAAACGTCGAATCTGCAGCATCCCTGCAGTGCAGCCAAGGTCTGGGCAGGAGGCTTGTGACACCACCGCACCCCCTCCCCCCGCCCCTAGAGACTCGGTGTGTGATTTCCCTGTGCCAGGGGGCTGTGTTAGAAGTTTTTCTTTAATCTTCCTCATTTTTTTTTCAATTATTGATTGCTGTTTAATCAGTTGTACTGCTTTGAACTGTATGCATCGATCAGTGGGTCAGGGAAGCATCTAGTACACTGGAGTGAAGGCACTCTAGCTCTTGCTCTAAGTGACCATGACAAGGCGGGGGGTTGAGCCCCCAGGAATTCTGGTCCAGCCCTGTAAGGGTTACAAGGATCCTGTCACACAGGAAAGTAGGAGGGAGTTCTCGAGGTCAGGCAGGCCTTTGGGTGAAAAGAGTGGGAGCAAGGATTAAGATCTTTTTGCTAACCAGTTCCATTAGGGTAGTGTATCAGTCAGGAAAGTTTCCCACAATAGTGGGACCATACCCCCGCTTCCATGTGGGCACCAAGGCCATAAAAAAAGAATGCAGAGACATAATATCACTAGGTGACTGGCACCTTTAAATAAATCAGGTTCAGCTCCCCTGTGCCCGAACAGGTGCTCCCACTTGGGCCACTGATGTCACTATGCTGGAGACTTGTAGTCAGAAGGCTGGTGAGGGCTGGGAGAGTAATGGCTGCTCTCCTAGTGAGGATTAATGCCTAACAGAGGCTGTGTCTACACTGGGGAATTTAGGTCAACTTTACTAAGTCGACTTTACTAAGTTGACTTTAAGTCGACCTTATTAAGTCCACACAGGACTCCTAAGTCGACTTAAGATGGGCCATACTAAGTCAACTCATAGAGTCTACACTAGACTCTCTAAGTCGACTAGTTAGGTCCAGGGGGAGGCGAGGCTCCTTTGGAGCCTCGGCTCCCCGGGCTAGGAGGGCTTGTTCTGTGGAGAGCCAACCCTGCATGGGGCTGGCTCTCCCCGGATAGCAAGCCCCGGACTGGTCCGGGGCAGAAGGGAGCGTGGAGCTCCCTTCTCCCCCGGACCACTCCGCTCCCTTCTGCTTGGGACTTCTCAGGTCCCGGGCAGAAGGGAACCCTCCTAGCCGGCACCACTCAGGTCCGGCCAGGAGGGAGAGCGGGAGACCCACGCTCCAGCTGCCGGCTGCTCGGCAGCTGGAGCGCGGGTCTCAGGGGCTGCGTCTACACTGGTAAATTAAGTCGACTTAAGCTTGCTTAAGTCGACTTAATTTACCCTGCGTCTACACTACAGTTTCCTTAAGTTGACTTAAGCAGCTTGCTTAAGTTGACTTAAGGAAAATAAAGTCGACTTAATGAAAATTAAGTCGACTTTATAAAACCTGCTTTCTAGTAGACCTAAGGCTTAAGTCAACTCTCTAGAGTCGATTTAAGCCAGTGTAGCCATGGGGTAGCCCTAAGTCGACTTAGGGCTACCCCAATGCCCTCCCTGCCGGGGGCGGGGGGCACAGGGGTAGCCTGGCATGCCCCTCCACCTGGCAGGACAGAGCCCTTCCCACCCTGCCCCTATGCCCTGCCCTGCCAGGGTCCCTGACCCCCTTTGCCCCATTGTACCTAGGTACAATGGGGCAAAGGCTGAGCCCCCTGGCATTGGGCAAGGGGTGCCCCCCTGCCCCCATGGACCTGCCCTAGGTCCCCCTAGCCCCACAAAGTCGACCTAGAGCATCCAGTGTGGACACTCTAGGTCGACTTTCTAAGTTCCCCTTTAAGTCGACTTTATTTTTAAGTGTGGATACACTAAGTCAACTTAAATTCACAAGTGTAGACATAGCCAGGGAGAAGGGAGCAGGGGCTTCCTGGCTTCCTGGCAGGGAAGCCGCTGGTCTGGGGAAAAGGGAGCAGGAGCTCCCCAGGACAAGGGAGCCACAGTGGCTCCCTTCTGCCAGGGAGCCATGTGATGCTCCCTTGTCCCCCCTGCCCTAAGTCGACCAAGTCAATTTAGGGCGTCCACACTGCTGAAGTCGACTTAAGATGTTGACTTAAGCAGTAAAGTTGATGTAAAACTAGGTTTTACAAAGTCGACTTTACTTTTCCTTAAATTGACGTAAGCAACAGCTTAAGTCGACTTAAGGAAACTCCATTGTGGACGCAGAGTAAATTAAGTTTTAAGCAGGTTTAAGTCAACTTAATTTACAAGTGTAGACACACCCAGAGAGAGTCTTGAGGGATCCTGCTGGGAGAAGCAGAATTGAATTCTATTTGGAGAGAGTGGCTGTCCTGGCAGAGGTCAGGGAGGAGTACAGTTTTGGTGGAAAATACCAGTGTGTGACGTGTTAAGTCGATAGACTAAAAGTCATAAAATTTTTAAAACAATGTGCATGTGGAGACTGGGGATTGTCACATTCTGGGGTGGAATCTGGACCCGTGAGTGGCTGGCACACTTTCATAGATCTTGTAAATTGCATAATAATTGAAAGCTGGGGTTCTGTAGAATCCTACCTCATTCAATCTTTATCTCACATGATGTGTATGTTTACTATACAATTAAAGTAGAATTTTTTAAAATAAAAATCATCTTTAGCTATGGAGAGGCTACCACTTTTCCATAATAAACCAAGTGCTGGTGCTACAATTCCAGAAACACAGGCCTCTATCAGCTGAGGAAAAAAAGCACTCTCATAGCTGTCAGGTAGAGGAGTTTTATGTTCTTCCATAACTACATCTAATGAACAGAGGACAATGTGATCACATATTTATCATCTCTGACCCTGCTTCCACAGAAGTCCATATCAACCGCTCCTTGCACCCCCACACCACCACAATCAATGGGAGCAGGATTGATTCCAAAATATTCACTTCAAAAATCAATAATAACCCTGCTTAGTTACAAATTATGCTTTTCAAATATAGCCAACACCTGAATTTTCATGGCATTTCAACAATTTAAAGAAACTGAACAGAACAGACTGTAACAAGCTATTTTTGATCGTGGCCGAGACATTAGACAAAGTTCAGCATTGTAACTTGGGGTAAATTTTGAATGATCCATAACTCAAAACATTTGATGAATTTTATTCACATTTTAAAGACTCTCCTTTCCTTTTAGAGTACCGTATTTTTCGGACTATAAGGCGCACTTTTCCCCCCCAAAAGTGGGGGGAAAATGAGGGTGCGTCTTATAGTGCGAATACGGTTCAGCAAGCAGTGTTCCCTCTAAGCTGCGGGCGCGCGGCTGCAGAGCGGCCGTCGCACCCACGCAGCAGTGAGGGACCCCCGCGCAGCCCGGCAGCCCCCGCTGCTCCCTCCAACCCCCGGGGCCGCGGCTTTGCCGCGGCACACCCGGCTTGCGCCCGGCCTCTGGGCTGGCCCTCCCCGCCCCCAGGGTGGGACAGGCAGGCTCAGGCTCGGGTCCAGAGCGCAAGCCTGCCTGCCTGCCCCACGCGGCCGGGCCAGAGGGGTGGCTGCGGCAGCGGTGGGCTCCCGGGCTCCCACTCACCGACCGCCTCCTTCCCGGCCTGGGGCTGGGGCCGGGCTAATCCACGGCCTCGGCCTCCCAGCACGGGGCCGGGATCAGCCTCCGGGGCTGGGGTATGCTTTCCCCCCGCCCCCACCGGTGGCTTCCCAGGGCCG